>VZRH01008203.1:200404-341497 GCA_013397555.1 Urocynchramus pylzowi
AGGGAGCCGGCGCCCGCCTCCGCGGGGCTCATTGTCCGGCTCCTCAGAGGAGGAGGAGAGAAGAAAGGAGGCTTCACCCCGGCTCGTACGCCGGGCCTTGCAGGGCTCTTGCCGGTCGGGGATTGGAGGCGCTCCTTCCCCTCCCAGATCCGGGGAGGGTCCCGGCCCCCACGGGGCTCCACCGCCCACCTGCCGCCCTCTCCTCCTCCTCCTCCTCCTCCTCTTCCTCCTCCTCCTCCTCGCACGGGGGTGGCGAGGAGCGGAGCCCGCTCTCGCTGGTGTGTACGCGGCAGGGCACCAGCCTGGCTGCGGGACGGAGGGTTGCGGGGCTTGGGGAGAGATGTTCGCCCTCCCGGTGCCTGCTTGCAGGGCTGAAGAGTGGGTTATAACGTGGCCACCCCACCCTTGCTGTCTGTGGAGTCCTCGGGGACGGGGGTGTTGGTGCGTGGGGACGGGCTGAGCCGCGTGGGGCACCGCGGGGGCCGGAGTGCGGCCGGGGCGGAGCGGAGGCTGTGGCGGAGAGATACCGCTATCCATCGCTCCTGCCCCAGGGATGGGCCCAGCGACCGGGGCACGAGGGTCAGGGCAGCGCACAGGGATGGGGACAGGAGGGACAGGGCAGCACGAAGGGACGGGGCAGTGCACAGGGATACGAGTGACAACGTAGACAGTGGCTGTAAGCAGGGGATGAACACCACGTCGCACCGCTTTCATGTAAACCAGGGTAATTTCAGAGCATGTTTCCTTCCAGTAAATGGAAATCTGCTTTAGAGGATGGACAAATAGATGCTGTTTATTAGACATAAGGTATGTTTAACATTATTTCTTTCCTGGCAGCGGATGCTGGAAGGGCAGTTCTGTAGATATATTTCAAACCACGATGAGTGGTGATGACAGGTAATATTTTAGAGTAACTTGCCCTATGGGTTTAATAGTAGTTGCAGGCCTGGTGAAATTCCGTGGATGTGTATCTCTCTTTGCAGGTTTCCTGTACTGACGCTATTGGAGAGGTCCCTCTACTGAAAAAATGTGCTTTTGCACAGGTCTTATTCCTGCACCCCTCCTTCTGTGCCTCTGCTGAATTATAGAGCTTTGCAATCATAGATAGCTAGAAGAGGTGGAGACTACTGCGTTTCAATAGATAATCAGGCAATCAAATGTTTGATAGGCCTACAGTTTTTCAGGTTTTCTCAGGATTGGAAAATACGGGATGCACAATGATTGTTTCCTATTTTTCTCTTATCACTGCTTGCTTCTGCAGCTGACTTCATTTTAGGTGTACTATGGTGGTGTTTATTCCTAAACAAAATGGGTATAACATTCTGTTCATGCTAACTCATGGTTTGAGATCCTTTTTGGTGTATAGACCTATTGCATGTTTTACTGGTTGTGCATAATTTTATTTAATGAACTTCAACTTATCAGGTGTTCTCTTTAAAACATTATTAACTCTCAACAGGGCATTAGAAATGCTTGAGAACTAATCATGCATTTTTTTTTTTGTGTATTATTGTAAGGTGTAGTAGTATCTGATAGCAGAGCCAGAGATTTGACATAGGCACCTCTGCATGAGCTGTACTGCCTTGGACCCTGCTTTTGGGAGTTGATATGATCCACATGGGTGCCAAAACAGCTGGACTGAGTTGGCACCATCAAGTGCCACAGCATAATGTTGTATAGAAGTTGATAATAGTGATTTTTTTCTAGAATGTCTCTGATTACTCTGGAAAATATTTTACATTTCTGGGCTACATAACTAATTTTTTTTTTTTTTTTGTAATTTCGATGGCGAGCTTTTTTAAAAGAAATTCCTTGCAGAAGCAGAATTATTCCTGCTTTCCACAGCCTCTGCACATCCCTGCTCGTGGGTTGTCTGCAGTCCTGCTCAGAAGTTGGCTGAAGCTGGGTCACTGGAATTGAGAGGGTGCCCTCTGGTGACATCTGTATTTGGAGTTTGGGCTGCATGTAAAGGAGCACTCCGGCTAGTCTGGAATTAAACATTCCTCTCAGCACAGCTGGCGGTGTGTTCTGCTTTGAGGTGCTGGTGTGGCTTGGCTGATGGGGGACAAGTACTTGTGACTCCATGTGGAAGATGTACAGCAGTCCCTTGGTGTCTGGGAGTCCCCTTGTGAAATATTCTACCTTGTAATTTATGTTGTTGCATTTTGATAGGAAATGTTTAACTCAGTCCACTGGAGAAATTGCCCCCCACCCCATCCCAGAAAACCCCCTTCATGAGGTTATCCTGTTTACTCACCAGTGGGTTTTGTTTGGGGTTTTTTTTTTATTTTTTTTTTCCTGTAGAAATGTGGGGGTTTTCCTGCAGAATTTTGGAGAGGCCTTTTCCTTTTTACACTTCTGTCTTGCCTTGTGACTGTAGATTAAAAATGCCAGTGTTTAGATGTTTTATTGATCTTTATGCTGATCATCACTAAGGAACAAGAATAAAGATACAGGGCTAACTTTAACTTCAGCCACTTGTGTAAACTTAGATTTTTGAAATTGACTGTGATTTTTGAATGACTGTGATTTTTGAAACTTTGATTTTTGAAATTGACAAAATTACTTTTGTACAGAAAAGTAATGCAGTCACAGTGTGCTAATGTTCTCCTTGATGTGTTTGAATATTAAAAGATTTGAATTGACAAGCCACACCTCCATCTTAATCAGTTTGTTCCACTATTTTTTTTTTTTGCATGAGATTAGGGGTTAATATTTTCCTTTATATTTGCTTGAAGCTGAGTCATTTGAGCTCCTCCTTTCATTCAATAACTAAAGCTGAGTTGAAAATATCCTTTAGGGGTGGGAAGTGTAATTGTTTGCATTTTTTCAAAGTATAAGCCACCAAAGGCATGATATATTTCTCTTCTAAGTATTGGTTTGCAGCTCTTGTTAGAAAACAGACTTAGAAATGTATTTTCAAAATAATGAAAGCTTTCTGTTAAAAGTCTTTGCATTTAAATACCTGGAACTGCTGCAGTAGGAATCATCTTTTAATATAAGTGTATGTGTCATAGTTACTGCATGAACAGAAGCTTTGTGGGCTTCATGTTTGGTCTGTTTATGAATTAATCACCTTAAAAGACCTGCTGAAGTGAGTGTGTCTTAATGTTGCAGTTGGGCATTTTAAGTAGATTCTCTGTATGCTCAGTCCCCTGGAACGTGTGGATGTGGGACTGCAACTCTTTTTGTTTTACAGAGGTCCATAAAAGCCCTGTAGGATTCCAGGGAGAATGGCATTAGAGTCCTAGCTGTGGGTAAGCTGGTTCCACCTGGGCTTCTGCCCAGCAGGATGGGGCCATCCGAGATGGGAGCTGGAGCAAGGCAGGGTGAAGTGTGGGAGGGCTCCCAGTGCTGGCTCTGCAGTCAGGAGGAGCTGTCAGGAGAAGGTAGGGGAGCAGGGAGAGGGTGACCCACAGTCCTAAACAGGGAGGGTGTATTATGCATCGTGGTGTGTTGTGAGCACTGGAGCTGCTGGCTGTGACTCAGGAGTTAGAGTGGCATAAATGATGGGCATTGAAGTGGCTTGTGGCCAAGGGAGGCTGTTCCCAGTCTGTGTTTCAGTTTATAGGAGAGTTTGTCTCGAAAGGGACCTGTTTGGTAAATCTTATAGTGCAGCATATAACCCACTGGGAAGTCTATTGAGTCACCACAAAGTATTTTAAAATGCAGTGTTCCTGACCTGCATATAAGGTTGATCTTTACTCTCTTGGACTCGCTGCTCTGAGGTGTGCCACTCTAGTACACTCTCAGCTGGTGTTTTCAAAACTCCCCACGGGCTTCCAGATGGGTTATGCACTGTCATATGGCACAAGTGGTGACTTTCTTGAATCCACGGAGATCCCCTGAGTTTGCTCACAGAGTGCTTCCTACCCCAGCTTTATTGTCACTGTAACTTTTTACAAGTCAGTAACTTCAGCAAAGACAACAGCTGGATGGTAAGGTGTACTTTTCCATAAGGATAGGATTCCCTTTCTCTTCCCATGGCTTTGTTGTCCTACAGTCCTGACTTACAAGAATGACAGTTTAGGTAAAACTGGGAAAAGAAGCAGCTGTGTACCTTGCAGGGCCTGGAGGCTTTGCCCTTATTTCTATAGGTCTGCAATGTTTAGGTGTGTTTTGGCTCTTTATATCAACTGCATCAACAAGTCAAGGTTTCCTGCCCCAGAAATTCCCTGGCTGTGCTGCAGGCACACCTTTGGCTGGCACTGAGAAGCTCTAGAGCTGCTTGGTTCAGAATATCAAGAAACTCTCTTATCAGCCCCTCCTGAGCATCATATTTGTAGTTTAAAAACCTGCTTATTTCTCACTGGTAAAGAGCAGTCTCCTTTGTTAAAAATTCAGGCTGTAAGATGGCAGTTGATTTGATGCCAGACTTGAGAGAACAACACATCTGTTGCTGCTTGGTGGTCAAGGGGAATCCTTTCCCTTTTCTCTTCTGTAGGCTGATGTTGCTTGCGGTCCCCTATGATAGGATAGATCTTGATTCAAACTCCTAAGAATAGTTATTTATTCTGTTTCTTTGAGATGCAGGACTTGTGGCCTGTTTTCCATGTCTGTTTCAGAATTTCATTTGTATTTAAATATACACATGCGTTCTGTAGGCTCGGGAAGCTTGAGCTGCCCTATTTTCCCTGGTCTTTCTGAAGAGACTGTGAATGTACTCTCACATGTACTTCAAGTGTGACCACAACAGTTGATGTAGCTCAGTGCCTCATCAGTATGTAGTTGAGATTTGAACGTGGATTACAAAAAGCTGGCTGAAGTTCAATCCAGATAAAATATACATGATGATGTGGATGTAGTTATCAGCCTCCCTAATTGAAGGGCTGCATTTGCCACTTGGTAGAAGCATTAGTGCCCTCTGGTGACTCACATTTATTACTTGTTCTTAGCAGTCATATTGAAGCAGTAAAATCAGGCTTTTTTAAGTCTTTGACTGGAAGACTGAGACCCCCCCGCCCCCAGCTGATTAGACCTGGAAGGTTTGACTGGAAGTTGTCTTTGCCCTTCCTGCCATGGGTTTTAGATAGTAGTGTAGTTCCTAGTGCGAGTAAGGAACTGTAACAAGCCTGGGTCACTTAAGGAGTTGAAACCAGCATGCCCAAGGCATGAGCAGAACTTCCAGTGAGGGAATTTTATTGTCGAGCTTGCTATGAGTTCCTCTGCCAAAAAGTGGTTGGCCCAATTTATTAATTTCTTGGAGCTCATGAATCTTTTGACTTACACTGCTTGTCCTGTTACCCATTCCTTCTCTGAGCACTTCAGTCTGAGGGCTGAAGTGCTCAGAGAAGGAATGGGTAACAGGGTTTGCAGAGGAGAAGCTTCAGGTACCCTGGGTCTCATGCTGTATTTCCATTTTAAAGTAATTTGGATGCAGAATGTGGTGCAGAAGGCTTTGCTGGCTTTGGAGGTGCCTCAGTGGCACTTAGGCTTTGGGATATGTATGTGTCACCACTTTTCCTTTCTAACAGAGTTGTGCTATTGGCAGCAATCAGTTAAGTCTGAAGTGAGCTAGGTCTGGCTGTCCATGCTCTGACCATTGCTGTAGTAGTGTGGCATTAAAGGTTGTTTGATTTGTGCCTCCCTCATTATTCATTATGGGGCAGCTTGGAGACTGTGTAATCTGCTCTCATTGAAATGGGCTCAGATTGATCACGCTGGGGAAGAAGGATATTGATCTTTTTCAGAAGTTGAAGGTGTATTTCTTAGATAATAGTGGCTAAATAAAACTGGCAGAGATCCTGAAAAAAGTGATCTTAATGCAGTTTGTAAATTGGATTGCTTTTATCACATTATTGATGTGCCCAGGGTTTGGGCTAATTGTCTAGACTCTAGTATTATATTTTCATTTAGATTTAGAATTAGTGGTATAATGTCACAGAGTGACTGGACTCCAACTCAGACTAATAAGTGAATAAACAGGACTAGTACAAAACACATTTTCTGCTGTGATCCATTATTTTCAGATTAATGTGTAGGCAGGCAGAAGCCTCCAGTGAAAAGCTGAAGGTCTCATCTCTACTGTTTTTCTTTATTAGCTTCATATATGAATTTGTCTGAGGAGGTGCATAAGCACAGATAGACTTGTGAGTTCTGTGTAAAACTCAAATCTGTAAACTCTGTAAATGGTTGTTTCTAGTCCACTTGTTTTATTGCCAAGTTGTGTAATCTTCTAATTGTTGTGAATTTCTGTTGCTTTCTTGATAACTTTGGGGTCCTCCACAGCTGTAACTAATCTAAGTTGGTTTGTAATTAAATTCGGTTGTGACCCCATGTGCAGTGAGACAGCTTAGTTATTGACTGCTCACTTCTCTCCCTGTACTGGCAGAAATAGAGAGATTATGCAGTAGCAAGAACTACAGGAAACTTACCCAGCTGAGAAATTAAGCTTCCCCCCTGGCCCTTGTCTTGTTTTTCAATTTGATAGTTCCCCCAAGCTGTTCACTTCAGCTATACTGACTCTTGGACTAATGTCATGGCAGAGAAAGGAACATGAAAAAGCATTAGTAATGGAGACAACTGGCAGGTATAAAATCAAGTTCCCATAAACCAGCTGAAATCAAAAGTGGATCAAATGACAGTTGTTCATTAGCTGAGCTTGTGGAGTGGTTATCTTGAATCTCTAGCTGCAAGTCTGGGAGCTTAAAATAAAGTTGAAACTTTTTTTCAGATTTTATGCAGGAAAATTTGAGGCACTTTAGGATCCTTGTGGCACTTCTGAAAATCCATTTTGCATAGAGCTAAACTCTCTACCATTGTTGAATCTTTTACAGTAGGCTGGTGAAGTGAGTTGAGAGTGATGATGGTGTTGGTGGAAACTTGGTAATATAGCTGATCACGTCCAGAAGTCTGTAAAGTATTTTGGGGATTCCAAAAGCATCTGCAGTTAGCAGATGTGAGGTGTTAGAATGCTGGTAGCGTTGAATAGTTTCCTACGTGTTCATTGTGGATTTCAAAATGCACATAAATTCTAAGTGCCAGATCAGTGAAAGATAAAAGGTCCAAAGATTCAAGCTGCTCACTTTCCCATTACTATTGCATGACTATTTTGTGCTGTCTCTAATTAGTAACTTCAATATTATGAAGTGTATTGATAAAGCACATGCTTATGTGGATGACTCATAATTGTTGTACTTCCTCTTCCACTGTCATGTAATTAACTTTCCCTGTGTGGTTAAAGGGCACCTGAGCAGTGCTGCTGTTGCTGGCAGGTCCAGACCATTCTGCCAACAGCCACTTTTCCCATGTGCTTTATTGGTAAGCCTACCTGAGAAGGGGCAGCTATCTCGTGTATTTTTAGAATATTAGTCATGTAATCTTAGACTGACCAGTTTGTTTAGGCATTAGTCATCAGGCTTTAGAGGTACTGGTAAGTACCTCTAAATAATTTTGATACAATTATTGATCAGACTTTTACAGAAATATGCCAGCAGGCTTTTTGGAAAAGAATAACGTGTAAGAGTAGAATCCATTGACTTCAGTCCTTCCATGCAGTTGAAGTGATTTGCAAGTACTTTCTGGAGCTCAGAGTGCAAAATTACTGAAGTATTAGCAAGATTTCTGCTTAGGAATGCAGGGACCCTCTGCTTCTGAGAGATATGAGTGTGGTGGACAGTGAGCAGCCTGAAACTTGAGGCATTTGTTAGGGTGGATAAAACCTGGCCCTTGCAGGTCTGCCTCAAGATAAGAAGAGGTTAAACATTACCTGACTATAAGACTTTATTATTATTACCTTTTAATATGTCATTCACTGATGGTGTCAGGTGTGTGGTTTCTTAGGAAACTGTTTCCTGTGTTCTTTATATAACAGCAAATGTCCCTCTGTGGTAGAAAAGTTTTTGCTCCTTTGTGTTTGAAAAAGGCTTTGCTCATCACCCATTGCTGGTTGTTTGCTCTGTTGATGATACATAATTTCTTACAATCCTCCTTTGGGGATTTTTTTCCCTCCTAGGCTGGGCCTATTTTGCATTTATTTTGAACAGATTTTGCCAGCTCTTTGATAATAGATTTTGGTATTCGTAGTGATATGCCTTGCTAAGTTTTTAATGGTGCTTTAAACAAGTACATATAGTGTTACGTTGGACAAAGGGAGGTAGCAGTACCAAATCTAATCACAGTGTGAAACTGTGATTCTTTGATTATCTTTTATATCCTTAGGTAGCTGTAGGTATGCTGGCAAAAGATGATTTTATTTGTGAAGGTTGTTCAGCTCTACTGCCAGTGTCTATTAAAGTTGCTGAGTGTCCACCTGGAATAATTTTAAAGAAATTTGGAGAGGAAAATGATGTTAACCAAATTGTAGTCAGGAGATGAAACAAAAAGGCAAGCTTGGTAAGTTTTCACTGGAGATGGGTGCCAGAGGTACAGTGTTTTGTAAAGCTGAAGACGCATTAAAGCAATATGAAGCAAAAAAAGCTACTTTTGAGGTACAGTATTTCTTTACCTTTGAGGAATGGCAGGTAAGCAGATGGAGTGCTCTAGGACCTGCTTGTGAGCAGCCTCCTCAGTGCCTGCATGTAATGACTTGCCCTTGTACTTAATTAACTCGCTGGCTTTTTAAAAATGTGGATAGGGTCTATGTGATGACAGAACTTGAACTGTATTTCATGCTGTGACTTGCCTTTAATACTTCTGAAAAGTCAATCTTGACTCTTTTCTGAAGCTGTCTTGGTGGGAAGGCTTCTTCAATTAGTACCAAGTTCATGTTTCATATAAGGCAATTTCATTTATCTTCAAAGGGGTATTTCTATAGCTGTGTCTAAGGGACACGGGTTTGTTAAGAAGAGAGGTCTAAAACTGTTCAAGACCAGCAGTTGGAACTGCTTTAATTTCTTCTGGTTTTGGTCATGAATGCCATATGACTGGGAGGGAGATGGGAAAGAAATATCCTTGTATGTGTTGTTGCACATTGCTATATTTTTTTCTTGTATGTAAAATGGAAAGTTTTAAAGTATTTAAGGTGACATTACATCAGGGCTTATAGAAAAACTTAACAAGTGTGTAAAGCAGGTATGAACTCTTAAGAATCTTTAGACTAAAAGGAGTTGATAATATGCACTATTGATTTGAGGCTGATGTGGTTTTGTTGAAGAATAATTCTTGATCTGAATTGTATCACTTATAAGACAGTAAAGACATTAATTGAAAGGGCATTGTTGAGGCCAAAGCCTTTTATAAAGGGTAGGTTTGAAAAATGTGAAATCTGTTGTGCAGATCTGTACATTGATACAATTCAGAGGTGTGTTGTATTTGTGTTGCACTGTTAGACAGACATAGAAATCCAATTGGCATCCGTTAAGTGATACTGCTAAAAAGGGAAGATAGCTCCTTGCATTATTTATCAGACAAACATAAGAGATGTCTTGCTAAGCTATTGCACCCACAAAACTTCTGTTAAATCCCTCATTTGTAAACAAAGATATATTGTAGAAGAGTTTAGACCTTTATTTCAGCTGTACCTGGGTTTTTTTTTAAAGGTTGCTCTTACTTTTGTAACTTAAGAAATTATTTTACTTACTTTTTCTTCATCTCTTTTTATGAGGTAATAATCTTAAATGGAAAACAAAATCAGGCAGTAGTGGAGTTAAAGGACATGAACAGAGGTGAGATCTCTCCAGGGACCAGGAAAAGACAAGCTTCCCCTGCTGCCTTGGGATTTGCCAGAGTTCTGTGCTGCTTTCAGGTGTCAGATTTCTGTGTCTGGTACTGAATGTCGTGGATATCTTCTTGATTTTACTTGAAGTGAGGGAGGGAAGATGAGGAGAAGTGATGGACTTCAGCAACTGAAGTTTTTGTTGCTTGTCTCTTTCTCTGGTGTCATCTTTCCCTATTATGTTCCAGCCTGTTAATGGAATTGGATATCTTTTTTTCCCCAGGGCAGTAGGGTGTGTCTATGATCTTATCATTAGACTTGCTGATCACTGTTTCTTTGTTGTTTTTTCTGTATTTCTGATTCTCCTAAAGTTGGTAGAATTGCTTTGCTTACAGGAGAAAAATTGCTGTCTCTTGGAATTCATAATTAGCATCTTCTCGGAAGATGATGAGGCTGATGATTTTTAATGTAACAATACTTAAAATCAGAAAACGTATCATGGAAGAGTTAAAGGAGTCTTGCCTAGGTTGGAGATGTCACTTGGGAATTGTATTCTCTTTTGGGAATGGGGTTTATGGGGGTGGGTTGAGCATTTGCATGGGTCCCAGGGTGAGCTGATGTTGAATTGGCTTCATTTGTCAGTGGGGGGGCTGGTTTATGCAGCAGTCTCTGTTAGAGCAGCCCTGCTGTCTGGTGTTTTGCCAGCTCTGTCAGATTAATGGTGTTTATTAGCCACACAGAGCTCTCCTGGAAAACCCTGCTCTGTTGTTTGTGAGCAAACTAGATTCTTCTGTCATGAAGACCCTGTAAATCCCTGTATGAATATTGCATTTAAAGTAGTAGTTGTGTTGCCTGTTTTTGCTTAGGTAGTTTTTGTTGGCTGACTCGGAGGTAGTGAAAGATACATTTGTATAGGTCATTAAAATAGCTTTGCTTTTAAGTGATAAAGCCATTTCAAAAGTATCACCTGCCAAAACACACTAACCATGTTGTGGCTGGTGGCTTCAGGGTATTTCAACAGTAAGGTACTAATACCCTATTTATGATGTGGCTGGTTCTCTTTTATGTTTAAATAACAGCAGGACCAGCATGAACCTCCCCTACTTGGCAAGCTGAACATGAAACTAAAAGATTAAAGTGTTTTCAAAGGGCAGCCAAGGTATTGACTTTTTCAGCCATTCTTTCAGCAGGTAAGAGGCAACTTGCTTCCTGCTAGTATAGAATGGGGAAATGCATTACTAATTTGTGTTTTGCTTTGGTTTTTTTAGTTTGATGATATGGATGATCTTGACTTTGAGACAATACTGAAAGCTCTTAATTAGTTTAGTTTGTATATACACACACACACATATATTTAATTGGGCTCCCTGTTGAGCTCTCCCACCTGAGTTTGTTTCCCAGCACAGCTTTCTCTTCACTGGGGCCTTTTTGTTGCTGAGGCAAGGCTGCTCCCTCTTTTGTGTGCAGCGTCCACTCATCTTTCTAATGTTGACAGATTTCCTTGTACCTCCAGAACAAGGGCAGTTTAATGACAGTAATGACAAAGCAGTGTCGAATCCTTGTCCAAACTGTAACTTGGCCTACTCGTTCCAAATACTTAGAAACAATTGCTCAGAACCTTTCAGTTCTCTGTGTTAGTCATGGGCATTTCTTTCATGTTTTTTCTTTCTATTCAAGGTGAATCTTGCATGAGAGCAAAAATGCTTGTCTTAGCTAAGCTACATGTTTATGTGACTGGAGTTTTGTTTTAAGGCAGCAATACAGGGCATGGCAGGGCTCAAAGAAGTGTTGTGTTTTCATTTAGATGAGGTGAAGAATTAGCTTCCATTGGTTTGTCCAGAATGACCGATGTCTGTTGCTTTAGAAAAAGTCAGTGTTGTTGGTTATTCTGGACCAAAAGATGTTTTCTCTCCAGAAGGGGGGAAAAAAATGTTTGTGCAAAATTCAGGACAGAATTCCTGCAGGATTCCTGCCAGAAGTTGCCAGAGATCAGGAATCCTTAGCTGGTAGATGTCTTAGGATCTGCAGATCTTTGCTTTAGTTCTTCTAATTGTGGTTTCCCTGAGCTTTGTGCTACTTTATTGCTGTGATGGTTTTGGTGAACCTGAAAAGGAAAGCAAAGCATTTTTCAATCATTTTGCTGAGATCAGAGATTTTGGCTATTAGTATTAGTGTAGTAGCAGATAGGGGATTCTTTTGGAAGGTTCTAATCTGTGAGCTTTTTGGAGATAAAGTGGTTGCATGACAATGGGTTTTATATCCCTACTTGTGGTAGCTTGCCCTGTCATGCCTTGCACTTTCTTGCATTATAGCATTCTAAGTTTACTTTTTATCAGTTTCAAGATTAACAAAAACTTGAATATAATTCTCTTTTTAGTTAATGAAATGTCAAATGGCACGGTTTCCTTAAACAGAAAGTGTTACCTGCTGTAAACCAGTAGTTTACATTCAAAATACCATTTTCCTTCAAAACCATCACAACTGTATTGTGTACAGAATACCTCTGTATTCTGTCATTACTCTTAGACCCAAGTTTCCAGCTTGCACGTATCTGCACTTTAAGCAATCTTTAATGTCTGCTTTCATTGATTTGGCAGAAATGGACACAGCTGTGTTTCATAAGCTTAAGGATATGTTTGAGTGATAATTATTCAGTCATCCACTGAATAGCTCAAATATCCAAGTAGCTGGGTAGGATATCACTTGTGAACATACTGTGCTGAATTCATAGTGCTGGAATAATCTTAAAAATCCTTCTTGACAGTCTGTATTGAAGGCATGTCATTAATCTTACCCCTGCAGTGTCTTTCTCTTGGTTTTGTAACAAGAATTTAAGGCTTGCCTTTAGTGCCCTTAGAGGTATACAGATGATTTTGTATAGCTGGTTCTTACTCTTCTCCAGCTGTACTCTTCAAATTAATGCTTGTGTTGCTACGTCTGTGTCTTTTTGATGTCTTCTGGAAAGCATTGTATTCTACATCAGTTACACAAGTTCTGTAGACATTTATTATGTCATTCCCTCTTTAGGGCACATCCTTTCATCAATAATGTAGATAGATGGCTTAGAAGTGGCTCCAGCAGGGCTCTCATTTATACTGCCCCTTTAGATGAAATCATGTTGAGATTTTTCTTGTGACTGGACTGTTGTTGTTAGTGAACAAACAATAAATGGGTTTACTAGAATTTCAGGCCTTCAGATAAATTCCTGTCTACCTTGAGTGTATAAAGAGACAGCATTGCCCTGTGATCTACTTTAAGTTTCTATTTTGATAACAAGAAAAAAGTCAGATACCATCTTAAAAATACATTGGCCTCCTTCATGGAAACATTCACTCTGAATTATTTCACTTGAAGCAAACATATTCTTGGTGAACAGTTTCAGGCACTTTGAGTGGGTCACTGGTAAATGGTCAGGCCATGTGACTGTTGGAGTCCTGTATTTGAATTAACTTGGTTTCTAGGTTTCTGTGTAACTTGGTTTCTGTCATGATTTAAGGCAGATACTTTGGTGGTTACTGATTGCTGACTGGTATTGGGTGGAGAAAGGTATTTAACTTTAAGTGATGGGTATTTGGGTCTTTATCTGTCCTCTCCTGAGTTAGCTGATTTACTGAGGCCCTTCCAAAGGGAGGTGGAAATATGGAAAAGAGGTGAATGGGATGCTCAGATTGATAAATAACTGGTTTGTGTGTTGTTTGCTTGTTGAAGTTGTCTACCCTGGGCTTGACACTTCCATAAATGAATGCAGGGCATGGTGACACAGGCAGAAGATCCAGCTCTCTTCCCCAAATGTCTATTGTAGTTTCCCATAGTAGTCATCATACCAAACAGGCAATTCATAGGCTGATAGATTTTTTTCCTGTTAACACCATTTCTATAGCAACGGTGCATATCAATGCATGATGTTCAGAAAAGAATAATTATAGAGAACATTGCTGAAATGTTGCTATCCCAGGTTTTACTGATAAAGGCTGTACTCATCTCTCTGAAAGCTGAATTTCAAACTAGACTAAGATATTGTGTGTCCTCGTTGGGAAAGGTCCTTAGTGTTTATTAGTGGCTTAATAAACAAATACACTGAAATGTTCTCTCAGTGGTATTTTCTTCTGAGTGAAAAACTCAGGTGTTCAACAGGGGAGGAGTTTTGACTTCTTTTCATTAAATGTCAATCTTTTTTGCCTTACTGTACAAACCAAGGGTGCAGCCAAGGCTGGATGTACCAAGTCCTTAATTCTGTGGATTTGGAGGCTGTTATTCAGCAACAGTTGGAACTTTCTTATTTCTCTTTTGTTAAAAATCTGTCCTCCGATGGTTTGATAATCTTAGTTTTGGTTTGGCTGTTTGCAATTTTGACTCTAGCACTTAATGCCTCCAGGTGTAGGCATGGAAATTTTTTTTTTTTACTGTGTGATGTGTAGGTTTACACAGGAAGTTCAGTGTGGATCCTCAGGCTTAGTTTTTGTCAGTTTTTTTCTTACATGTGCTTTTGGCATGTGAGGCTGGTGATTGCTGGTGTCAGAGTTCCTGTAGTCTGTTTGCAGTAACAAAACTGAGGCTGTCAGTTGTCATTCCTGTCTCAGAACTTAGAAATGTGCCATTGTACATAAAATTATAGTCAAGTATTTTTCCCAAATCTTTTTCCTGTGAAGCACTTTCTGTTCTGAGAGAAGGCATGCCACCTGCATGGATCCATTTGCAGATCATTACAATGATTTTCTTCAAGTCTGCCTTCTGCTGAAATTTTTTGTATTATTATTGAAAATAATAATAAAGAAGCTAGGAATATAGAAGACAGTTCTAGAGACTTTTCACTGTGAGATGTGATATTTTTGCTGATGCACAGTCTTAATAATTCTTCCCTGTTTGTGTGTTGCTTGTATTATGCTCAAACAAAGCAAAACTGGATCTAACTACTTCTGAAAAGACTTTTTGGATCCTGAAGTCCATGTTAGCAGCATTCAGTGCTCCACTGTTGCATGCTCTTAAGTATGATATCCCTGTTCACAAGGGTGTCCACAAATGTGTTCTTTATTAATTCCACTGATTTCATGCCTGCACTTCTTAGCCAGAATAACGCTTTGCAAACTGAGCATCAGTTAATCAAGGGGACATTAATCATTTACTGCTCCTCTTGTTTGCAAACAACCGACAACTGGGTAAGTGGTGGAAGTCTTGAAAATCCAATTGGGGATACCTTATTGTCTTACAGAACTGCCTAATTAATTTAAAATATTTATTTCTAGTTTAAATCTTGTTTATTTTCTTTGCCGTCTTTTTACTTCTTCTTCTTGAAAATAAATATTTCCTTCAGAAATGTCTCTAGGTTATGTTTTCTCCTGTTGTGTCCTTGGAGCAAGGAGGGATTCTCCTCCGGTTCCTTACTGGGCAAACCTGGATTTCTTCTTCAGGATGAAAACAAGTTTTGCTCAAAGAGGTTAAACTTCGGGTTGGCTTTAGTTGTGGGAGGGAGATGAGGAAGGTAGAACCTTACACTTTTGTTGTACTTTCTGTGCTAAAAGAGTTCCCTGCTGCTTACTCTTTTGGCATATGGGAAGTAAACCAAACTATGTCTCATAAATTCAAGAGTTTCACTCTTCTGGTAGCAATTGCAAAGTAATAGGAAGATCCAAAGGAATAAAGCTTTGTTCTATGCACTTTTCTCAAGAACTACAAACAAAGGCTTCTTGGTGATCTCTGAAGGAAGAAGCACCAGGGACCTGATGATTTGTAAGCAGTTTCTGAGTAGAATGTTCTTCAGGTTTTGTGCAGCTATTGTCTTGGTGTGCCTATATTTTGTCTTTTAACACTCAGACACTGCTGGAGGGGCCTTTTAGTAGCAGAAAGCCAACCTCTTAGGACCTCAGGCTAAACCTAAATAGTACATACACATGTTCACATTTCTGGCTTACTCCATTTGTTGCCTGCAATGATCCTTTTCCTTCTGCTTGATTGTGCCTTTGTGAGGGCCCAGATCTGCCACTGCTTGCAGCTGTATACCAGATCTCATACTCAAATTTGTTGCCTTCTGCTAGAATATCTCCCATTTAAGTCTTGGCCCTGAGTTGATCCACTGAGGAAAGCTGCTTTTGAGTGGTGGAAGTCAGCGTTGTAAGGATCTCCTTCCTATTTGCTTGTAACTAACCTGGAGAAATTTCCATTTTGAGCTGAACCTCTTGATTGTTGTTGCAAGTTGATGACAGACTGAGATAATGGTTTGATTTTTGTAATAGGGTTTAGTAAATGAGTGACTTGTGCCCTCAAGAAGGATATTCTGGCTTTCAGTTTTGGTTTTTCTTTCTTTATGTCATCCTAGGACATGGGAGTTACAAGTTGGACCAGTTTTTGAGATGAAAAAGGAGAGCACTGGGTACTGGAGAACCACGGAGAAGAGGCCTAGATAGCTGGAAACCAAGATAGGAATGAGACAGAGCCTTGCTGTTACCTCTCTCTATTTCTCCCCCAGCCTCCTTCCATTCCCTGAGTTGGGGAGTGAGATGCATAAAAGCAGCAATAGGATTTATTCAGAACAAATTATAGTGAAAGTGCTCTGTGAATAGTGTCTTCTTAAAGAATAATAATTTTACCTAATTGACAGAAAAAGCCTTTTCTAAGGTAGAAAAAGAGAATCTAAATTTAAATGAACATATTTAAATGAAGCTTCTTTTTTTTATTTAAAACTTCAGTGTCAAACCTAATGAAAGAATTTTTTGTTCCCTTTCTTGCTATTATGCAGATTCTAATTTCATCTGTCTTGGAGCTTAACCAGCTGATACTGCTGTGACTGTTATGCAACAGATGCTTGGGGAAAGAATGTGTCTGACAGAAGTGAGCTGTGTGAGCACAGAAGTGCTTTGAGTTTCCAGCAGGAGTCTGTGTCACTGGGTCAGCTGTGTGACACTGTTTCTGTCAGGAAGGAGTCTAGCATGAACTTAAGCAGCTGTGAGATATTTGCTATTAGCGGTGGTGTCTGAAAACTGTTCAAGAACCAATTGCTGTTACTCAGATTTTGAGCGTAAATTTGCATTTTATTCTTCTGGTTTATCTGTATTATATACTTCTGGTTTATCTTCCTGATATTTAAATAAATGGCAAGTGTGTCCTCATGCAGATCTCAGTTTTGTACCATAAACAAGTTGAGGTCTCGTGGGTTCCACTTAAGAAAGAAGTTTAACTGCCTTCAGAATACCTGCAAGCCCATCTGTGCATGCATTTCATGGAAAAAATGTTTTGGAAACAAGGTGACCAGAACTGCATAGAGTACAGCATCAGTGTCTCTTTTGCAATGTTTTGCAGGTAGTGTTGGTTCATAACTAATGCAGATACCTGGATCTCATGTGGCTACTTCATGCTTACAGCTTTAGTGGCATAATTTCCAGCTGAAATTCACAGCAGAAATTTTGTAGGAGTCAGCTACAAGAGTCCTTTAATGATTGACTTTTTTTGCTTTTCATTCTTCTGTCCATCAGATAGTTTTATTTCTCCTGTATTACATTACTTTCCTGTATTTCTAAATGTTTTTTGTTATAGTATTTGTAGTGGTATTGCATATTTAATAATCTTAGTAATCTGTTTTTTTAATATTATACTCCCCTATCTGTTTTTATCATATCTCTACCCAACGTGTGTCTTCTCTCTTATCTCAGTCTTCACGAGTGGTAAAGTAGGCAGGGCTTTGCCAAGATTCGCACATCTGGAGATTTCATAGTGTGTGAGATTTTAGGTCTGGGATTTTATTATTTTCATGATAAATATTATTTTCGTGATAAATTTCCTGCAGGAGAATGCAGTAGTATAAAAATGCTTGAGCTTTTATTTTATGTCTTTTGTGGAAGTTACTGTTTTTGTCAGTTTTACTATCTTAATGTCATCGTGCTTGCCGAAAACTGAATTAAAGCGTGGCTTTAGGTGATTTTCATTTCTCTTCTTTAAGGATATATACATACTGTCTTTATTTGTACAGTGCTGTGACTTGGGTGGGTTTCTGCTTTGGTGGCTGGAATGTGAAACTGAAGGATATAGTTTGGAAGGTGCAGTTTGTTTTTTCTTTGTTGTTCTTTGCCTCTTCCTTTGTGACTCTCTACTTCATTGTGAGGCTTGTAGGTTTGTTGGGTCTTCTCATTTTGGTGTGGAGTGTGTTGTTTAGTATGTTTGGTTTCTTAGTTTTTTTCGTTGTGGGTTGTGTTGGTTCTTAGTAGTTGTCTCAGCTTTTACCTTTTAGACATAAGTTTTCCTGCACTCTCTAGTTTCCACAAGATAAGGAGCTCAGGTTCGTTGTGTCTAGAACAGATATTTTTGGTCCCTAAAGTCTTTGGTAGTGGCTCTGCATTTATAGGTAATGATGATCCATGCAAGGGACTTGTGTTTTCTTAATGGAGATCTGTGATCAAAACAAATGACACTTTGTACTGACATTATGAATAAGAACAAAGAGGATATTGGTCATCTTGACTCAGTCAAGAACATCTGCTTAGACGTCTGTGAGAGACCAGTACTCTCTGCTCAGGTCCTTTCAGATATTTCACACATGGAGGGTGTAATGCTTAATGCTAGATTAACCATTTGAATATAGCTGATGATACAGAGGATTTCTGATTTAGCAGTGTGATACAAAATACACTGAAATCGCGATACAAATGCGAGTTCAACTTAGCAAACTCCAGCAACCGCAGTATACAGTTTCAACACAGTACTGGTGTGTGATCTGGAGTGTGCTCACTGTCACGATACTGGTGACATCAGGAAGGAATAGTGGGTTGAAGCCAGCTGATGTGCTGAAATGCCTTGGTTCTGTGGTTTTGCAGAGCCAAGTCTCGGCTGCCCCGTGCTGCTGTAGCTAACCCCAGGAGGCAGTCACTTGTAACAAAGATCTCGGGGGGAAGCATTTCCCGTGCCAGTTGATTCACTCAGCTGGGATGCAGTCAGTTGGTCTGACAGAGCTGTTTATCTGAAACAAAGGGCACTCTCTGCTCCCCTTTGTGCTGAGATCAGGTCAGCTCTGCAGCAGCTGTGCTCGGGCACACCCTGCTGCTGCCCTTGCTCGTCCTCCCCGAGCTGCCTTTCCTTTGGGGGGGATCTGCAGGTCAGTCGCTGGAAGGGAATGATCAGCAGCGCAGCCTTGGGTGAATTTGGAGGAAAACTCACTGAAGCAACAGACCCTGCTTAGCTGTGCTGGCTTTGGCTGGGATAAAGTTCATTTTCTCCACAGTATCTGGTGTGGGGCTGTGTTTTGGATTTGTGCTGAGAACAGTGTTGATACCACAGAAATATTTTGGTTACTCTGAGGGCTTACACAGAGTCAAGGACTTTTCTGCTCCTCTTCCCACCAGCAAAGAGGCTGGTGTGCACAACAAATCAGGAGAGGATATAGCTGGGACAGCTGACCCCAACAGGGTTATTCTAGGCCATATATATAATAATATGAATCTGGAGGAAGAAGGTGGAAAGGATGACATTTGGAGTTGCTTTTGCCTTTCCGAGTCACTGTTACACAGGATGGAGCCCTGCTTTCTGGGGCTGGCTGAACACCTGCCTGCTCTTGGGAAGCAGTGAATGAATGCCTTGCTTTGCTTGAGCACACAGGTTTTGCTTTCCCTACTGAGCTGTCTCCATCTCAACCGATGAGATTTTTCACGTCTATTCTCCTGATTCTCTCCCCCATCCACTGTGGGGGAGTGAGTAAGTGGCAGCATGGGGCTGAATTGCTGGCTGGGGCTAAACCACAACAATAGTCTAGATATTTTCATTGTTTGGGTGTGATGAATATTTGTATCAGTATTTTTAGTTTGCTTTTTACTGTACAGTATGAATGGCATGATAGGAAGATACCACACAGTGTGTCAAGGCTTCAGGCTGGCATAAATGCTTAGGTGTTTTGTGCATCATAGGAAGCACTCTCAGTTCCACATGTAATTCATTTCTGAACACAAAGGCATTTATTGAATTGAAGAAACTGACTGGAAGTTCAAATTACTCAGTGTAACTCAATTTTGATAATTGGATTTACAAGGTAGGCAGTGAACACTGTAACTCAACTATTGCAGTGTGGTGACAGTCATTCCACAGACACAGCTCTGCTGCTGTGAACTTTTCTGCTCTTGATCACTTTCTGATATTGATGTTCACAGAGTATTTTGTTGTTGAGGAGAAGGATAGTATAGGAAGCAAATGATTAAGTTATTCCGGTGTGAGGATTTTTTCAATATTTGTCTCAAATGGCACATTGACCAAAACTGTTGCTGTGACTGTTCCTGTTACAAGAGTGGTGATGTACTTTTGAAAGCTGCTAGACATGAGAACATTGTGAAGGTTGCGAATTCTGGAACTTTAAAGTTGATAAATACATATTTATAGCAGTTCAATACTAATTCAGCTCCTTACTGTATCTCCACAAAATATGAAAAAGTATAAATATATTCAGACATATATATACACATACTCTTGTATATATATACATACATATATACATACTCTTGTAATGTAGCAATGGGCACAAAATTATCATTGTATGGACAGCTTTTTTAGGGTACAGCTTGATGGTAGATGGTATATTTTGTAAACTCCATTTCCTTTGCATGGAGAACTTTTTCCCTAAGTGATTTTCTGCTTATTAAAAAAAAAAAAAAAAATTGAAAAAAATTCTGTTTGTGTGCCTTAAAGAAGTAATTTCTCAGCATGGTGGCCCACACCTAACTAAGAGACAGTTCTCTCAACTCCCATCACAGTAACCAGGTAGAAAAGGAAAACCTGGATCAGTGTGCAGCACTGCTGTCCCTTCCAGGCAGATCCTCTGAGGTAGAAAGTCTGTCAGGAAATATGGGGAGGAAGTTCCTGTGAGTGGCTGTGGGTTATGTGAGAGGAGTCATTGAGGAAATTGGGCTTGAACATTTGCTGATAAGGAATTAGTTAGCTCTTGTTGATGTGAGGCTGAGCTGCCAACTCTATAGGCTTCTATGATAGCTGTAATTTCTTTTAATTAGCACCATCAAATACTACCACAAAAAAAGCCCCCAGAGCTCAGGTTTTTTTTTTTCCTTGCACAGAAGGACATCCCTAATTCTTTCCCTTTTTGCCTCCCATTGATATGAGGAAGGGGAACAGTTGAAGCTGATGTGAGCCAAGGGTCAAATATATAACCTTAATTTGAGATTACACAATTTCCTCATACTCTCCATAACTGTATCATACAAAGCCAAAGTGCCAACTTTACTTAAAAATATAGTGGTTAAAAAAACCCCCAACTTTTTAAAGGGTAGGGTTTTTTTAGCAGAGGAGATTACTTTGGGATAAATGTGCCATTTTGAGCATGTGGGGAGCCTGAAACTGGTGTTGAAGATGTGATACCTCTGTCCTCTACTGTCACTACATAAATGAAACTTGTTAGGCATTGGTTTTATTTCTGTGCTTTTCAGTAAATGAAAAAGCTGCAGGAAGGAGGCATTGGGGAGCTGTGCATTTGGCAGTATTCCACAAGACCACCTGAAGGGTAATTGAGATGGGGAAGGACAGGACAGCAGTGACACTCAGAAGCCAGAGATGAGATTTTTTCCTTTATTTGGTGTGTAACTTGAAGCTTAAGTGCAGTTGAATGCATTTTCAGTGGAGGAATCAGTGTTAATTAAAGCTCATGGACTGGGAGTGTAACATTAAAGTGAAATGTAGCATCCTCTGTCCTGTGAATGAGACAACTCCATCAGTTTCCCCAAAATAAGGGGTAGAATGTGAGTGGCTGTCCTGAACTGCAGAAACACAGCTCAGATGGGACTGGTAATACTTAGAAATACCTGGATGCTGTAGTGTTTGACTGACATTTGCCACATTGCTGTCTTTAATTGCTTTCCTTTCTGCATTGCATTCTTATGGTGACACTTCAAAATTTGAGGCTATTTTACTGTTTAAATATTGTTCTTTTTTTAGGATATTTTCTTATTTAAATATTGCAGTTTCTTACCTTCCAGGCTTTTCTGTCTGACATACTTGGTTTAGGTTACTTGGAGGTACAGCTTTTCAGATTATTTTATTTCATTCCTCAGAGGCATTAAGTATGAGCTGCTGTAATACTGTTTTGTCATGTGGAATTACCTAATTACCTGTCACTCTCCATTTGTTTTCAGACCATGCAATACCTATGAATTAAACTACAAGCCAAAAGTGAATTTAATAAACAGCAGCAACTTTGGAAGCAGTCACATGTGCTATAGACATGGATCCATGGAAGTTGATTTATAATAGTTTTCACACTAGAGGGCACTAACAGATCATTAATTTAAGCACAAACCAATTTTTACTCTGTAACACTGTGGTTGGGTAGTCTTAGCGTTTTATAGTGGATGCCAAAGGCTTCCATTTCTTTGCAGCCTTTTCTCTGCAGAAATGAAAGTCATAGTATTCATTCAAGTATGCATTAAAAGTCAGTGTGCAGAGTTTTCCTTTGTGTGCTTTTCTGTTTGAAGTTTTTTTACTAAGAAATAGTTTGGGTCATTTGTGGAGAAAAGTATAAATTCCATTTGTACTTTTAATTGCTTTTAATGCTATAATTTTTGCTTGAAGCTGGTGAAGAGTCTTATAACATAGGAAGTGATTGGATAATACCTTAAAGTTACCTAATAGAGTTAACATATAGTGGAATACACTTTTTAAAGCTGGTATTAAAAGGAAAAGCATAGTATGTGAACTGACATTGCAGACTTCAATTTGTTAGGGCTACTGCATGTATTTGCATATTGATCCCTGGCATAGAGAAAACAACAGGGGAAAAGAATATGGTAAGTCAATGCTGCCAGTAACTGATGGATCTTAATGGAACCTTCAGTTGTTTATGTTGATTTTAAGTAGGTAATTTTAAAATACAGGTTAGAATCTAAGGTCTGGACCTCAGAAAGGTGTAGCCATTTTGGAAGTCCTTTATTTTTGTTAAGGATTTTAGGCACTGAATCTTGATTAAAACCCCTGCAGAAAGTGGTTTCTGATACCTTTTTGCTCTTTGTAGGAATGGTTATTGGGTTGCCTTGGAGATGATCCTGCTGCTGTAAATGTAGGGCCGAAGATTAATGGTGTGGGCAGTATGGAGCTAATGAATGGACAGTCCAGCGGTGTTAACATTGCAGCTACTGCTTCAGAGGTAAGGATTGGAAACCTCAGTTATGGGCTAACTAAGTACTCAATTTTTACTTTTAAGTGCATTAAAATGTGAGTTTTTCTTTTAACAGCTGTCATCCAACAGATTCTTGTTCTGTGTGTTGGTTTCATATACCGCAGTTTAGTGTGAATAAAATGTGAAGTCCTGAACTTGGCATACCATAATAGAGCATGAACTTGCATATACCATAGCCAAAGCTGACTTTTTCCATGTTCTCTTCCATTACATCTAGACAAGGAAGCTTTTCTTTTCAAGTTTTAACAAGAATAGACGCTCTTAGCACATTAAGTTGGCTTGGCAAGGCCAGTGGTAAATGTTCTTTTCTTTGACAGGTACTTGTGTGTGTACTGAGGGGCAGTCTGATACAGCAGCAGTGGAATAAAGTTGTACCCTTTTTCTCTTGGACTATATTCATAGGTAGGGATCCTTCCTGCCCATCAAAGCTTCTGCCCTCTAGAAATGAACAGCTTGTGAGTTGAGTGTGTGCATCAGCCAAGCAGTGGGGATTGGCCTCATCTGCTGATGCCTCTTAGTTTGAAGTGAATGTAGTTTTCCATTTGTCATCTGCTTGTTAAGGAAGAAGCTTGGGCTGAAATTAGAACACTGCAAAGTCAGTAGGGATGAGAGCCACAAAGTCCTGACTGAAGTTGCTTCCTTCCATGAATCTCTGCATTGTACCAAAGGTTTTGTTTATTTACATATTTACAGATGAGATTTGATAGCAGCTATGTGTGGTATGCACTTGCATATGGAAATGGGGAGTACTACTAATAAGGTGAAATGAAAATTGGAGTCTTGTGTTACCGAAAGGAACCAAATAATGTCCACCACAATTTCACAACTATTGTCAAGAAATCTGGCATTGGTCTCTAAGACAGTTGTTTGTTTTTATATAGATTCTTGTACTCCCCTTATAATTGCTTCATGAATCATTGACTGCTTTTTGGCGTGCACCTGAAAAGTTTTCTTGGAGGAAAGCAACCTTTTTACTCAGCAAAAAATCTTGAATGTTTATGTGATGTCTAATAAAATTGAGTAAAATATATTTTGGCAAAATTACATTAATTTACTTTAAGCAAGTGGTAATTTTTTTTTCGTATCTTGACTAAGAAGTAGGAAAGAGGACTTGTAACTGAAATGTTTCTGTAAGCATACTGGTTACTGAAAATGCATGTCTCTTTGGAGTTTTTGGTGGTGTTTTCAAAGCCAGATTTTTCAGAGAGATTGTAATGTCAGAATCTAATTAAAAGTGGACATCATTATTAAATAAGCTTTTTCTTTGTAATGTGTCCTTATAACAAAAGTGCTTAAAAATGGACATGAGTCTATTTGAACTGGCTGAATTGTCAAGGACCCATGTCCACAGTCTTGAAAGCTTGCAGCATTAGCAGTAAAATGGCACAAGCTGTCTGAAAGGGTCTTGATTGTGTTGGCCAGCCCAACAATCCCACCCTGTGCATCCCTGGGAGCGTTGCACAAATGCAAATCCTGGAGCTCTGGCAGCCTTGGGGCCGTGCCCGTTCCCTGAGGAGCCTGGGCAGTGCCCACCCACCCTTGGGGGAAGAAGCTTTTCCTGATACCCAAGCCTAACTTCCCCTGACACAACTTCAGGAATGAATAAATAGAATGTAGGTCTGCATCTCTGTGCTAGAGGAAGTGATTGTTCATAACACAGATGTATTGCTTTAATGTGAAAACTGTAAATGAAACATATGAAGCCAATATGAAGTGTTTATTTTTTGAGCCATATTTATATTTTGCAGGGAAGCAAAATCTTTATTTTGTAGGTAAATGTTCATAGAATGATATCCTAGTATCTGTTATTGTTTGCAAATGTGAATTACTGTAATTTAAAAACAACACTAAAATTCCTTCTGCTAAATGTCTTCAGGAAGAACATATGTAACTCAGTGAAATTTTAAGTAAGCTTCCGTGTTTTTAAGAGAAACAGGAAGAGAATTGGTAACTATTCCCTTGGGGCAGACCCTGTCTTTTTATTTATCTTTGTGATATTTTTTCTGTTTGAAATTCAGTGTGACTGTATTGCTTTTGTTGACATAGTTGCTGTTATTACCTTTCCTGTCAGTAAAACTGGAATTTAATTATGCATTGAAATATAACTATTGTGTTTTGAGGAATTCCTTTGAAATCATGGAATTACTGGGATTGGAAGGGATGGTAAAAGCCCATCCATCCAGTGCCACCCCATGCCATGGGCAGGGACACCTACCACTATCCCAGATTGCTCCAAGCCCCATCCAGCCTGGCCTTGGACGCTTCCAGGGATCCAGGGGCAGCCACAGCTTCTCTGGGCACCCTGTGCCAAGTCCTCCCCATCCTCACAGCAAAGAACTTCTTCCTAATATCTAATCTAACCCTGCCCTCCTTCAGCTAGAAGGAAATCCAAATGTTGCTTTGAGGGTCTGATTTTTTGCAGTCCACATCAGGAAAAAGTCTGTTCTGTGACTGAATTTGAATTGATAGAAAAATTACCAATTAAAAGAACCAATAGAAAAATTGTCATTGAGAACAATGACATTTGGACAGAAATTTTGCTTTTGGGAGTGTAAGAAAGAGAAGACAAAAAGAAGAGGACTGGTCCAAAATATCCAAAATATCCTCAGTGGGTTTTTTTTGTTTCTGCAGAAGAGTAGCAGTTCCGAGTCCTTGAGTGACAAGGGTTCAGCTGAACTGAAGAAGAGCTTTGATGCAGTGGTATTTGATGTTCTAAAGGTTACACCTGAGGAATATGCGGTAAGCAAGTCCAGGAATTCTAATTACTTTGTGTGTGACTCTCCTTTGCAGCTTTTCCTCTGCTTCTCTATTTCTGCACTTTTTTTGCCTAATTTCTGTCATCCATGGATTTTAAAAAAAGATCCTGTTCTTTAGTTCTTCATTGTCTCTATTATGTTTGAAATTAAGTGATCTTTTTGGCTCTGTTGACCAGGTATTTTTCATACTCTTATATGTAGCATAGACCAAAGATTCTTTATTTATGTGACGCAGCTTAATTCTGTCATACATATTTTAGTTGCAAGGCTATACTTGATCTGTACTTGTTGTTTTTGTGGAGCCATTTTAATTCTTAACTCTGCTAGTTCTTGCTCTAGGAAGCTTTTCTAGTTTTCTTCTTTTGGCTGCGCAGAATAATGAGATGTTTAACCAAAACATTGGGTGATTGTTTTGTTTTGTTTTTACTCCCTGTAGAGGTGAGGACAACAGATGTCCCTCTAAGTGATTCCAGTATGTTACTAGAAAGATTGCTAAGCTCTTAATGTATTTCCAATTCAAATAATGAGATTCATGAGGAGTTGTCCTGGGGAGATTATTGATATGGAGTAATATATGTCACAAAATATTCCCATTTAGTTTGTTCTGGTTTGTTAATAACTATTTCAGTTAATTATTAATGGCTCAATTGATTTTAATGAGAACACTGAAAATTTAAAGCAGCTGGATTATGAAGTGGTACTTACACATTAAATTCTTCTTGGCTAAGGGTCATAATTAATTATGGGATTTATTCCTGACTGAGGCTCAAGTCATGTGGTTTGGGCCTCTTCCTTGCACTGTTGTCAGGAACAGCTGGGCAATGCATCACCTACTTTCCATGGGAAGATATTTTTTTGGGGGCTGGCTATCCTTACAGTTTTATCTTATGATTCCTGTACATAAAGTAAATCTAAGTACTTAGGGAATCTGGGGCTAGGGACATGAATTCCAGTGGAATTATGCATTCAGGCCAGAATGAGTTTGTTGAATGGCTCTACTATTTACCAGTGGTAGATGCTGTTGGGCAGCAGAATAGATCAGTCAGTCTCTGGAGCTGCTGTCCCTCCCTTGGACAGCAGAATATACAGAGATGCCTTGTCATAGAATGACATTTCATAATTCTTTTGCTCCACCATCTAATCCTTCTCTCAAATGGAGCAACCTTTGACTCTGTGTGTTCTAAATGTTACCCACTTAAGAAATCTTGGTTAGAAAAAAAATCTGTATTCAAATCCAGTGCTTTTCCTGTTTTCATGTTATACCTCAAAGTGGGTAGAGTTCTGCTCACCAACAGGAACCTTTTAATTAAGCATTTCACATTACAGTTATGAAGCTGTGCCTGTGTTTTTGGTTTCTGTTACTAAGTATAATTTTGCTGTTTTCTCTGTCCCTCAAAAGAAACATTTTTGCTTTTAACCTCTTTCCTTTTAAAGTATCTAGTTCTTCATACCAGGTTTGATTTACTGTAAATGAATATAAAACACCTTGCATGTTGAATTCTGAACAATTGAACAAAATCATCAGTATTCAGTCCTTTGGCAAGGAAATAATTGATTTCATTTCTTTTTCAGTGTTTCTTTATACAACTGCACTTTTGTTAATGTTTATTTCCCCAGGCACACGTATCTGCTTTTCCAGTAGCGCCTTTTTGCTTTGAATGCTCTCTTTTTCTGATCATTCTTGCTGAAGGTTGTAGAAATAAATAAATTTGCCAAAAACTTAGGTACCCTGGAGGAAAAGTATCTTTGACCCTTGTTTTTATTTTTTTGGCCACTTCCTTACCCTTCCTGGGTTTAATCCTGCTATGACAGAGAGGTGTAAAATCTTCATCTGGGTTTCAGTGGGGATGTGAAGGCCACCAGAATGATGCAGTAGGGCCAAACTCTTGAGGATGCAAAAGTGTGTGAGGTTTCCTGGTGGTGGGTAGAACCTCTTGGGTTGGACATAGATATGCTGCCAGTTGCTTTTTCAAAGTATGAGAAAGCTTCTCATTTAGTGGTAGCTCTTATAAAATGGATGCAGTGCAGGCTGCAGACATGTCTCTGTGACAGCTGAGTGAATACTGTTTCAAATAATGTAATTTATTTTGAAGTGGTAAACTGATGAAATAATTTGGGGGCGCTACCTAAGTAGCTTATTGATTGAGAGGAAAGAAAACATGAAAAAGCCAGTAAAACAGCAATAAAAGTAAGTTGAGGTAGTTATACAGCTGTCTAAATAATGGTTAGGAAGCCTTGGCTCCAATGGAGAAGAGTTCCTGAGCAGAGGTGGTGTAAAGGTGAGAGTTCACTGCTCAAGTCAGCATAGGCATTGTGAGGTCCCATCCTGTACCTTGTGTGATCTGTTGCATTTTGATCAGAACGGGTCCCTGTGCACACATGGGAGAAGTACAATTGTGCCAGAGGAGGAAGAACAAAAATCTGAAAGATAATTAAGTTTGAGATACACTGGAAATAAGATCCATGCTAGTGATTTCAGTACCAATGAGAGACACAGATGTATTTTCAGTTCCCACTGTCTCAAAGACATCATTATCATTTCAGAACTCTATCTGTTTAGTCGCTTAGTGGGTAAGAGATGAGTTGGACAACAAAAGGTATTGCTTATAATCCTGTATTTTCAAGAAGCTGCTACCAAGCCAAAGAGAAACCTGTGTGCAGATATTTTTGGTGATTTTATTTCCTTATTCTCCCCTTTGGCAGTCATCTAACACTGTCCTGAGTACACAGGAGGAGTGCTTTTTTCATGTAATGGTCCTTTGTCTCATAAGTAAAAGTCTTCCAGCCCTTCAAGGGGGCCAGTCGGAACAGTAATGGAAATTCTTGTTGCAATAGTGAGTCAGTTATAACCTTGTTAGCAGCTGGGTGGTTTTAATTCTTCCCAAGGTTGAAGGCTGCTTTAGAGGGGGCTGAGTTACACAAATGGGTGAGATCTTCAGGCCCTGCTGCTGCTGTTGCAAATTTATAGTTTGCTTTATCACCTTGCAGCTTACAGAAAGCTTCCAGGGGTTGTATTGAATACTGGAGTGTTGCATAGATTTTGGGGAAGAAGAATCCCATTCAATGAGTGTGAAGTAGGACACATTTAAGGATTCAATGGCCAGCTTTGTAGATGTAACTAGGAAGGAGACCATCTCTGAGTTAAAGCCCTGCTTTTAGGCTGGTCACTGCTCAGTTCTTTATTCCTGGGCTGGAAGCCACAGCCAGGCTGGTGCCAGGCTTGCCCCGTGGTGTCTGGCCCTGCTGGGGGGGCCGTTGTGTGTCCAGGGTCGGCGTGGTCACAGTGAATGCTCCCCATTTTCATCCCAGGGAGAAGTGTGGTTTTGAGCACACAGGGCACAATTTGTGGGGGAGGGATCTGTTAGTGGTGCAGTGGCAGTGGAAAGGGGAGCCTGGTGAGGCTGAAGGAAAGAAGGAGAATGCTTGGGGACATGAGCTCCAAATTAAGGTGCTGGCCAACCTCAGGTTGAGGAAATATTTATTTTTTGCTTTACAGTAAATTCTTATTCCTTAGACAGGTACTGTTTAATTATTAGTCTGTTTATTACTTTTTGACTCACTTTTTCATTTTATACTTCGACTTAGCCACGGTGGTGTAAATATTTGAGGTAGAATTAAGGGAAGCGCAGCTGTATAAATCCATTGCTTTTTTTTCCACCTAGTTATCTAAGAAGGATTCTTTATTCTTTGCCCTAGTCCCTGGAAGTGCTATGGAGTAAGCTCATGCTAAAATGTATGTGTATTTCTTTCTTTTTAATTCCCATGAAGCTTTGTCAAATGGTTATTGGAAGAAAATACTGCTTATTTTGGAAACAATGTGCAAATAGAGTTTATTTTAAAATGGTTTCAATGAAAGCAGGAGAAGTTCTTATGACAGTGAAATATCAGATTATCTACATCCTGTTAACTTTACTTTGCAGAAGAATATTAGAGTAAATATGTTCCCAATGAGAGCAAAAAGCAGCAACTTAATTACAGTGTGTGGCGGAACTATTAATGATAAAAGTTTTGGAGTGGACTTTGTGAGAAAACAAGTAGAGCTTCAGCATAGGAACTTGAATCCCCTGGTGCTCATTCTGGACAGCAGAATTATTCTCCTACTGATGCTGTGCTTAACAGAGGCATAGCTATTTTTTCAGTGAGGAAAATATCCTGGCAGCCTAGAGAGACAACACTAAGCCAAGTTGGAAGGTTTAAATGTAATTCCTTCTAGAAATTCAGATTAAGAAACAATTTATGAAGTGCTGCTTCAACCAACATGGCTTCAAGGAAAATCAGGTGATGGCGGTATTCTTCAATGACCAGAATGCAGATGTTTGACTTTTTAAATTTCAAACAGAAACTGAATTTCTTTTTACACTGAGGGTTTTCTGTCTGGGAGGGAGTAGTGGGGGAAGTGCCCTGTCCTTAGGGTAGGTACATGGCAGGAAAACTTACACTACATACTGCAAGTGGCCTGATAGAAAGAGTTCATGCTTGAGAAGGACTAAAAAACTGAGAATATAGCCCAGGTCCAATGAGAACTTTGATACAGAAATGTGGAGAGGAGCTTAATGCAGTGGTCTTAACTGGAACTAGAAGTTCTTAAGTTACAGATTTTTGTGAAAGGAGGGTAATCCATGTGTCCTCATAGAAAAGAGAAAGAATCAGGAAATATTTTTAAATTTTATGTCATTAAGCTTCTTCATTTTCCTCAAAGAGGCAGCACACAGCAATGTAGTTCTGAGTTGTTTGAATATAAAATTTCTGACCCAGCAGACCTCCCCGAGAGAGGAGTAAAACTTCTTTATATGAAGCTGTGTGGTAATAATTTTAGTATTTTGAAGTACTTAATTGTTAACAAGTCCAACTTCTCAACACCCATGAGATCTAAAATGTTTTTACACTTGGCTGTTGGAGACTCCCCAGGCAAGGTCTTTTCTATAAATGCAAAACTCCTGTGGCTGTGAAGGGGTGGGGAAAGTTTCTTCCAGCAGCCATTTCAGTGTGTTAATTGGAAAATGATCATGCACTGCTTTTAAAAGATGGTTTTGCCTTGTACAGGTCTTCAAGTGGTTGAGAATTGGGAAATATAATTATGATATATTAAAAACATATGTTTTCCACTCATATTCTAGAACTGTTATCTAGGATCTAGGGCAAACAGAAACAAAACCTCCATTCAGCTCGTCCTGTGCAATGATGAAATACTTTATCTAAATGAACTTGGTCGAGATACCACTTCTGGAAAGAGAGAAAATACCAAGTTTCCCTATCTCTACAGAATCAGAATGCTTATTTAAATGCTAAGTAAGGACAAGTTCACAATTTTGTATTGCACATGTAGTTATTTTTATTTTTTAAAAATCTGTGCAGCTGGCAGCTCCAAAACCAGAAAAGTTATGGTTGGCATGCTTTATGTAACAAGTTGATTTGAACACTTATAATTTTTGGTTTGAATATTAAAGCATTAAACCACATTTGGGAGAGGGAAGCTCTCCAAGAATTTGTATTGGCTGGGTTGAGGAGCTGGAGTGAGAAAAGTTAGTGCATTGTATCTCTCTCACTTGCAGAAACCAGACGAGGGGCTTTGTTTATTGGAGTTCAGGTTCCCCTTGAGATGGTCAAGGCAGAAGTTTTTTGTTGCTGTTAGAGTTGAGCAATGGCACATAACATAAAAGAAATTATTTTTGAAGCTTTGTCATTTCAAGTGCTATTAATTAGACTGCCAGCCTTTCAGTCTGCTTTATTTACTTAGCAGTGAGCAAGCACATTTTAAAAGAATAAAAATTCAGTTGTTAGACTTATAAATATAGACTTTATTAAATATGAGCAAGGTAATGTTTCAAAAAAATATCTTAAATGTAGTTTTAAACTCTAATATGAGTTACTGTCACATCTACAAACTCAAATGGCTTTTTAGCAATCAGCTTAGTTATTCAGCTCTCAGTGGCTTGATTCCTTTGAATTGTGAGCAAGTTACTAAGCCCTGGGAGCTCATAATGGAAATTTCGAGCTCTCTAAGAAAGGAGCTGCAATAAGGGATGTTTCTTGAGCAAGTGGTTCTGTGATATGGTGTTACTTAAGGTTTTAATAAAAGCAAAAATGTGTCAACCAAGCAAAGAAAAAAACCCATCAGCCTAATACCAACATGGTACTAGAAGAAAGAGGTTTCTCTGTTAAAAGTTCCAGAGGTCTTTTAATTGTCAGACTTCTTAAAATATTGTAATGTATTTAATAGCAGTTTAAAACATTTTAAATAATGAACACTAATCCTGAACCCTCACGTTTGTGAGGTTTTTTCAGTGTTAAAATGTCCTTTTTAATATTTCTGTTTAAAATGTATGCATTTATTTTTATTTATGAATTCTGGTGTGAAGTTCTAATAATACATTTTATTTCATAAGTATTTTGTATTGATCCCATCTTAAAGTAGTAATTTGTTTAGGAGTCACTACTGAAGCAAGTCAAATTTAGCTGAGGCAGTTCAGGCTGATGAAGGGGACAGATTCTGAAGGGCTAGCAAGAAAGACAACATTTATTCTAAAGTCTTCTCTCTTCAGCGTGAACAAATAATAGGTTTTCTGGCTTAATTTTATTGTGCAGTTATTGCAATCTTGTTTTAGTGAGGAGGATTTGCAGTGAAATGTTGAAAACTGTTGAAGTGCCTGTGTCTTTTGTAAGGATCTTTTAATGTGCCCTCTATTTGAATTTTATTGAACTGCCCATTCTTTTCATTTCATCTTCCCAAACCCAACCAATTTTCCTATTAATTTGCTTTACTGAGAAGCATAATGATGCACCCACTCAGCCACATATTCACCAAAAGTAATGCATTTCTGAGGAAGCTTGATAAGCACACAAATGGGATGCTGGTGATGGAGTTCTGTCACTGCTGTTCCAGGACTGGGTTCCTCACTTTCCAGCCACTCTCCTCACAGGCTCTAGCTCTGACTGGGGTTGTTGTGATCCAAGGGCAGGACCCATCCCTTGGCCTTGCTGACCCTCATGCCACTGGCCATCAGTCCAGCCTGTCCAGATCCCTCTGCAGAGATTTCCTGCCCTCCAGCACATTGACGTTCCAGCCCCACGCAGGGGTGTCTGGGGGAAAGAGCAGCCCACTAGAGCAGAGACCAGGACAGAGAGTGTGTAAAGGTGAAACATATAAAAGGGCTGTTACTTCTCTGGTGTTGTACTGCAAAATACCAGAAGATTGTGTCAGAGTGTTGGTTACAGACAAATGATATATATAATTTTTTTATGTTTATTGTTGATTGTCAGAATTCCTATCTAAAAACACATTTAAAGGTCAAGATGTGCTACCAAATATAGATTGGGTTGTCTTTGCAAAACACATCTTGCCTCATTAGAGCAGGTACATCTCTGTACTTGCTGACTTTCACTGAGAGCATCCCAGTTAAAATTTTCCTGCAAGGTTGGCTTTCTCTGAGGAGCTGTTCCACCATCCACGGTGGCATCCAGTGGCATTTGCAATTTGTGAGAGTCACGAAGCTGTCAGTGTGTACCTTGCAGTGTATATATGGGGCACTGCTGTTTTCAAGGAAATAGGAATAAAGCCATGCAGCTGACAGCTGAGGGAACAGAACAAGGTCCCTGGATTCAATACTAAAAGAAAATTTGTGGTAGGTAATTTAGATGGCACTGGTAATTCTGGGCTACCTTTGAAAGAAATGGTCTTTTTTTCTGGACGCATAGGCTGTCAGCAATCCTAAAATGTGCAGGAGTAATAAATTAAAATAAGGCTCTGTGACTATATTTCAAAATGCAAAACCTGGTCTTCGACTTTACTCTTTTCAAAGCTAAGCAAACATCCCAGAATGAGAATTCACTTATTGACTCTGCCTTGCTGGAAAAGAGATGACTCTTGAATTTTAACTGTTGCTGAGCAACTAAACAATTGCTTTGCTTTGTTACTCAAATATGGTTCAAGTATTGATTGAAAAGTTGTAGTGATGTTTCAGTAGAATTGTGTAGCTGGACTAACATTCAGAGTTTGGAGAGAAGCTACTCTTGAGAACTGCAGTCAGTTCCTTGTCTTTTTAAGGAGGCTCTTACATTGTGTTTCTGAGTTCAAGCTCTTACTTGCCTATGTACATGCAGGACTATGCTTCTGAGAATAATTTGTCATAATTTGTTTATTGGTTATGTATGTAAAGCTGGGAGCACGTTTTTCTTTGGTTTTGCAGGATGACCCTGTGGTAGAAGCTGAAACCTCTGAAATTAGGTGTCAAATGAAAGCCAAATAAGAAAAGGAAACAGAACAAATGCCGTTCTTAAGCAGCACAGCACCTAAATGGAATGCAAGGGTTTGGGTTAGGGTTGCAATGCAAGGTTGGAATGCAAGGGTTAGGGTTAATTTTGGTCTTAACTTTCTTTTTTTTTTTTTTTTTAAATTTTTATTCCAGGGTCAAATAACACTAATGGATGTGCCTGTATTTAAAGCAATTCAGCCAGAGGTAAGTATTTTGTTAGCTTTGTTTTTCAGTTTAAATAGGAGAAGTGATGCCAGAGTATAAATTCTGGAATTGCCAAGTATATGTCTATAAATCTTAATTTTTGTCCTAATTCATACATTTCTGAAGCAGATCGTTTTTTACAGGAAAATATCTGGAACAAATAGCCTGTTTGGGGACTAATATTGGTATTTAATTCAGTTTGTGCTGGAGATGAAGCATGTGGGATTTAGTGTTTCAGAATGACAAACATCCTGATTTGATAATTCTGATCATAATGTTTTAGGTTTCAGCTACTGATACGTGTTTTAATACTTCATCCTGTCCCATGTTTCCATAACTGCTTCACTTCTTTGTCAAAATGAAAATGGTTGTAGTGGCATTCAAGATGTGTGTGATCTCTTGGGATAATACACTGATGATCTGTGTTCTCACATTTGTTTTTGTGTAATGCCATATTCCTGTCAGATTTTAGCTGACTTGAGCTCATTTCAGCACCTTCACAATGACTAAAATAAATGATGAATTTGTTTCTCCTCATTTCTGTACCATCAGCATTTCCTGTGGGCCTTGTTTTGCACTTTGAGGGTTTATTTTTCAGTTTATTGTGCATTTTATCAGTGCTGTGGAAGTCATTCTCAGGTCATCAGTCACTTCAGTCCATCACAAACTATTTCACTGGTAGCAGGTTTGTTATGTCACTCTTGTGACTGCTGAAGAATATTTTGCTTCAAGTGGAGAAACCAGCTCAATCTCTTGGCTGTGATTATTGATTTCATCATTTGTGTTACCTGGGAGTTTTTTTGAAGGCTGCTGTTTGATTTGTACTTGAAGATGTCATGATTCAGCTTTCATAGTATTTCAGCAAGGTATTTCCCAGCACTTGTGGATCTGTGTGTGATTTTTGGTTCATTTCTTAGTTTGTTGGTTTGGGTTGTTGGAGTTTTTTGTTGGTTTAATCCTTCAGAGAGCTTTCCATTTGATCTGTTTTGAACCTACATCACAGCAGTACTTAACATTAGCAAAAGTAGTACACAGACATACATATGAGGAAAACATTTAAAAGAGTCAGATAAAAGGGCAAAATGCTTTAAAGCTTTGGAGAAGAGCTTTAAAAAAAGAGAGCTCCTATTAGAAGATCAGGATAAACATTCTGCCAGTTAAAGGCACTCCAAGGCTATTCAGAAAAAATATGAGAAGTAGGTTAATATATCTGGAAAGTAATTATTTTTAAGAAATCTCTATAAGAATAAGAAAAAATAATTTTAAAAAATTGGTGTGATGCCTTTGCTGGGAAATATCCATGAGGAAGGGTGGCTGTTTGACTCTTTGGAGTGTTTGTACACAAGCAGCTGAAGGCTCTGACTACATGCAGGTATTACCTGTGCATCAGTGCTTCTTTGCTGTACACAGAGACTGGTGGCTGATGTGTCTCTAAACTGTGTTCATCCCCTGAGGAAAAGGGTAGTAAAAATCAGCTCTCACATTAGAAGAGGCTAAACACAATCAAATTGCTTTTCTTCTGGTTTGCAGAAGGGAATCTCATACGTGGAAGGCTTAGTTTACCTCAAGGCATCTTGACAGCAGATTAATGAAGTGGTGTAGATTTCTGAGCTTCCTTCAAGTTTCTACCAGCCTGTGCTATATCCATGTCTTGATTCAACTTGTAAATCTTTATCCATCCCTTGTCATGTACACTTAAGCATTGTGGAGTTTGTAATTAGAAAACAAAACACCATTGAGCTGATTTCACCTGTATAAAAGGTCTCCTAAACTGAGTCTTTAGTGAGTGACTGAAAGACATTGATAGACTTGGGGTTTTCATTCTAAATACTGATACTGAATTTCACAGCTCTCATCTGTGTGCACAGTGGGAGATGATGAGCAATGTTTTTCCCCAGTGCCATGATTTAAAAACAGGGTGTTTATTGAAATTTGTAATTCACCAGCAAATCTTCATTACATGGGTTGTGAATCTCCCTTTGCTTCCCAAACTGCAGAATGGTATCTGAATGAAATTTTTTAGCTTTTAATGTGTTTTCATTTATTTTCTCAAATAAGGTTTCTGAAATATATACTCAGAGATGCTTAATTTTTTAAATTGCTGGAGATGAATTTTCATTTTTAGGCTGTGTGAGCAGTATTCTTTTAGTATCTTTTAAATTATTGTGTTGCACCTTCCTCATTGTGTTAAAATACTTATTAAATTATTACAGATGGCTTTTTTTTTTTTAAAAGCAATACTAGAATTTCATCTTGGTTATCTTAACAAAAAACAGCTGAATAACACTTTCCAAAGCAATATGTAGTAGTTTTTCTTTTAGCATCAAAATCAATGAACATGCTCACAGCACACTTAGATACTTTAGCAGCCTTTTGCCTCTATCTGTAGCAAGTAAATAGAGTTATTTCTGTTTATATTCAAATTTCTTAGAAATATTGTGGGTTCACACATGTGCTCAAGTTCCTGCACACTGCCCACTACAACTCACCATTTCATGCTTGGTGAAAAAACAGACTGGAAGCTTAGTGTTGCCCACAGAATCTGGGATTAAGGAAAGTGGTGGATCCCTTTACATTTGGGATGAGCCAGAAGCAAGGACTTGAAGCATTACCATGGTTAGATACTCTTTAGGGACACGATCCTCTGCCTGAACTGTGTGCAGGCTGTATCACTTCTGGATTCTGGAAACCACCTCCTTTCTTCATTAAAAACACCTGCAAGTTACTTCTGAGAAAGGAGAACTGGTTGTTTGTTAATTGATAGTTACTGGCATAAATATCTATTGACATAAATATCTTTCTGTATGAAAGCAGCCAATTTGGATTTTAATTTTTAGGGGGAAAAGAAATTACAGCATTGCCCCAGTCAGTCATAAGATTTCCTTCTCTTCCTGGAGAATGAGAAGTGGTATGTTAGTTTTTGTTCTCTCTTTCTTGTAGTGGGTGTGGCTTTCTAGAGACAGCAGTGACTGTAAAGCTCTGCTTTACTGTAAAAGAAGGGAGTCTTAGACTTGCTTGACTGTGCAGCTGGTAGTTGTGCTAACATTAAATAAGAGCCACATGACCCCTTGCAGAACACATCAGCTTGGTTTTTTTTAAAATCTGGTTACTTGCTTTGCATGTTTTAGCGCGTCATCCAAAATTATTTGCCCATGTGTTCATATTGAAAATCTCTACTGGGTTATTGTCTTTAACCTCTTTGTCCCCTCTGCCTCACCAGACTAGGCAGTGAAAAAAAAAATTCACTTACTGAGTATTCTTAATCTCTGCTTACTCTGAAGTTGTAGAATGGTTCCACTATTAATCCTTGCTTCTTCTCTTCTCTTTTTGAAACTTTCCCTTTGACCTAGATAAAGGTTTTTCTGAGAAACACGATCTTGCTCTCTGCTGTGTAGTACAGGTTATAATTTAAATGTTCTCACAGTATTTTGTTAAGGAAAATAAAATGCTATGTATTCAAAACCAGAGTGAGTTACAGAGAAAGTTCAGGTTTTGTATTCTTGATCCTATGCCTTTCAGTTTTTCAGATCAGTTTAGATGTACCACATTAAGTAAGAAATTGGTGGTTGAAGTGATGTAGCTCCTGTTCCTTAGCTGACTGGCAGACCGAGAAAATAATCTTGGGGAATACTTCAGGTTTGAAACTTCTTGTGGAAAAAGTAGAATCCTAGAGGAAGATCAAGAAATAGAGTAAATAAGAAATAGGCTGTGCTAAATAGCACAGCCTATTTAGCAGAGAATTGAGTATTTTTGTCGAAGGTTAAGAGTGGTTTCTCAGTTGCAATGTGGTGTTTGTTTTATTGCCATCATGAGTGCTGTCAGATGTGTCCTTGTTGGGACTGTATGGGACCATTCCAGGCCAAACCCAGGGAGGGCAAACACCTTGATGGCTGCCTTCTGCTGGTGGCATCTTCGGGCAGTGCCAAGGGCAGTGAGGTCACACAGGTGAGTTCTGGTGAGAGGCAAGAGGGTTCTGAGCAGGGGCCCCCTGAGGTAGAAAGGTCAGGGAAACCTGACAGGCAAAGGGAAACCACTCTTCTAGTTTGAAGACAAGAAAAAAGGAAGTTGGCTGCACAAGGGAGAGGGGTCTTGCAAGTGAGATGAGGAAGTGTTTTTCCTGCCCTTCCTAAAGGGAGGGGGGAAATGCTTTTGGAACTCTCAAAGCTCTGCCTCTCCCGTGTGTGTCCCTGAACAGTAGTGTGGATGTCACCCTAAGCTGTTGAAGAATCAGAACTGATGGCACAGGTCCTGAATGCCAGTGTGACTGTGCCTCAACACCTCTGGAAAAAGGTTTGGATGTATGTCTTCTCAGGCAGGAGCAGGATCTTTTGCTTTGCAGTATTCTCAAATCTGTTGCCGCTGATGTCTGTACCCTGTGGGCCCTTAGATGTACAGGGCCAGGGCAATGGGAAGCTTCTGCCTAGAATCATTGAGTTTTCACTCTGTGATGAGAATTGCAATTGAAGGACGTGGCCAGAATTTGTAAGAAATACCCATATTTTCCCTAAACCTGAGGTGACAACTTACTTTTCTCACTGCTAAGGAAGGGTTATCAGATGCCAGTGAATGAATTCCCTTGTGTTCCTGCAAGTGCGGAGCTGTGATTCCACTGGAAACAAGATTTGCTGAGGGATAGAGAATTTAATCAAGAGTCTCTTGAATGGCTCCCCTCTCCAGCAGCCTGCTCTTCTTTGGAACAGGAGTAATTCAGGGCTGTGTGGTTGTCTCATGCATACTCATTGAAGTGGAGGTGTAAGGACAAGGGCATGTGCTTTCCTGTGCTGAACATGCCAGATTTTCCAGAGTAGATCTAGGTGGCACAACTTTCTAGTGAGATTTGGAGGAATAGCCCTAAATAAAAAGCCAGAAATTCTGCATTCTTTCCAGTGCCTGGCCAAGAATCTCTGGGTCTTCTCTAACAAATGCCAGCACACAAACTTCAAGTAGAAGAATTCAGGGTCCCTCTTAACTGGCATGAGATTCTTTTGTAGTTTTGGGTCATTGGTTAGAAAGATGCTAAGAAGTTTCTGATTTTAAAAAAGTCAAAAAAATTAGAACTTAGACTAACCAGATACCAAATTATTTTAAACTGTCTTAAATGGCACAACTATTGGTTACATGTTGAGTCATCTTATCTAAGTCACGTGGTAGCTGGATGTGTAGTGTGAATCTGGCTTCAGTGAGGATTTTTCAGTATGGTAATAAAACTGAGAGCACTTCAGAGTGGATGATCTGGAAGGAAGACATGAATAAGTAAAAAGGAAGGGATGTACTTTGCTATTATGTATGCCACTTGAATAATTAAAGTGCGTCTGTTTTGATTATTTTTCTTGGTAGCACTGTGAAACAGGTTGTGTGCTGAATGCTGTCTTTGAATCTATTCATGTGCTGTTGTATACAAATGGAAGAGCTCATTTTGGTACATTTAGTTATTTATGATTTTAATGAAAACTTCTTTGTTGAAATTAAGTGATAGTAAATAACAAGATGATGCAGTTTCCTAAAATAGGCTCCTTTGGAAGGGAAAACTGAAAATAGTGTTTCTTTTATTGTTATTGCTAATGATGACACTTTTTTGGTATTTCTTTAATGCAACATGCCAAGTTAAAAACATGCCTTAGATTAAGTTAACTAGGTGAATCATCTCTATAAATATCTTCAGAAAGTGATTAAAAACAAAAGGACATTTGGCTCTCTAGCTCAGATTCATGTTTGAAGCAGGATTTTCTGTGGTAACAAAATTAGGAAAGCTCTAATTCAGCAAAAGATGAATTGTAATAATAACTCAACACAATTCAGAAATTACACTTGTGGAATCTCAATTTTCAGAAGGAATCAGAGCAAGTGTAACTGTATTACTTCAATATGTTGTTGCTCTGTTATTTTAAAACTTACAAGATGTGTGTCTCTATATGCCTTTGACTCTGAACATGTGTTATGCACTAAATTAAAGAAGTGAATTTTCATCCTTTTTCTCCCAGGAGCTGGCAAGCTGTGGCTGGAATAAAAAAGAGAAATACAGTTCTGCACCAAATGCTGTTGCTTTCACCAGAAGATTCAATCATGTGAGTTATTTTTTTTCAGCATTATTACATGTACACATTTTAGAAAGTCTGTGGGATTAAGTGTTCTGGCACATCACTTATTTTGGATCACAGCTGATTACTTGACAACTTAAGGAACTCCTTTTAGCAAATACTTTATCTATAGGATATGCAGACAGACCAAACCAGTGTTGAAGAAATACTCTGTTTTAAATAGCAGCAATCAATGAAAAGTGCACATTTTCCCCAGAACTGCTGGCTGTCTTTTATATGAAGACAGAATCATAATTAAAGGTTGAAGGCTTGCAATACAGGATTTCTGGACTAGTAATTAGATGTAATTTCCTTCTGTGTTAGTTGAGTGTCTTAAGCTTCACATAGATATTTTTGTCCCTAGAAATAGAAGCCTCTTGTCAGCGTAGTTACCTTTTAAAGGTGATTCTAGGCAAATTTTTAAAAATTCCAAACAATTTTTTTTGTAAAAAATTTGTTCTTTAACTCTATATTTGGCATAATTTTTAGGTAGTATATTTGATATTTATGATTTTCTTACTCAACAATTTTTCTGTATAAAATCAACTATTAAAAGAAGAACAGAATTCTCTTTTTCTCCACAATTAAAGCTGGAGGAGTCCAGCTTTAGTTACCCAATCATGTCTCAAAACTGTGATGTTCTTTTTAAGTAATGCCATAATTTTTCTTTCAGATGAAGTAATTCTATTACTCTCATCTCTCCTCTTGTAAATGTTTAATAATGTCTCAAAATTACAAGGTGTCTTAGAGGCTTAACCTCTGTACTCAGTCTCAGACTTCCAGAGATCTTTGTTAATCATCTGAAACTCAGACCAAACCTCTCAACTTTTCAGGGTTTCTTTTCCTATCAATTCTTGTGTACTTTCTCACTTTTCATTTTTGCTCTCATTGAGGATATGATCAAATCCTATTAGTTTTCACTAACAACACTTAGAATATTTCTTAATCTACTGCCTGAAATGCTTGTCTGGCTTTGGGTTTGGGACACTTGCCTGATTCTGCACTGGACTGAAGAGAAAGTGTTACACTGCAAACTTTTTGTGACTGTACCATCTATTGACATCCTAGGGGCTTTGGTCAAGAATTTGGAATTTTTTTGGGTTTTTTTTTTTTTTTTTTTGGTTGGTTGGTTGGTTTGGGTTTTTTTGGTTTTTGTTGTTGCTATTGTTGCTGTTCTGCATTTTGTTGAAATTTTCGTGATCTAGCTTTTGAAGTCACTCCTGTTAGAATGTATAGGCTGCTATAAAAGCACTCATGGTTTTGGCACTAATCTCGCTGATACACCACTAATTCCAACATTTGCTGCCTTGCTTATTCATGGAAGTTGACTCTTCAAAGAAATGTTTAGTTTTGCTGAATACTGTGGAATGTTTTTGTAGTAAAAACCATGGTAGGCAGTGTAACTCATCAAGGACTTCACTTCTCAGTTGTTGTTATGTGCTCTACTGAAGAACTGCAGGAACTGCCTGAAGTCAACTTCAGACATACTAAAGATATGGTAAAATATGCTCAGAAGCCAGAAGGGAGGGGAAACCTTATAATGGGAATAAGGACTTCCATAAAGTTTATATCAGCCTTTGTTCTGGCATCAAGGAAGCCCTCAGTATAGGAGTAGAGAGGGAAAAGGACAGATATTGTTTCTGCTCCACTTACCTGGGGTGTTCAAATGCTTAGTCCTAAAATAAATAATTGGGAAAGTATTAGGTAATTAGGTAGTATATTACAGGTTTCTTTTCCCTAGGGGCGCAGGAGCACATGTCGTCAAAATTTTGTTAAACTTTGAAATTTCACTGGGGTTAAATAAAGCATTATGCATCTGTCTCTTCCCTTTTTGCCCCCAGCTTGCCAAAGGAAAACCATGAACAGCTCTCACTTCTTAAATGAAGAGAATATTAAATTGCTAACAGCTGCTTCACAGCAAAGTGATGTGCAGGTAGCATTTTGGAAGTAGTGATGATTCTGTGCAGTTGATTACATTCCACTGAGGATGAAGTCAGGCAGTTCCAGCATTAGTTATGGGATAATTGGATGTGCCTGTAAAAACAGATCAAGTTCAGGCAACAGAAATCAGTGGAATCTTTCCATGCCAGGACTCTCCTGTTCTTGGAGAATTCATTGTTGAGTGGTACTCCATATAGATCTACATATCTAATATTAATTTTTTTAAAACCTGTAACTTAAGGTGCTAGTTTTGCATTAATTGATATTTAGTGTTCCCTCCTTTAGAGGAGGGAAGAAGCTTTTTTTTTTTTTTTTTAACTCTGATCCCTCATTTTTCAGCTTTCTTCTGAAAGTGAGTTGTATACTTGCTGTTACTGGTGAACCTGTCAGAGTGCACAGTTGCCAAGTCTACTTACTAGATCATTGTCTTACCTTTTGAAAATAAACTTTTATCATTTGTTTCAAATAAACAATTTCTTGAAGGTAACTGTGTAAAGGTCACTACTGGTCTCTTGGTTATCAGAGTCCCTCAAGTGAAAACCTCTTTCTTGAGGTTTTTGTTTAAATGGAAGTGGAACTGTGCTGCCAGAGAGCTTAAAATATTAGAGAAACTTGTCAGCTAGATTCTGTACATTGGAACCATTTTAAAGGAAGAGATCCCACTTGCCAAAGGAAAATTTTATGTTTTACTGACTGTGTTTATAGGTGTTTCTCATGTTTTTTTGCATCCTTTTTAAACCCAAATGCAAACATTGTATGAGGAACTTTTTCTTCAATATTGTAGTGTTGCTGAATTGCAGTGGATTTAACTGGGATTATTGGAAATTAAGGAATGGAGTGGTTAGTATGCATGGAAGATACCTGAAAGAAAAATCCAGAAACTATTGAAGGAATATTCTTGAATTTCCCTATTTTTTTATTAGCACAGAAAGCAAAGATAGTTTTGGAAGCAATAACTGTGAACTTAAATGCAGCAGTATAACAGAATTAGTATTTCAGATAGGGCAAACATGGGATAATTTAAAAATCTTAAGATGTGATTCAAGAGCAGATATGTTTGAAGTTAAGCCTGTTATTCTCAGTTGACCTTAATAGGGAAGGATATAGGTATACAATTATATGTCAAGGGGTTAATGCTGCCTTGAACTGGTACCAAAGTTATTGATACCCTAAGGCTGGGAGCCATGTTGCTGATTGATGTTAGTATAAGAACATTTAAATGCAGCAAGAGAGGAATATATGGAACAAATACATATTATTTATGTAAAGAATGAAAGAAAAGTATTTATTTAAATTATTGCTTTTTCAATATGTGCAATGCATTAGGTTATGGTGCTGTCTAAAGATACCAGTTAATAGACATGACCAGCCAAAACCCAGTGTTGATGTCTGTAAAAACACATCAGAGAGGACTGGAAGTGGATGAAGTGGAAGTGATTAAGTATGTTTGGTTCTGTATCTCCTGACTACTCTGTCACTGGAGGAACTGGAAGGCTCTGAGCTTCGAGGGAAATTTGTTCTGGTTTGTTTGGGTTTTTTTCTTTTCCTGCAAGAGCTTGGAAGTGTTAAGCTGAGGTCTGCCTGGGACTGGGGCAGAAACCAGGCTTCCTTGGGCAAACAGAGTGTTTGTGTCTCTGTGATGCCAGGGAACTTCCATAGAAGTCAGGACAGGCAGAGGAAATCAAGGGATTTTTTTCCTGATGAAAATGCTGGAGCGTTGTTCTGTGTTTTGCGCAAGTGTGTCACAGTCTGGCCCATCACAGGCATTCTCCTGTTACATCAACACTCTCTGAACTTAAAATCAAAGAGATTTGGGATCTTAAGGTGTAGTGCTGTGTGTGTTGTGCTTACCTGATTCTTTACTATACAGAAATCTGTGTTAAAAATTTAAATTCCCTTGATCTTCAGTGGGAAAGCATCTCCTTAAAAACTCATTGATAAATCAGGGAAAAAAAGTTCTTTTTCTCAAGCTGTGTAACTACAGCAGAGCATCAAACTGAGGTCAAGCTTTTTACTACAAAATTTTGAGGTACTGCCAAATATTTTATGTATTTGATACTTCTGTATTTGATAGAGTCATAGAATATCTCAAGTTGGAAGGGGCCCATAAGGATCACTGAGTGCAAATCCCTGCTCCTGGCAGGACTCAGTAAGGACACTTTCAGAATATTTAATTAAAGAAAATACTGGAGAAGACCTGGCAACAATCTACATATTTTTGTTTTTTAAACAGTGAAAAAGGTGCAAGAGTTTCAATTCTTTTTTACTCTCACTACTCCTAAGATTGTCTCAGCACTTGGAGCCCTGTCTTTAAAGAAAAATTATTCTATAGCTAAACAAAGGGAATGACAATCTCTGTCATTTAAATACAATTAATGTCACTGTGATTCTCAGATTATTGCATTTTGGTGATGTAACATCAAAAGGAGACAATTTTCCGTATTTTCTCCTTTTAACTTTAAACAGTAGTTTCAAATCATCTGCCATTTTTGAGCATGGCAACATACTGAGGTTTTTTTAATCAATTGGAACCACTTTTTGTTTGTGAGGCTAACAGAGTTTGTCAGCAGATATTTTGCTTTGCAAAAAAAAAAAGGAAAGAAAATGAAGAAAAATTAAAGTAAATAGAAACCTGACCTCTATGGTTAATTCTTTCCTGGCTAATACAATCTTAGACAAACAGACCAAAGGAAAGTGATTCTTATGCAAGATGTTTGTGGTGATTTTTTGTGGGTTTTCTTGTCATTCTTCCATCTCTCAGTTCCAAAGAGCTGTTGTGATTTAACATCCCAGTTTTCATCAGATCCCTGTAGCTTCACTGCAAATGTAATAATTTTGAAGGTGTGGATCTTCTTGTGCTCTTCTGTGTTAGGAGCTAACGTACTGAACAAAGTGGAACAGGATATTTCATTTTTCTCATTGATATTTTGGCCAGGAACCTAAATACATACACAATGTTAGTTTACAAGAAGTAGTTTTGCATCACTGAAAAATCAAAGCATCATGACATGTCGAAAGGTTTTCATGTATGAGTAAACTTAGAGTAAATTTTTTCATACACTGTTTTCAGTAGTTTTGTAAATACCAGTCATGCTGTATCTTGATGATAATTAATTTTTTTCCTAATAGCAAATACATTCATAACAGCTGCAGTATTTGTTACCCTTTACTAATTCTTTGCTACTGCTTTATTACAGTTACAACAGTGTTTAATTTTTATCATTCTTTGGGTGAGGGCAGAGGGTGGGAGGGAGCAGAGAAGAGAAAACAGTGGAGTTCAGACATATTACCAAACACTTTTAAAGTACAGCCTGTACGAGACATTCATGTAAGTGTGAAATGCAGCAACCATTCTTTATACTGAATTTAGCAGGGATCTTACAAAGCAATGAAGTCAGTCCTGGAGAGCTTAGCTAGGAGTATGATACTGTGCTGTACATCAGCAGGTAATTGGCATAGCCAGAAATAAGAGTATAAATTAGAAGCTAGGTTATGGCAGAACTTTCTACCTTACATTCTAATTTTGTTCAGGGTTAATTTTTGTTCGAGGTGTTGGAAATGTCAGTGACTGTAGTTGAAGCTCTTCAATTAATGTAAGAGTTGAGCAATGCAGCTTTGATGTTGTGGGAAAGTAAACCAATGGATATGATTCAGTGTTAGTGTTTATATTCCTTCATTTTGTAGGCTTCTCATAACATTTCTTCATGATTTTATTTTCCTGGGAGAGCACTGTTGGAAGTTCAAGTGTTTTGCCATTTGCTTTGTGTGTGATCTCACCCTAAAGCTTACCCTGAACTCAAGTCTGTTTCCATAGATCATACTTCCATAAAAATAAATAAAACTTTTAAAAGTATAGTGTTGAAACTCTGTATTTTTAAAAGGCTTTTTTTCTACATTTTAGGTAAGCTTCTGGGTTGTTAGAGAGATTCTGCATGCACAGACTTTAAAAATACGAGCTGAGGTTTTGAGCCACTACATCAAAACTGCAAAGGTAAGAATTTGTATTGTGAAGGAGGTGTCAGATTCACTGTGATCAAAGGTTTTGTACCCAGTTTGGTCAGTTCAAAAATACAGGTGGGGAAATATCTGTCTGATACCTGACTTACCTGTGGTTGTTTCTCTTGACATCTGTAACTGTTTGTCTTCCGTGTTGTCACAAAGTTTACAGTCAGTTTAAACAGCTTGAATCAGAAGAGAAATGGTTTGTTTGCCTTCACTATTGGGAGGAAAGAATCTTTTATCTCTACTCAAATAATATCCACTTTAAAAATGTTGTTGGAAAAATAGACTGTGATTCAGAAGATGTTTTGGAGCTCTCAATCTTTCCTAATTTTTCCTTTTGGACTGACATTCATAAGAAAAGGGTCAGCAAATCTGGAGTGACATATAACCCTTCAAACAGAGTGAAACTTCTTTACAGTAGTGAGAAAAAGGGGATGTTTTTCAAGTTTCTGCTGTCAGATGATGGCTGCTTTTACTATAGCTGACTGCTGTGACCACCCTGGGTTACCTGCAAAAAAAGATGTAAAATATTTGTTAATAATTCATTTTGTATTCAAGAGCATTCCCTGTCTTGACAAGCCCTTTTTTAATGAAGCAGTATTTTACTCCGTGGGGTTTGATTCTCAACTTTAGGCAAAGCAAGAGCTAATTTAGTAGGATTCCACAGGCTTTGCTCAATAATCATGCTGTGGTCATAAAGTGTTAATGATCTCTCTTAGACATCCTTTGATATCTGGTGAGTTAATGTTATCTTCGCCTCATGTCTTTTTAAAAGTCTGTCCTTGTGTTTTCATTTGAAATACAAACATTAAAAAATTGGCTTCATGATCCATGTCCCTCCATAGGAGGGGGAGGTTTCAGGTCTGTGTGGCCATAGTGCAGAACAGATGTGGGAAGCCAGGTGGGCTCAGGTCTGGTTCATACTGGGATGGGACTGGCCAGTGCTGGGTGTTGTAGGCGCAGCTTTGGGCACAGTACCCTGAACATGCCTGACCTCACCAGTGCACTGCAGGCCGCAGTGTCTGCTGGAATGCTGCTTGGAGGCAGTTATGTGCTCTAACAATCAGATAATTGAGCTTTTCTTACCTGTCAGCTGTAAAAATCACAGTTAAAAAAACCAAGCAGCTCTGTACGGGGTGTTTTTATATCAGTTCATTTATTTCTGTGCTTGTTACCTTGGCTTTGCTTTCATATGACTGCTGACATGAAATTACTGCAGTGAAGGCTGTTGGAAGGAGTATCTGTTATCCAGAGCCATTATCAAAGCAGCTTGGTGCCAGGGGTCACACTAATTACATTTTCTTTAGAGAAGCTGTAAATCCACTCCACAGTGAATTCCTTGTGCTGGTAAGCTATTGTAAAGCTTAAATGGTATCTCATCTACACTGCTTAATGCATGAGGTAATTAGACCTACCAGTTCCCCTGAAGTTCCCAGACTGTCCTGATTGGTGATGACTTCTGTTTCACTGCTGGCAGCAGCTGGGAAAGCCCTTTTTTTCACTTCTGATCAGCTCCACTGTCCTTTGGGACAGTGAACTTTATTACCTTGCTTGGGATATGTGAGGGAGGAAAAAGGTTCTTGTGTAAGTGAAGGGACAAACTTCAGCAGGACTGCTTGGAAGGATAACAGGACTGTGGTGTATGAGAAACATTCAAACTCCTTCCACCTTGCCCCACAAAATACTGATTACCCTTTACACTGTTACTGAAAAATCCTCCCAAAGGAGGATGAGGAGAGGGAAGCACTTCATCACAAGGTGTGGGCAAACCTCCACCGTCAGCAGGACATGCTGGAACCATGGGGGTCTGAGCACCCAGACTGGAAATGCTACTGGGGTGCCATTAAAAGTGTAATTTCTGACTAATAACTTGCAAGGACTTTGTTCCATAAAAGGCTGTAAGTTTCCTGGCAATGTGTTAAGTGGAGAGAGAATCATTTGCTCTGTTCCAAAACTGTTAGCCAGAAAACCATCCTTGGGTTTTGGCTTTCATCCTTCCAAATAGAGGCTCTCCTTTGATGTTCATCATTTAGTCAGTATTCCTTTGGTCTAGTTTTTTTTGTCCTTTTGCCTCATGAAAGTCTTCCTAAGTAAGAAATAAGCTGAGTTTCAAGTAGGAAAAAGGATTTCCACCATTTTTTGAATAGGAAGGGTTCCTTATTTTTTCTTGCTGGAATCCTAACCTACCTTGGTGAATATTCCAAATGGATTAAACAAGATTTGCAATTCTGTGATTGAATATCATTTCTCCTTAGCAAATTTCTCTCTCTCTGTTAGGGACCTCAATTTGGGTGCACTGCACCAGAAATAAATGTAGTTTGCATCTCTGAGAGCTCACAACTTACCAGAACAATTGATGTTGCAGAAGAACTTCAGGAAGAACATTTTCCTCCAGACTGTTTTTAAGCTTTCATGACAGTAGTACCAGTAGTTACTTGGCCAAGGCAGTGGATAGTTTTGGAGACAGAGGGAAAGGAAACAGAAAAGGGAGGGAAATTCCAAATGTGTGACAAAATGCGCTTAAACACAGTGTTTTGTAGGGAGTTTTTAAGGGAATTCTTTTACCCTAAAGTTTTTACTGTTCAATTTTGATTGGGTTGTTGATTTCAACTAGTTAGTTGTCATACCCCAGAAATGGCTTTTCAGTGAGGGGGGTACTCCAGGGATGTGGCTTTTGAAATTCACCTCCTTGATTTCATCCTGCTAAGATATTTTTTGGGTGCTTTGATATTGCCTTGGTTGTTGCATAAACTTTAGGTACTGACATGATTACATCATTCACCGCTGGGTTGTCCTTTCTGTTGTGTTGTTTTAAAATATTATTGAATGCTATGAAAGGAATTTGTTGGGTTTGAATGTCAGAAAATTTCTGGCACTACTAATATATTCCCCAAGATGTGTTTCTATATAGATATTTTTAAGGGTTCTCTATGGGCTATGAAACAGCTAGTTAGTCTAATCCAAAACCATAGAGATGCAGTAATGAAAAATTAGGAGGTGCCATAAAAGTGCTCTGTGTGCACAGCAGTTCACTGTAACACTTCATTTTAGACCATGCAAGATTTCTCCATCTTTATATAGTTATTTATTCTGTATTCACTACTGACAGCACTTGGAATGTTGTTTATTGTTATTATTTTTCTCTTTTTTTTGTCCTCAGAAGCTGTATGAGCTGAATAACCTCCATGCTCTCATGGCAGTGGTGTCAGGCCTCCAGAGTGCTCCAATCTTCAGGCTGACCAAGACGTGGGCGGTAAGTGAGGACCAGCAGGACAGGGGAGTGGGGTTCACTTGTTCTCAGGTAAATGGCACATCCTGAAACTTGTTTTCAATGATACCACACTCACTACAGAGAGCTTTGACTTTGTTCTGCTGCTGCTCCATGCATAATGCTTCTAGTTCCTCTGAAATCTATGGTTTCCTCTTAAATTTTTTTTTCCGTTCTGCTGTAGAAATATTTTCCTCTGAAAAATAGTTCCCTGCAGATTCTGCTAAATGCAGAGGCTTCTCATTTGGCCAGAAGCTATTTTGTATTTAGTTGCTGGAAAATTCTGAATGCCAAAGCTGGTCATACTTTAATCATTTAGGGGTTTACACTGTTGGAATTTTTTTTTTTCTGCTATGGAGAGCAGATGTTCAGAAACACTTGATTCCATTTCCATAAAGAGATTTGTTGTTTCTCTGACTGATAACTAACTCTAGCACTTATCATTTCATCGTTACAACTCCATTAGACAGTATATTTGTAATTCTGCCTTTGTACAGTTGTGAAAGGACAATATTCTTTGGAATAATTTTTATTTGTCATCTGTTTTTGACTGGCATTAGTATTGTTTATCATTGTGTCCTCAATAAAAACAGTATTAGGAATTAATTTTGCTCATTGATACTTTAGAGCTTAGAAAAAAGTCATTATTCAGCCATACATTGTGTAGTTTTTCAGCTGTTTCAGATGAATGTGATGTTCAGTGTGACAGAAAAAATGAGGTGATTGAAATGCTCCTGTGCACGGGATACATATCACTAAAAAAAGCTGAAAGCTTTCACTGATGAACACACATCAGTGCATCCTTGGGTGTTGCAAAAAGTTTATTTGTCTGATAACTGCGTGAAAATGTTGTTCAGTTGATAAATAATCCCAAAATTGAATATAATTCACTTCTGCCAAGATACTCATCTAGAATGCTGGTCACATTTTGCAAATGCACAATTAAGTTAGACATTGCTTCCAAATACCAAAAATCTCTCTGAGAAAATCTTAGTGAAATTAACACTTCAAAATGATCTCGAGGAGAACTTCTGTTTTTCAGATTTTATGGTTTGGAATTGATGCCTCAGCAGTTTTATGTAACTGTGAGGCCGAGTCAATTTTTAAATCTTTTTGTGCATAGCTCAAATTAAATGTAACTATTACCATATATTAATAATAACCACATTAATTACTACCATGATAATGCCATTCAGAACTGGGAGTCCCCAGTTTCTTTTGATGCTTGGTTATGCACTGGTTTGCACTTACAAGGTTTATTTGTGTGCTCTTCACATATGTTATCAGTCTTTAAAGTTCATCCCTGTTCCAACCTCTGAAATTACAGGTAACTTCTCCCACATTTCTGTAGGTGTTTGATTCCTCATACAATCCGAAGAGAGTCTGTGCTTTTCATCATCTTACATGAGCCTTTGCAAATTCAAGTTGCAGGATAGCTCCCAGCAATGTGCACTGCAAACTCATTTCATTGTCCTTCTCTTAGAAATTTCAGCTTATAAATTCCTGAAGATAATTCTAAGCCTTTGTCTTTCTTGCATATTAAAAGCAAGAAAAGGCACACCAAGCCTTTATTTGAGTCGCAAAGGCATTCACAGGAGCCCTCCAAAACCTTCAAGGAAGAATTTCTTCTCCATTTCTGAGATGGTTTATAGCAACCATCAATCAACTTGATTTACAAAGTCAGGAAAATATCTGCAAGTATATTCATTCCCTAAAAAAACCCCAAAAAAACAAACAAACAAACAAAAACCAGCCCAACCCAACAACAACAAAAAACAACAAGCAAAACAAAAAACAAACAAACAAAAAAAAACCCCAAGAAAAACCACCTTAAATGGTTGGAATCTAGAGATTAAAGGAGCCATTAAAACTTGCTTGGTAATGTAATTTTCCTAAAAAAGATGAAATTCATGTCTTCTGACGGTATGTCTGAATTTGTCTGAAATTTGTCTCGCTCGTTGCCTGCACACACTCTGAACTCTGGAGAATAGTAAGTGCTTTTAATGTGTGATTTGTCCCATTCAAAACTTGAGAAGAATTGTGAGCCTTTCCAGGAAAGTTCACAGAATAGAATATTCAGCTTCTCTCCATTTAATGTAAAGGAATTCTAGATGACCAGAGGGTTTGGGAAATAAAGCAAATAATCATTAAATATGTGAAGTGTGGTGAGTCAGCATCCTGAGACCTCATCTCTTCTTGCTGGCATTTCAAAAAGGTTGTATACAGTGCTGGCACGCTGGAGCTAGAAAGCCAAGAGCAATTTAGGAGGCTCCAAATCCTTCCCTGCTGCTATAAACTGTCAGCCCTAGCTTTTATTTTTTCTGCATATGTACAGCTCTTTACTGTTCTTTTCATCCTAGAGGCAGAAGAAGAAACATTATTTAAAAAAGAAGCAGCTCCAAAACTGAAGGACTAAGAAATGGGTCCTTACTTGGCCCTCACAGAAACACTTCTAATGTTCTTGGCTTCTCTGGACTTTTCTCTCTGAGTGCAGGAGGTGGAGGCATGGCATGGATTGGCCTAGGAGCACCAGGGGAAGTCATGCAGGATCAGCTTGTTACCAGATGATCCAAAGAACCTGTAAAGATACATCAGACTTGAATAAGAGTGTGCAAATCAGCATGGTTTGAGGATAATACAGTTCATCTCATTTGAGTTGGAAAATTATGATATGTTAGTCTTGTCTTACCTTTCAGCCTGCAAAACTACAAAAACCTTCCAGACATTAAATGATGCCAGAATGTTTTAGGATATTATTAGAAGCAAGCTAGTCCAGCCTGATAAAACTGGAACCACCTTTGAGAAGATGAACTTCAAAAGATAATGGGTCATATTCGGGTGGTTGGAAAGGAGTCATGTCAGTCTGCTGCATCCTTCTCCTGGAAAAGTCTCCAGTTCTAATGAATGGAGATGCTGTTCATTTGAGTATTGGAACCAAACCTAAATTAAAGATGCAAATTAATTGTTGGAATGTGAGTGATGAATATGTCTTGGGAGATAATCACTTTCAAGTAGTGAAAGTAGCTTTTTCCTGAAACCAGTGTTTAGTTTGTCTGTCCTCATAAAGAGTTGGATATAGGAAATGGAAGTAAAAGTAAATTATTTCAACAGTGAATTTACAGAAGGGAGACTTCACTTCTGTCAGGCTCACACAGGTTGATCTTTAACTGAAGTGAAAAGGGAATATGTGTAGAAGTTCAGTGATCTGACCCTTGTAATTGCATTGTAGGGGAAAAATTGTGACTGGGACTTGGAACACTGAGTCTCCTGCCAAAATGTTTGCTGGGAACATCTCAGTTGAAGACTTTGAGGCAGTTTTGCAGCAGCAGTTCAGCAAGATGTTTGGAAAATATTTTGACTTACATTCCCCATCTTACAAAGAGAGCCTGGTTGCTGTTAATTTTGTCAAAGGAAGGGATTGGAGGCAGGAGGAATGGATAATGAAGGAGAGCCATGACTTTTAAGTTTTCTGTTCAAAGGGAACATTTCTGTAATATTAAGAGCCAGTAAAATTGCCAGTTGGCTGTTGAATACAACTCCATGAGCCTTCTGCTAAAAAACCATAGATAAAATCCTTACATCCAAGATATAGCCCATACTAGCCACTGTGAAGAGAATTGACTCCATCCCGTTCCAAGCCAGCACACTTATGGATAATCAGAGTGAAATGTTACTGGCATGAATACTGCTGATGTGGACTGCACATGAAGTTGTGATGTGTTTTAGCTAGATTTGTTTTTTGATAATTTACATTGTTTCAGAAGGATCCTCCAGGACACCAGCATTTTTACCTGCTTAATTTTTAGAAGTATTTTTAAATTTAACACCCAGAATTGTTGCTCTTCTTTGTAAACTTTCTAAGTGCTCCTCTTTAAGGAGTAAATGATGCAATTGTGAAGCAGTTGAGTTAAAAAAACCAAAAAACAAACAAATAAACAAACAAAACCCAAAAAAACCAAAAACCACGCACAAAAAAAATTAAAAAAAAAAAAACAAAAACAACAACAAAAACCCCAGCACACCAATAACAGCAGCAATAATGGGGAAATGGAAATCTGTGCTAGAAAGGGTAAAAGAGGAAATCACAATGATCAAATTTAAACTCATCTGGTTTTGCCTTCTTTTTCCTTTGCCTAGTTACTGAGTCGGAAGGACAAAGCCACCTTTGACAAGCTGGAATATGTTATGAGTAAAGAAGATAATTACAAGAGGCTCAGAGACTATATCAGCAGCTTGAAGATGACTCCTTGTATTCCCTACTTAGGTAAGCTGTAGCCTATTTCTCCAGTAATAACACAAGCTAAACACCATCTTTTAAACATTCAGGAAACTGAGTACTTCAGTGGAGAATCTACATCCCAAGATGATTGTGAGCACTCTATATGTAGCAGGACAGAACCTCAAAAAGAAAATACCTCTTAAAGCCCACAAACACTGCAGGTTTTACATCCAGTATCAGTTTTCTAGGAAACTATTTTGCCACATGTTGTACAGATACAATGACTTCTGGAGAAGTACTTCCATTGTTATGCCTGCTGGCCCTCCTAAATACTAAATACTTGACTGTTCTAGTAATGATGGCTTTTAATTTATGAGAAGCTATAAATCACAAGCCTCTGAGAGAAATAAATATCGATCTTTGAGTTTGGAACATGGTAAAATCTGGAGATACTACTGCATTTAATATACACCAATGTGACAAGAGAAACTAGGCTGTTATAACTCATTCAGCCTTATGGAATAATTATTAGTAAATTATATTTCTGTGTGTCTAAAAACTAGATAAATGCATTTAATATGTGTTGGTTTTGTTGTCAAGCTAATTTGACAACAGACACTAAGATGGTAAGTGTGCTGTTTTTAATGTAGGTTTTGTTTCATGAGATGTTGGTAATCACATAAAATTAAGGAACTGTGTATCCAATTCTTCGTGTTTTTGCAGATAATAAGTTGCTCTTATACCTGAATTTAAGATGAGCTGTTGTGGTCGTTAAAGCCTATTAAACTGTTAGCTCTGTTCCTGAATGTTGATACTTCCTTTACTCTGCTGGGCTATTAACTTTTCCAAGACTAATTGGAATTTTGAATTTTACATGCTTGCTCCAGAAATAGGAAAAAAATACTTCACTGGGGGGGACCAGATTTTAATGCCTTGTAGTGTTTGAAACACTAAGGCACAAAAAGGAAACCAAGTATTATGTAACGTGATGAACCATGGAGCTTTTCCATCTTGTGTACATGGACAATGTAGAGACTTGATATATAGTTCTGAAATGCTTCTTATGCTGATACTTTTTACCCATATGCCATGATTTTTTGAAACATGAAGCCAGCATCCAATTGTTTTCTTGCTGGTTGTAAAAATCCCTACCAAATATTGGGAAACAGTTTTTAAGTTTTATTTAGTTACAGATGTTTTCCCCAATAAGTAGCAGCTTCTTGTCTAACTTTTGCATTAGAGTAACCTTTGGGCTTGACTTGATAGTTTGAAGTGAAATATATAATTCTTTTCTGTTTATAAAGAAATGCTCTTTACTGTGACCTGCTGTAGTTAAAGCATGTGTTGTAACCTGGTTTCATGTGATACCAGTTCTTATTAGTGACATAAAGAATGTCCTCAAGCCTCTTTTACTTCTCCAAAGGAATAGCAAATTCCCACTGGTGCACTCCCTCTAAAATTAATTTTGTGCAGTTTTAAAAAGTGGCAAAAAGAAAACAATTGCCTTGAACATAACAGTCATGATAAATCTGGATCCACTTTGGAGAATTGATACTTGAGTCCAAGTTTTCTCATTTGATAAAAGCTTTAATCTCTGCTAAGACCTGAGTAGATTTATTTCTTCCATTTTCTTCCCAAGGCGTTTTTACTAATATAAGAGTCATTTGGAACAGAAGTGACTTAAATTGCTTGTTTAAACTTACTGTTTTAAGCTTATCAGTTACAGGTTACAATTCCTAAAAGGAATACTTCTGCTATAAGATTCTGTAAGGAAGTAGTGCTGCTCCTGATTTAAAACATGTAGGAAAGCCTACCTAGAAGTCTGCAGATGGAAATGGTGATCATGGCATGTGCAGGGAAGGGACTCCTCAGTAGGACCATTCCCTCTCATGGTAAAGGGAGGAGTGGGGGCTTCTTCATTCCTGGTGGGGAGAACCAGCAGCTGCCACACTCCCTTAAAATGCTCTTTGGAAGAGTGTAGGGCATCAGACTTGCCATACAATTAAATTTGCAATTTGCAATTGCAAATCTCCTCTAGAGAAGCACTGGTGTAGACATCTCTGTTTGGAAGGTCATAGGGAAAGTGAGCATATAAAGGAATTTCAGCTGCAATTTCATGGATGAATGTTTTACCCTTATGCAGCCAAACACTGGATGTGGGTATAGTTTTTTTTTTTTTTTAATGGCCATCTTGGCATTATAAGAAAAAGCTGAAATGCTTTCTTGGTGTAGATTTTGCCAATAGGAGCAGAGCCACAGAAGTACAGATTGTTGTCTTATTTCCACAGCTCACCCTCTGTGGACAAGATAATAACGTGCTTCCACATTTAGCTGGGGGGAGGAAATAAAAATGTTTCTCAGCTCCTTGCAGCAATGATTGTGATGTGATTCCAGAATTCTAGAAATGCACATGAGAGCAGCACATCATCAGGACACAGCTACTTAAATGTGAGTGTGAAAAGCTGTGCAACACCAATAAATATGTTCAACACCATGCCCTTGATAGACAGTGTGGGATATGTCATCAGTGTTGCATCACCCAGACAACTGAAGCAGACAGAACAAATGGGAGCTCTGTATGTTATATTTCACCTTAGAATGAAACCCTGTTCTCCAAGGGAGTCTCATTCCAGAGTTCTGATCCATTTGAGATTGCACAATGAAACAACTGAGCCGTATCTGAGAAATAAGATTTTTATTTAACTAAGCAGTACTACCTTGTGAGATATTTTTCTTATAGCTGTCTTTGAGGACTGATACCCAGAAAGAGAAAAGCTGAAAACAGGTTATTAAGTATTCATCTGAGGAATATTCAGTTGCTTCAGTGATAGTGCTTGCAATAGATTTTGGAAATAGATGTGAAAACCGTGTTTCAGCTTTCGTACAAGTTGAACTTTCTTGAGGTCTGCCTGGTTACATTTAGACTGATGGTAGAGGGATGGTGAAGGCTTTATCCTTCCCAGACAGACTCCTACTGAATGCCCAGGGCAAGAAGCCTGAGGGATGCTACAGCCTCTTTTGAAAATCTTTCAAAAGAAAAGGTGTGAGAGAAAACATTGAACTTTTAAAGTCATTCACCCTGCTTAGAAAATTTAGCCCAAAAGCTACAAACTGATAGAGTTACAAGCATTTGAAAGTGAATTGTTGTACATGCATAATTATTGTATGAACCAATCTGAAGAAGACATGCTATGCTTTCCTTCCTCATAATCTTAAAATGGCAACTGAAGTAACGCTTTCCTTTCAGAGCACAGCATTTGTACAGTCCGAGATTTCTGGGTGGATTTTGTAATAATGTTTAGTTAACGTCATCCTACTGCTTTAAATTGGGAAAGGCTCACTTTTTAGATGTCTAATATATGAGATTTAAGTAAAAGACTGAGTGCAAGCTAATTTTACTTTGGGGTTTCTGCAAAGTACACCTTTCACTGACTGCACTGAATAAACAAACACTTTTTTGTAGCAGGCAAGAGATTCATGGGGTAAAATACGCTCTCTGCCAAGGAGAGGAAATCTGCCTGTTGAATGAACTAAAAGCTGTCAGAAGTGATCATTAAAGGAATGTTTTGGAGGGCATTTTCCTTTTTTTAAGTTTACCTGAATTGCTCTTCTATCCAGCTACCATAGAGAAATAAGGTCAGGGTATAGAGAGTCTGAATTTTAAGCATTTACAATTAAAAAATGTTTTGCAGGATGCTCAATCAATGAGGTCTGTATGATATTTGTAACAAACAAATATTCCTTATATGAAGAACAATTTCAGAATTGTAATCATAAACATTTGTGTCAGTTAAAATTCTTGGAATTTGGGAATGGATATGCTGGGACTGATTCCCCACCGCTGCCAACCCCAATTAAATATTGGTGGAACTGGTTGGCTTTGATCTCTGACCAAAGATTTAACTACAAGCCTTGCAGCCATACATTATCAATGAAGCTTTATCTCTGCTCCAGAGGGTGTGTTCTGAAAGCAAAATGCTGGTTTTTCTCCTCTGAATTACATACAAGGCTTTGCACAGTAATTGGTATTGGCTAATTTATCATAACAATAATACTAGATTATTCTTTTAGCTATTATGGTTTCTTATTTTAAATAGGGACAAAGTTCCTTACGATCTTGAAGGCACATAGGAGTTGCTAAACAAACACATTTGTTACAGCTCAGAACAGCATATTCAGTTTTACATAATATTAAATAAAATTAGGCAACCTGTGTGGCTATAAGTGCAATTATAAAATAATTTTATGTAACAGGAAGAAAGATTCTGGTACCTAAAGCGAATGTTTGGTTGTATCTGATTTTGGAAATATCTTGCTTTGAATCAGTGTGTGGTATAGCTTTTGTTAAATGTTGGGAAAGCATTTTCTATTTAATTTCTTAAATTACATATTAATTCCAGTGGAAATCTGATATCTAGGAGCTAAAATTTAGTCTAAACAGTATCAAAAGTTGTATAGGGGTAAGGGAAGGGAAATGTGTGTGTCATAAGAGCAGCTCAAGTTTGGGATGTCAGGAAGAACACACTCAGAGCTGATTTCTAAGCTTTGTTTTACTGTGGGAGCAGAAAACTGTTGAAGGAAAACTTCCAATATTCAGAGACTTATCTCAATGACTGTGTATGAATGCTTGGTCAGCCCTCATCACTTCTAATTGGAGCAGGGAAGTGTCAAGTAATGATTTTAATACCAGGACTTTCAGTTTTGCCATTTAAGTTCAAAGTTTAATTAGAAAGCTTGAATATGGAGGTTGCAGTAAAAAAAGTACCAAATAATTTGATTGTCTCAGGCTTATCAAAAATTTCGTACTACTAATTTTCTTACACAAGGAACATTTTGCCTAAATTTTTACAGAAGGTAGGACTTGCAGATCTTAGTAGTGTAGAGAATTCCCTAAGAAATTTTGTATAATTTTGTATAATTTTGTATTTTGTGTTAAATTTGCCTCTTCATTTTGAAATAATTATTTGTTGCAAAAATCTTTCTCTGCTGGCAAAGCTAAAATGTCTCCAATTTTTTTATGTAGGTTCTTGGAGTAAATATCAAACAGTAATGTGAAGTAATATTTTTCATTGAAAGTAATACCGACATTTTTAAATAAATTGTTAAATAACTAATCAATTTTCACATTGAAGCAAGACAATGTCATTTCACTTATTTACATTTAAGGGTTGAGCTAACCTGAAAAAGCATAAGCTTTTTGAACTGGAAAAGCTTATATCTTGTCAAAGACCTGGAATTTTTTACCAGTTTTGCCTGTTAACATCAAGCATTTTGATCTTCAAAAAAAAGATAAATATGCTTTGCAAGCACAAACATCTGCTTTTGTGAATGTGTGTTTAAAAAAACACTGTCTGTCACAGTAGAGAAGGGTCCTAATAAAGGAGAGGGGAACATGACAGGGGAAAGAATTCAGGAAAACTGTAGACCTGCTTTTTGCAGGGGCAGATTGTGCAAAATAATGATTAAAAAGTAATACTTTATTTTTTCTGGAGCTCAAATACTGAGAATTTTATATAGGAGTACTGTGGGATTTTCCTCCTCAGTCTATAGGTCTGATCATCATCTGAACTGCTTTCAAGGAGTAGGAACCTCCCCGGTACTCAGCCCAAAATATTCCATCCTGGTACTTGCTCCTGTAGTGGCCTCCTCGGTACCAGACCCCGTTGAGGTTGGAGTGGGCACAGGCGTTGTACCACCAGCCGCCCTTGTGGAAGTGAGCACAGTTTCCTGTGGAACAGAAGGACATGGGTGAGCTTCAGCTTTAAGCAGTACAAGTGGAGGTTTACTGAATGTTTTCATATTGTGGCTTATTCACAGAGACAGCTTGGAAGTACTTCATAGCCTGTTGTGGTCACATCTTGCTGTTCTTGCTAAATTATGAATTCTGGTGTAACTGCAGCCATTGCTGGAGGGGGGGTTATTGACATGATCTTTAAAGTGACAGCTGAAAATGAGGGAGAGAACTCTTCTCAGCCTGCCAGCACTGCTTGTCCATGAGCTAACACCCAAGGAACTCAGATTATGTGCTGTTTAGAAATACTCCAGCGGAAGCAACATGAGTTGATACAGCCCCGAGCAGCACCTGGGGCCACAGTTCCACAAAGAGTTGCTTGTAACTTGTGTTTTTACTGTTACAGGCTTGTCTAAGAGTTTGCAGGATTTGTCCAGCTTTATAGTTATTGACAGCTGAGGAAACGCAGTTGAAGTATTGCACTCTCCAAGCTTCCTGTTACTGCAAGGGGAAAACTGGCGGAAATGAGAAAAAGGGAGCTTTAAGAGTGCAAAAACCAGATGATGGGCCCCTTTCTTAAATATTGGTGCACAGCAAAACCTCTGCATACTTGCAGTTCCTTTCATGCTCTTCAGAGGCTTTAGTTCCTGGTGACTCTGTGGCAGCAGCACTACTCAACATCACCTGGACAGATACTCTGATTGCTGTCACATGCAAGTGATGAGCTAAACAGAAAATTGCTGCAGAGTGTTGTCAGTGAGGGTGATAGATTTTGAATTTCTGACAGGTGTAGGGGCTCGAAGGGGGCCCTGCCAATGTGGTTTTTATCATCATTGATTCGAAGCATCTTCCAACAGGGTTATTTTATCAGAATTTACACACTTTTTTTTGTCCTCTGCTGTATTTTTTGAGGTGGTGTCACTGGTGGAACACACTTAACTCACTTTCCACAGCCACACTGCTTTGCTTACCTGAATACATGTCCCTGTCCCTGTCCAGTGTTGTGAATTGCTTTCCATTGTGCCATATCATGGAGTCTCCAGCGTTGCCCTGGTACGTGCCCAGGCGCAGCCGGTAGAATTCGCTCTCGGGCTCCAGGCGGAAGCTGCTGTACTCTGCGTACACCTTCTTATTGCTCCAGTCCTCCAGCTCAATCAAGAGTCTGTAATTATCCTGATTGGTGAGCATGTAGATGTTTTCCAGTCCCAGCCAGTACTCTCCGTCAATGTTCCCAAATCCTTTCTGTGCAAAAGAAGATTGGAAGGTGCTGTTAGCTTAGTTCTCTGTGTTTGTTAAAACACTCATCAGCAGGAGTGTGATAAACCAGGGGAACTTGGGTACTGAAAGCCTTTAAACTTCTGAATGAACTTCAGCCCATGCATTTAAGTGCTTTATTTTGCTGCACTGGGACTGCTGAGCTGCATGAGATGCTGCCAGTACCATTAATGGTGGCAAAACATCTCTGTTCTTGCTGTCCTCCTCTTTTTAAGGTAAAGAGAGGGACAATAGGGAAACTGAAACAATATTTCTTGACAAAGCTAAGGGGGTTTGTAATAATGGGTGAATAAAGGAATTTTAGGTTGTATTTCCAGGTTGAAAAAGGTATTTATGGATCAACAGTCTCAGCGTTCAAGGCAAATAACTTCTTGTTGCTTCTGCATTGCAACTGGTGTTGGTTTTTTTTTACTGTGAATTTAATCACACTATTCCTCTTGTGTTTTTTACAAGATTTATTAGAAATGAAATATAAAGACATCTTTCCTTTCAAATCACAGACTACCAGCACAGTAGCTGTGAGATGATACTTCCTATCTGCTGTCTGCTTTCCCCAAGTAAAACAGTGTTGTTAATGTTTCATATTGCATTAGGTTCACAATGTTTATGAGTGCTTTATAAGACAGGCCATAACTGCCTTAAAACATTTTATAACATTTAACAACTCCAAAAACAACCATGTTCTGCTCTAAGAAGTAAAGACATTGCATAATTATTTGTTTGTTTGATTACTGAGTAATTGTTTTAGTTATTATTGATTTGGGGATTAATATTTTAATCACAAAATTCCAAGAATGCAAGAAGCAAAAATTCTCATGTTAATTTGTGTCCTGTATGTAATTATTATTATTAATACTAGTACTATTATTATTACCCCAACGAAATTATTTTCAAATTTCCCATTTAGCATGTAATTCCTCCAGAGCAGCATCTTCTTGTTATCCTAGATATTCTGCCTGCTAGTGCATAATATCACACTAACACACAGCAATGTGTTTCCTTTCACCAGCCTGACATCTTTAGGTTTCTAACCTAAATTAATAGGTGGAAATTACTTCCTTTAATTCATTATTAGGACTATTTTGAAGTTGAGCCCACAATCCAGCAAATCTCTTAGTGTGTTTAAATGAATAATTTCACTGGCTGAGTTTGTTTATTCATAAGGTAGACAAATGAAGCTTTACAAGTACTCACTGTAGTTCTCAGTGTGTTAATAAAAATCATGTGTTCAGTTAGAACTTTGTAATAAATTACTTCCCAGCCACTGTCTAGAATAACAGGTCTCCCAGTTGTGTTGTGCATTACAAACCCAGGCTGTCTCAGACAGGTTGGTTCATGCAAAGTTAACTGTGCACCGAGGGAAATGGGACACTCTCACTGAAGTATGTTTGCCTCTAAGGGATGATCACTCTTTTCAATTATTTTTCTTTGCCCACTGATTTTCTGCATTCTAGAATTTACCTTGTAACTGTCCCAGTTCCTGAAAAAGTTGACAGATCCATCTGTCCTCTTCTGGATAACTGCCCATCCTCCAGGGTCCAGGCTGTTCTCACACCAGAGTTGCATTGGCTCGTTGCTGTTTTTGGGTTTGATCATGTAAATCCCACTGTTGGCATGCCCAGCTTCCTTGGCTTGTTGGCAGTCTTTGAATGGACCTTTTGGAAAAGAAATACTGTAAGCCTTCAAGATTGGCTGTGCAGTGCCCATTGTCCAGGAATATTTTGTAATGGAAAGTCAGTAATTCAATTAAGGTATAAACCTACTATGGAAAACAGTGCAAAAAGTTACTGTCTGAGATTAATATAAATAAACATGTCAATTTATTCTCTATGTATTTTGGAACAAAAATTTCATTTTGCTAAATAAATAATGGACTTTGGTTACCAGCACCTGATTTTTTTGTCTGCTGTGGCAAAAATTTATACTCCAGCTCTTGATACTGAAGAACATTGATTTTTTTTCATTAATTACTTTCTTCTCTTGTGCAAAAGGCAGACATCAATTTCCTTCATTTCCTGGCACATCAGTTTGAAACTGGTGGAAGTAAAAACCAAAACAAACCCAGGATACCCAAACAACCCTACCTATTTCTGATTATATAAGTAATTTGAGAGCTGCTGTAAGAAATATTTATTGCCGGAGTCTACAGACATAGAATTTAGTCAGAGAGAATTCTTATGCTGCATTATTTTCTGCTGTTATGTCCTTAGCCTGTTTGAGGATTAGGCTGCTAACTGTGGATAGGACTCTTCTTAAGTTTCCTGTGTCATCCTGGTGTGATGGATACTGATGAAGGAAATAAGCAAGCACTGGAGAAGGATTTTTGAGCAGCTAAAAGGGCTCTCATATTTGTTCTCAGGGCTGTGATTGCACAAAATTCCTGTTGCTGTTGTGAGTGCTGCTTGAAAGCTCTAGCTTAGTCCATGTGAATGGTGGTTTTACAAATAATACTTAGAGAAGACCATCTGGTAATTCTCTGAGAAGGATGCAGCTTATGTGTCTCTGAAAGCATTGCCTAGTTTGCCTTTCAATTTTTGGTAATGTTTTTATTTTCTGCTTTTTGGAAAAAATTTTGTTTGTGTGTCATTACTTCAGTTGGTTTAGAGAAACTGGTAATTTAGTAATGAAAAGCAAAGTGTGTTCTGATGACTAGTTAGTGGTGGATGCCCTAAATGTGTTTGAAAACTCAGCACATCTGAAAATAAATTAGCTACAGCTTTCCTCTCCTTCCAGAGGGTTTATTTTCTCAAATCTTCTTGGAAATTCAGAGAGAACCCATCAGTCACAGAAACAGCTCATGTGCAAAACAGCATAGAAGAAATTTTTTGAGGTTATCCTTTAATCAAAAGTAGAGGCTGAGGGAAAGGGACTTCACTGCAGATTAAGCTTGTGTGACAAAGGCAAGTTGAAAATCACACTTTTCCTAGATTTTCAGGTAGTAGTTGCAAGTTGGACAAGTATGACATTAGGAAGAAATCTGTAAAGCATAATTAGAGTGCATGAAGCTCATGTGTCTAATGAGGAGTACTCAGAGCTTGTGGCTGTGACAGGAATGTCAAAGACACTGAGCCATTGCTGTAAGTATTGCTGCACTGTCAGGATTGGGATGGCTTTGTCATTCTTCCAGTGCAAGCAGTGGCCCCTCAGGAAATAAATCCTGTAGCCTTGGTGTACAAGTGCTTTTTGTCCCTCTTGTTCACAATTTAAATTCCCAGAGTTTGTCCAGGAGATAGATAATTTCCTGGAATAAGGCATTTCCCTTCCTTGATCTGTCTGAAGTAAATTTGGGTGTTCTTTAACTGAATAGGGATGTTGTTCCAGAAGTATTTTTGTAAAACAATTATTGCTTTAGGAAAAGTAAAAACAAATAAACCTTATATTTTGTAATGTTAGTTGAACACTAAGAATAGCTTAATTAGATCTGCTGTTACCTGGGTGTTATCCCACATGATTATTGTTGGAGGAGGACTTGAGCATTCATTTTTTTCCATGAGAGACTCAAGCAGATTTGCTTGACTCAGTTTGGAGTCATTTTAAGTAGTTTTTAAGGCAAACAGAATTGTACCAGTCTGTTTATGTAGTACTTGGATCACTTCTGGAGTTCAGCTGGCTTTAAGTTCACAGGATACAACTCATCTGCTTTGATGCTCAGCTTTGTCTGCATGTATTAACATAAATTAATGTTGTGGTAGAGGAAAGAGACTTCTGCTCTGAATGTAAGGAAATCCAACATATCCCATAATTTTTGGTGTATGGCCTTGAGTCTTTTTACTGAAATAAATTCTTCATTAGATAGAATTATTTCATGTTCACATTATAAGAAATGATCTTGTTCAGTGGAAATGCTGAGGTTTGTGAGATATTCTCCACAGTGCTAGTGTGGGTGGAGGTCTGATTGATGAAAAAAGCATCATTTTCTGTTTAAAATCTTACAGGTTTTATAGTTTATGTAAGGACTAAGTATCTCGTGCACATCTAGTCTTTTGTAACAGTCTGTGTACATAAGTCACTGAGACTTATAAGTCAGAAATACTCTGAGAAGATGATCTGTTAAATATTTCACTTCCAAAACTGTGGCTTAGATGTATGATTTAGTGCAGATCATATTCTGTGCTAAATTAAATGAAGTAGAGAGAGAAAGAGATTAAATATTTTAAGTTGAAAGCTTGATAACTTGATGGCTGAATCCTATTTTGAGATGCCAAATGTTATCTTGAGCAGATGATACAGAACTTGTGCTTATGTAAGCTTCATAGAGAGGACAAGTCCAAAATAAAATTTGACATTTATTAAAAAAAAGGCAGCTATATTGTTAATCAAGAAGTATTAGAAATTATTATATGGAGCAGTGTCTCATTTTCAAGTACTTAACTAACTTGAAACTACTTTTTGCAAAAATAGTGGCGGTAGTTCTGGGGATCAGTGGTTATTATTCCAAATATTAAGGTAATTGTGGCAACTACAATTCACAGGTATGTCCAGATCCAGGATCATAATCCTGTCTGTGACCACATTGACCTTCCTCAATTTTTAGAGCAATTTTTGTACAAAATAACCACCATACTCGGAGAACAGGACTTCATCCTTTTGTTCCCCATATATTTTGCATTTTACTCTCTGCTCACAATATTCAGATGCACGTTGACCTTTCTGACTCATCTGCTGCATGCAAGTATTTGTGAGGAGGTCCATGTATTTATTCTGACATCAGTCTTTTAACAGGCCTATTTCTAATTAGGACTGTCTGGTTTTCATTGGTCCTTTTTGACATCTTTATTCATTGTAAAAAATCTGTATCTTTCAGCCATAAAGGTGTTTCTTCTATGACATAGTTTTGATTCTGTGCAACATGAAATCTGTTTACCTTAGTTTTAAAAATGTGGGATAGTGACTGGGCATTGTGTTGGAATGTCCAAATTTTGGTTGTGATAACTGATTCACTACCAGCTGTAGCAATTCTCAACCCTCCCTTTCCCAAGCACTGCAAGAAACACTTAAACTTTCAATTCAAGAATCTAGTATTAAAGGGAAGTGAATAATGTTACAATAAAATTCCTAAAATTCCTTAGTGTTCTCTTCCAAAAACCGATTCAAACTCTGAACTTCTAGGGGTGGAGGGATCAGTGAACACCAGGGTAGATAATTCAGAGAGTAATACTTAGTGCTATTGCCTCATTTTGTATGTGCAGCAGGCGTGTATTGGGCAAAAGATGTGTTTAGAGCAGAACCTGGAAGGGAGGGTTTGCTGGGAAGCAGGAAGTCATGGCTTTTTTTAGAATTATACTTGTGCTGTCTGACCAGACATCAACTCAATGCTTTGATATGAACTGTTTCCTTTATGTCATGATGTACCACTGAAATTCACATGACATCTGGCATTTTGCTTGGGCTCATGCCTGATTTTTTTGCAGACCTTGAATAAAACTAGTTGTTCTTTACATCAGCAGCTGGTTGGGTGTAATGCTGCAGAATGGTCACAAGTGAATGTTTGGCTTCATCTTAGGAACCAAGTTCAACTTTCAGGTGTGACTAAAGGCAGTTTGAGAGAAACAAAAACAAAACAGCCACCTAAATCCAAAATCCCCCACCAAACCCTTTTCTGTGCTAGCAGAAGCCAAGAGCAAGCGCTCAAAGGGACGTCTGAGAAAAACTTGGTTTTCTGAATCCTTGAATTTTTTTAAAATAGCGATTCTGTCAAAATTTCAATAAAGTGAGAAACTTGGTAGAGTTCAGGGCAGCTCAGAGGTAGTTAATTGTCTTGTCACTAATTTTGATTCCTAGTGATACATGAATTTATCTAATGACTTAAAGAATGTAACACGTGAAGATGGGATACAGTATCCTGAATGTATTTTCATAATATTTATGGTTTTAGTTTAACTTGCTGTCCCCCACTGACAACAGGTTACAGGGAATGTAGCTACTGATTTTAAATTTTCAAAGCTGAGTGCCTCTAATTGGATCCAGTTTTGATTCAATTATCCTTTCAAACTTACCACTCTTGAATATTTAAACTAAACACTTAGGGACTCATTGCATGACTGTGTTGGTGGATTCAGATGTTCATTTTAAAGCAGGTCAGAATAGAAGGATGAAAATTCTTCTAGTAGAATTTTCTTCTGACAAATAAGTATAAAGGATAAAAACTTAAAATTATTTAATTTTTTTGTGATTAATTAGTTCCTCTTATTCATTCTTGCCAGCTACTGTAACATGTAGCTAGCAGGCATCATCAAAGACATGGGTAAATATTAGAAAGTTTATGCTAATACTGAATTTTCATATTCTCCTAACTCAAATGCAGCTGTAGAAAGAAACCCCAACACTTTGTGATTTGAAGGTGAGTATTGTTCAGATTGAATTTCTGAATATTGGCCATTTCAACAAATTCATCTTAGAGAGGTTTAGGCCACTTGGCAAACTAAGGCTTTCCCTGGGAGGTAGAAGGGGGAGAGAAAATCAGGAGCAAGAGTGAGCTGTACCAGTACTTTAAATTCTTCCTTCTGTTTCTGTGGTCAGGTGTTGGAACCCTGGTTACTGAGAATTTTAGACTTTCTGTGCTGACAGACACTGACCCCCAAGAGAACACTGCATTTAACCTGAGGCCGTGGAGAAGGCTTCCAAAATTGAATGATAGAACTGGGATTGTGGGTGTGTGGTTTGAATAGAAGTGTGTAATATCACAAGGTGGAAAACCTAGAGTTTAAGGTTTTAGAATATAGTAATATATATATAAAGCAAGATGGACGTTTTAAGGCAGAGGTTGGTTCTTCTTCTTCACCTTCTCCATGGGTTTGGGTGGTTTTGTGTAATTGGATAAAAAAGTCCACATTGCAGGGCACACGTGGTTGGTTATTAGGTCAAAAGTAAAACTAATTTAGGTGTCATTTCTTCATTGGACAGTTTATCTTTAAAAAGTCTTGTAGAGAGAGAGGTACGGCTCCATTTTTTGTTTGTTTGAGTAAAGTGTTGTAGAACTCACGCTTAATAGTATAATATAGATAAGAACTAATAAACATCTGAATCCTAACAAGAAATACAGTCTCACACTTTTAATCCCAACCCTGGCAAAAAAGAAGCAAAGATTCAGCAGTCGGGACAGTTTCCCTCAGAAGAGGAGAGATCTCAGATTAGATAAATAGTGACAGGTAACTCACCCTCATTAATCAGAGCCAGAGGTGGCACTCTGAAAGGACTCTTTGTAGGAGAAGTGGCAGGGTCGGGTGGTGGCCGTACGTCTCTGTCCCGGGGGTAGCCTGGGTCTCGCTGGATCTCGTTGCCTCCCAGCAGGACAGGAGTGTAGGGCTGGCTGTTGGGGATGTGCTGGGGCACCACCTGCACGAGGGGTGGGGACCCATGGGGATCCTGGCGCGAGAAGATCCTCAGGCACTGCTCCTCCAGCAGTGAGATAGTCACAGACTGGTTGTTTACCAGGTCGGTTAGTGCTGCGTATTTTACTTCAAGCTCCTTGTATTTTGTTGCCATCTTCAGCATTTCTGTTGTAACATTAAGGACTTTGTTTTCCAGCTGGGAAAGCTCAAGCGAGTTGTCACGCTTCCGAATTATCTCATGCAGGAGTTGCATGTACAGTTGGGTCACACGAGAGTTCATGTTCCGACTTTCTTTCCTCAGTAATTTGACTTCGTTCACGATGTTTCCGTCCACGTCCACCACCAACTGCAAAATGTCGATCTCCTGCTTCTGCTTGGACAGCACATCCTTCAGGTTCTCGATGTCCATCCTGGTGACTTCATCTTTCCTGTTCCCAGTGCCTGGGCCATTGGTGTTCACACAGATTGGCCCTGTGATTTTCTGTTCTGGGACCAGGAAGGTGTAGCCACATTTCTTCCCTTCCTCTCCCCTGTCTGCTGAACGAGGCTGCCTCTGCTGGGGTGTCTTGCTTGGCGTGGATTGTTCCGTACAGCGCCCGATAGACAGCAGCAGGAACAGCAGGACACCCAAAGTCCACTTGAATATCTTCATTTTAAAGCAGGTGTGATAACTGTCAGGAGCCTGTTGAACAGATAAAAGATAAAGTCATTAAACCAGAGGCATAACTAAAGCTCATGGACTTTTCAACTGCCTAAACTGATGGGTTTGCCATGCTTGCATGTATGTAGCCAAGCCTTTGGAATCTCTTCCTTTAGCTTAGATTCCATTAGATTGGCTGGCTGTTTTGAGCAGGAAGCACTATAATTTAGATAAATGATTTAGTAAAGGAGTTGTTGCAATGGGTAAGTTTTTCAGAAACATTGTTGTGCTTAGATTCTGTGTAACACTCCATTATCATATTTCTCAGATCTGTGCTTGCTACAATTACCTGGACGAGGTTATGGAACATGGAGTGCTTGCAGAATACCTTCCTGGAAGGGAAGTAGGGACATGAAATTATTTATATAAATGTTGGAACTTGGATTATATAAGCTTTTCTGCTCCTCCTTTAGCTTTATATATAGATATTTATGTATAATTTGTTAAATAGTATATACATACTGATTAATATATACGCCCATTTTTCAAGTTTATATATATACACAGTTTTAGAAGACTTGAAAAACGCATCTTTAAGACTATTTTTGGACATGAGTGTTAGGCAGGAGAAGGCAGGAGATTAGATATTGTTGCAGACATCAAAAATTACTTATTCAAGTGACTTTGAATTTGTAAGGAAAGCTTAAAACACTGGTCTGAATATTTAGTCCCTATTTAGTTGCCTTGAGGTGAACATTTAGAATTGTTGTCACACTATTTTTGTATCTTTGAGAACATCTTTATCCAAATAGTGCTGAAGTATCAGGTATGTTGTTATTATAAACACCATACTGAAGTGTTTCATTCCTCTTTTAAAGAAAACTAGGAATTTCTTTTAACTCTAAAGAGTTAAAGTGCAGCGATAAAGATCTGGGAATGTTTTTTGAGACCTGTTTTTTAGCTTCAAATATTTGAGATGATAAAGGTAGCACTTAAAATAGGAAAAAAAACCTTCATTTTTTATGGTTTGTTTGCTTTGTGAAGCAGATCACTCTTCTTATCTCAGCTGTTGATCTGGCTTTCCTTTCCAGACTCCTTTTGCCAGCCTTTGGATAGCCTTTCTACAGTGGCCTTTGGATAATTACAACAAGTAATACAGTAAGAGCAGGCAAAGTTAATTGTCCTTCTGTTCCTGCTAGGTCCAAGTTGAAGTGCATTTTGCAATCCTGACACAGTGATCCCAAAGGAGAAACAGAGCTCTGCTGCTTCCTTTACATTCACATTACAAATGATAAGGTGACTTTTGGGTCGGGTCCCTTTTCCCTGTTCTGTTACTGGCTTTAATATTATTGCAACAAATGGTGTTTGCTCAACCTCAGGAATGCTGTCAAGTCTTTGTTTTTTGGCTTCACTAAGAAGAGTGGTTACAAGCTTCGAACCATGATGTACATACAGTCAGGAGTTAGAGCTAGGAATTCTGCTTAAATGTTTGATAAATTTTTGTTAGTCTCATGGTTGAATTGCAAGCCCTGCTTCCAGAAAGGGAAGAAAACACATTTAACACATACTAAAAATCCTTTCTTACCCTGCATAAATGGAGGGAGCACATAAGTTTGAGAAGTTTATTTTAAAGTACTTACTTATCTTAGTTTGTAGTAATAGGTATTTTTGTGTCTACTATCAAAACCAAAACTTAATGGTTTTGTTAATATTTCTCTGCTGAAACTGTAACTTCTGTTTAAAGGAAAAAAAGCTAGGAAAAAGCATCACTTTTCTCCAGAGCTGGTTGTGTGTTTTTCTTTGGTAATTTCAGACATTTAAAATATTAATCACTTGGACAGTGCTCAGATTTGGTAGTTCATTAGGTTAAATGTTCACATGCATCATGGGAAGAACATGGGAAACAGGTCTGTGTGTGGTTTCTAACTTGACAAGGATGAGCTAAATTAGTTGTCTGAAGTTTAAAACCTCTCTGCATCTCCTAACTCATTTTTTGATACTTTTGCATTTACTATTTGCAGATTGAGGGAAAGAGACTTTGTGGCATATGGTTGAGGATGAAGCCATAGTACAAGTATTTTGCTGTTTTCATAGTGTGTAATAGGTACTTCATAGTCCAAGAAAGTGAATAACATTTTAGTTCTTGGGAACTTTTAAAGACCCTACAGGGTTACTGAAATAATGAATGGCTGGGGATTTTTCCCCACAGCAGCACATTTTCCCCCTGAAATACATAGCACTTAAATGAATCTTTCAAGACAAAGCACTTTGCAACACAGTCCACATTCTAGCCATGTATTCTGCTGCAGTCTGTTTTCTGCATTTCCTTTAATATTAAATTTTGAACTTTTACCCTTATGTATTAAAGTTTCAAGCTCTGTGTCTATACATGTGCTGTCAGACCATTAAATGAATTAAAGGGTCTAATACAGCATAGCCAAATACAGCAGCTGCAGAAGATTATGCCCTAGAATTTGAAATTCAAAAATACCTTGTAGTAAACTGAGAGATTCAGATAAGCAGGGATGAGTTCCTTCTGAGAATCTACCTGGTAGGGAATGTATATGCTTCCATGGAAATGCTGATGTTAAAAAAATTAAATCTTTTAAAATATCGCTCGTCAAGTTTGAGCAGCTTAATGCCTAACTTGTTATACAATAATAGGTTCTGAGCAAGATATTTACCTGGAGTTTTAATCAGCTTAGAAGGAAATAAAAATACAGTTTCAGAAATTTCCTGATGTTCTGGGCAAGCAGCTTAAAAAAATAGGAGCTGTTTATCCAAAGTATTCCAGAATGATAGCCTAATATGTAAGACCTAAATGACAAATTGAAATTAGAGTTGGAAGTAGTTTTAGGGTTTTTAGATCAGACACATTTTGTCCTGGATTCCTAGGTTTAGGTGTTTAGGTAGTGGCAGAACTGTTAGGAGACAGCTGAGGCTCAGGGATCAGCTCAGACAGAGCCAGTTTCCAACCCTCCCTGCAGGTTTGGAGTCACCTCTGTTGACTGGGGCTGCTGCTGCAGACCTTGGAAATGCAGGAAGTATCTTGTGATTACACATACCATTGCTTTGAAGTACACTATTTAAGTCTTTATCAAATGTCATGGTTTTTAGATTAGAATGAACTGTCATTTCAGCTGCTTCTGTTGTGTTTCTGTGCCACCCAGTTTTGGGTCTCAGATCTCTGTAGAGGTTTCATTATGTATGTTCTGGCCTGCTGATATTTTATAACTTCTGCAGAAGAAAATGTGCAGTTATTCACAGCAACACAAGCTTCTTCATCACCTTGTCAGAAACACTCAGAGCTGTAGACAAGGCTTCAATAACATTTTATATTTAATGCCATTTCTTCTGATTTCTTTCTTTTTCAGAGTGATCCCTGTGCAATAAAAAAACCCCAACTTGCTTTCAAAATTAGTTTTTGATTTATTACTTTAAAAAGTGTTTAAAGGTACAAAATTCCAATTTAAAAGAGCAAAACAAGCCAGTAACTGCTATTTTATAACTGCTGTAACACAGACTGTGTTACCCCCCCCTAGAAATATTATAATCACAAGTACAGAGTTGCATGGATCAGGATGTGGGGAAGCTGGTATATATTTGGCATTTTTTAGCTTTCTGCACAACAAACTATTTGTTCTTTGTTGTACTGCTGTGACTCATGTTCAGGAGGATGTAAAATTTGGAAACCCACAACACGAATTGGAATCTGTTCTTCCAGAGCTGACAAAGGCTCATTCTCCCTGGGCAGTGTAGGGTGATATGGGTAAATGTAGCAAAGCTGTTGCAGGTAAATGGGAATATAGGATTCCTTTTGTATGGAAAATGCAGTATCAGTACTTATCTGTATTCCAAATATTTATTAAGAGATTATGGTCAAGTGATAAATGCCAGCAGTGCCCTCTTATGTGTAACAGGAAGAGAAACAGATTGGGTTCTTTAAGAAAGTAAATTACAATCCCGAGGCTAAAGATGCTCTGACCATGATACCAACTGATCAGGGAGCTCTGTTATTGATGTTACACAGACTTCATTTTCTGTTGAGCTTTGCCTTAGCATCTGAAATCTATAAACCCAGCTATGTTCCCCATGTCTGCACAGGCTCAGTAAGGATTTTTGTCAATTTTTTTAGCTTAGAACTGGGTCCATGACGTTAGAAGTAATACTACTGTGGGGAAGACCCTCTTCCTATAGGGGAAATGTTCCCATGGATTTCAGTAAATCTATGTATTTAAGTAAGTTACTTCTCTGTCTCTCATCTCCCTGCGAGCCTCTCAGGGGCCCCGGCCAGCCCCGGGCCGGCAGACAGCGGGGGGACACTCTCTGTGCCCCCAGGGTACTGACGGCAGCTGGGCCAGTGCCTTTGCAGCAGGAGAGACACTGGAGACAGTGGTAGAGAAAAAGGCCAACTCTCAGCAGGGGCTATTCCAAGGTTTATTCAGAGCTCCCGAGGGACTCCTGTAACCTCAGGGGGCCTCCTGCTCAGAGCGCCTGGAGGTATGCCAAGGTCACATTTAAAGGGAGGTGGAAACAAAAAGTAGATAAGGTTTGTTGACCAATAAGGATGCTAAAGGGATGGACTCTAGAGGAATGGACATTTTGGGCAATGTATTGGATACTTCTTGGGGGGCTGACTCTTGGCCTCCAGCTAATCACACGACGGATTTGGCCAAAGGTTCTGGATAAAGAGGATGGGATGCTGAGTGATTGACAGAGGGTCAGGGCGGGGGGTTTGGGGGTGATCTCAACCCAGGAGAATGATAACATAGGTATAGGGAAGGGGTACAGTTTGGGGTAAACTACTTAGGAAAACTAAAGGAATACAAAAATCTATTACAAAGTATTACAAAATATAAAAACACACTGCAACACTTCTCCCTATGTAAACAAGTGCTTTTCCGGCAAGTCCCTCTGCCTCTGCTGAAATAACAGGATTACTTTCAATTGTATTGCCTGGGATCCAGGAATAATATGTTCATGGGTTCTGTTCATCAGATATGTGATGAATTGAGTCACAGAATTCGGCTTCTCAGAGATTGCCATGAATCTGATTACTTTTAGAAAAGACAATCTAAAAATCTTCAGGGGTTTTTGAGGTTGTCATTGAAAACATGTCCCTTTTAAAAATGATAACTTCTTAGAAATTCTCTGCAGAAGAGGTTTGTTAATATTGTCATAGTAGATATTCTGAAAGCACAGCAAAATTTCGTGGCATTTCCAGATCTTTTTGATGACATTTTTTTTTAGCATGGGGGTTCCTTTGCATTTGTTGGCAGCCACTGTGTGTGTTTGCACTGTTTGAACAGGTAGGTGCAATGCAGTGGTGCATTTTGTGTTTGGAAATGTGTGATTTTGGGGCTCCAGAGTTCTGCTTAAAACAAATACTGAAGATTTTAAGCATCCAGTTATGCTTGCTATAGGAAATTGTACTTCATTCATTGGTGTATAAATTTTAAGGACCAAACCAATAGGGCACATTACAAAAACCAAAGCCCAATAAAACAATAATTAAAACCCAACAGAGCTATATAGTTACTGCTAAAATTTAGAGGTTCAGAATTTCCATTCTTTTTAGTAAGTTCTTTTAAAACTTCAAATAGTGTATTTTTTTCACTATACTTGAGATCATTCTTTTGACAGCAGCATAATACTAGTATTGCATTATTTGTTTTAAAACAAATGTTTCAAAATTTGAACTCTAAAGTTGGAAGGCAGCAAAGGAGAGAGAGTTAAAACCTTGTATACAGACAGTTTATTGCTTTAAAATTATTGACTCAGCTGTTTTCATTTGTGCAAGATTTAGAAATTGTTCTAAGCAGCATAAATCAAGCCCTTGGCTGATGATGAATGAATGGAGCCTGGTGTCCAAAGCACATTATGTGCTTCAGAGGGGGGTTGTGTTGTTGTTCAGATGATTCTCCTCCTTATTTAAATCAGCACAAAAGGATAGTAAGGAGAAGGGCTCAAGAACTTGGAAAGGATCCATCTTTCTTGTTTATCAAGCCTGCTTCAGACTTTTTTCCTCTGGTAGCTACTAAATCTTAATTCAGTTTTTCTTCTTTAACACTTTGTCTCTCCTTTTAGCATCAGCCCCTTCATTCTCTCTTACTGTGTCAGGCAGCTCTGAGTTTGTAAATGCAAATACATCACTGAAGTTCATTTACATTGTTCTGGATTATTTACTGTATTTTAATTTCCAATTCAGCATGAAGAAAGTTTTCTATGCTTTTCCTGTGTATCAGCAAGTAATTTTTGGTTTTCATCTGTACTTTGTCTTCTGTTTGTAAACAACTTTCTTGTTTGAATCATTGATTAGCAGCAGCATTCTTCTCCTTTCCTTCCTCTAATGAACTGTAACAAACCCCTCAATTTTCCACTTAATGTAGTGTTGCTTTGTACTGCATTTCATGTTTATTAAATGGATCTTTATTTAGAAACAAACTGCAGTTCAATTGAGGGACAAATAAGGAAGGTATTAGTGCCTGTTGCAGCAATGTCTTTGGATTTTCAGCTGCACAATTGATTGTGCTACAAACTCAATTATGTTCTGAATCAGTGTATGACTCTGGTTTCTTGGTTGGCTCTAGGACTCAGGCAACTTCAACTGCTCAGAAGTACCATAAATAAAAACATACTTGAAACGATATACAATGATTGCTACTTACAGATGTGCATTGATTTGCTTGGGACTTTTCACAGTGGTTTTATTGAGGTATCCATTTTCTAGTAATGCTAGGTCTATGCTCTGGTGTTGGGTGAAATCCAGCTGCCCTGAAATCAATAGGATTTTTGGCTTTTGCCTTCTGGTAGGATCAGAATTTCACATGAGTATGTTCACAGTACCCAAATTACATGCTTAGCAAAGAATCTGGTAGTGCTAATTTACTGTAACTGTAGATAACAGTACAGCTAAACAACCGAAACTTGTTCATCCCTACAACTGGAACAAGTTAGTCTGTACTCTTATGCAGTGCCTTTTTTAATTCTTTCCAAAGTACCAAATGCCACAAAAATTAGTCTTAATGTTAGTTGTCAAATGTTTCTCAGGCTGAGAGGGATTTCTTCACAATTTTATGTTGAGGGAGATGCATGTAGCATTCAGAAATAGCTCAAAATTAAATTTGTAAGTAAGAATAACTTTCAAACTTACCAAGAAATAAAGTCTTCCAGCTGGTTTGCTTCTGTGGCAGATGGAAAATGCAGAGGCCAAATTGCTTTTGCTTCCTATATTACCCGATGGTGTGGAGTGTTAATCTGCAGCTGGAGCTGAAAACTGCTTTTGTCTTTCTCTGTTAGATCCAAGCTGTATTGAGGAATTGGGTTTCTCCATACGATAACCAGGCTAACTAATCAGTTTAAAAAAAAAGAAAAAAAGTAATACTCCAGTATGCGTTATTCCAGGAGAGAGAGATGTTTTTTGAAACTGCAGTGTTTAATTCTCACATGCAGAAGTGCTCTAACCAGCTACAGCTGACCCAGATTCCATATACATCACTTTTGGACAGTGTTTTTTTAAACAAACACACACTCGGCTCAGCCGTTCAGCCCACCTATGATGTCACCACGAGCACTCGGAGAGCAGAAGAAACTCCTCCTTCGGATTTCCTATCCATACCCTCCAGAAAAGGAGGGGGTAGGGAGGCTGAGAAGTTAGGAACAAGGAAAGATTGTTTGCCAGTAGAAGGGAGGTACCATATGGCAACGGACTGTGCAAGAGTTCAGCAGGCAATTGCAAATCAAACATTTTTACTATGCTGCCTAAAGATGCCTTTCAAGTTATTACAGTACTGGGCTTCATTTAGAAGAAAGATTCTTTCAGGCTGATAAAACTCGATTTGTGTTGCTGGGAATAAAAGGGGCAGCCTGACTGGATACAAGAGGAAAAATGAAGCATATGTAGTCTAGAAGAATGTTCAACAGAATGTCGCATTCAATTCTTGACGTTCACTTAATAAGAAACAGTTCCAGTTGTTAAAGGCATGAATTCTCCAATACATGTGGAAAACATTAAAACTCGGTGTGTGATGGTTTTGGGTAGGTATCAGAATATTTGATAACATCTGACTGGTGTTAGAAGTAGCAAAAGCCACAGAGATTACGCTCTACAAGAAATACAGGATCTGGGATTGGTTCTGTCCATGCTCAGCCAGCATGTGAGTGCTTTCAATTTACTGCCATTGATCTTTCTGGTTTCTTCACAATGGCAGTGCCAATTATATTTGAAAGAGAATTACCCTTGTATGCTTTCAAAATTATTTTAGATTTCATAGAAATACATCCAATAGTTTTAGAGAACTGCTCTTTACAGAATACTTGTTTTTGATTTAGCTAAAAGAAAAGATCAGTACAAGTCACTCAGAGGTAATTCTACAAATACAGTGGTTTATAAAATCCTGCATAATAGTGCAGGTGCCTGTTACTGGGAATTTCCTTATATATAGTTAATAAGTATGATTTACTTCTTTCTGTGGAAGACTGAGTGAGTTTGGGATTTTTAAGGCTTGTTAAGACATGGGTTAGTAAATTCAGATTCAGGACAGCTTATGCACTTTAGGTAGCATGGCAATTAAATGCTACTGCCTGATGTTTCTGATTATCCTTTCTGTTTTTTAGCAAACTGTTTCTAGCAGAACAGAAAATTGAGAGATTTAGTAGTATGTCAGGTCATGTATAATACGTTTTTATTCACTTTTTTTATATGTCACCTTACAACCACAAGTATTTTAATTTGTTTCTCTGTGTGTGCACACACGTGTGTGTGTGTGTGTGTGTGTGTGTGTTGGTTTTGGAGGGATGCCCAGATTTTCCCAGCTCACATTTGAGGTCTGTGCTGGTTAGGTGCTATACAAACACAACTGCTGTTCTTGTGAGGTTGTATTAATAGTCTTCCACCTGTAAAACCAAAGTCCTTGTTATGATTTTGGTTGTACAAGGCTGAGAGGTGAAGTAAAATATAATTTAGAAATTTCCCTGTTACTGAAATAATATTATTAAATAATATTATTTAAGTTTCTTAAATAATATTATTTAAGTTTGTGTCATTTTTTTATTTGGGATATCTGTGAAAGATGCAAGGGATGCAGACCAATTCCTTTGAACAGCAGAGTTGGTCAGGATATGCTTCACTTAGTTGAGACAAACAGGTAAAGTTCAAGAAATGGAGTTGTGGTTAGAAATAAAATAAACATTTTATCTACAGCATTAGTTTGTAAGGAGGAGGATTTTCCTCTCTACATGATCAGGGGATTGAAGGAGCAGTAAGGTTGCAAGCTGTGCAGGGGAAGAAGGCAGGTAGGAATATGAAGTGACTTATCTAGAAGGCTGTTGGATCTTTGGAGCTGTGATTATTACAAACTGCAGGATTCATTCATTTCAGTCTGGTTGCCCATTTTCTCTAGTTAATCTTTCCCATGTTGCCTCAAGTCAAGCTTGAGTTTTTATTCAGCTTGAATTGTTGTGGGTATAATTTATTCTCCTATTGCATTTTAATTGCTGCTTTGAAGGAATGAAGTAGTAGACTTCCTAAACAATTAATTTTGATGGTGTATTTTAGTATTGTGTGTTTAGTATGCTTCGTATTTGTCAAGGGAGTAGTAAATGGGTGCTGTGGAGAAGATGAGGTTTATGAGTAGCTGTGCATGTCCTTGTAATTACTTTTAGATTTCTAAAATTATTTCCCAGGTAAATCTAAAATCCTATTCTGAGACAATGCTCTTGTCAATCTGCTTTAATGTTAGTGAAAGCAAAAATTCTTCACAATATTCTTGATGATGGGGTTTTTTTCTGCTCAGTGACAGACATGAAACAAAGAAACTTCTCATTCTAATCTCATTTCAGGTATTTATCTGTCAGACTTGACATATATTGACTCTGCCTACCCCTCAACAGCAAGCATTCTGGAAAGTGAGCAAAGAACAAATTTAATGAACAACATTCTTCGAATTATCTCAGATTTGCAGCAGTCGTGTGAATATGGTAAGCTAGTGTGTAAATATCACAGTATTAAAGAGAAGAACTTAAAAAGCTTTAATTTTTGTCTGCTATGATGCAATTTAAGTGAGGCTGGACCCCTGTGAACACCATTAACACCCTCCCCCATCCTCTCAGCCCAAAAGTTTGGATTTAGTCTAATATTGTTGGTTAAGACAGAGCATCAGGGTGAGGAGACAGAATAAAATTGCCTTTCTCTTACATCGAGCAAACTGCAGTATATATTTTCTGATTATAAAGGTGTAGTAGTACATGGTACTCGAGAGGAGTTTTACTGGTATTTATAAGCTTGTATCCCTGTGTTCATAATTTTATGACTGAATTCTAAAAATAGGATTTCTTTTGGAATAGTACTTTTTCTGGAGATAATAAAATACACTCATCTTGTCTTTTGGACATTTATAGTTCTGTCCATAGATCAGATAATGTATTTTTTTCTTCAGAGATGGTTTCCCTCACAGTTCTCTTCCCATTCTAGTAGAGTCCTAATGCTGTGTTTTGATGGTGGAATGTGAATCAGCACAGGATTGTGGCTTCCCTGAAAGCTCAGTGTAAAGAGAAAGTGGGCTGTGAAGGAGTCCTCAGACTCCATGTTCCAGTTCTGGGCCTTTGGTTTCGTCAAGGATGTTGTCTGTCTTTTCCCTTACATGTGCTCTGATGAGCACCTCTGGGGTTTGTGTGTCTGGGGAATGTCAGCTCAATGCATGAGAATTGCTATGAACTTCTAAAATTTCAGTATCATTAGGGCCTGTAGTTTGTACCTCCATCTCACACAAAAAGGCAAGAGATCTAAATCTGTTAAAATAGTTTCTGGAAAAAAAACCTTTGCTTACTAATGAGTGGCACAGTATCAACAAATGCTGTCTGTTTTCCAGATATTCCTCTGTTGCCTCATGTCCAAAAATATCTAAACTCAGTTCAGTACATAGAAGAACTACAAAAGTTTGTAGAAGATGACAATTACAAGTAAGTACAAAATGCTATAAATTTATACATACTTGTACATAACTTATTACAAAATTACTTCTATAACTCAAAGCCTGTCACTTGTGAGATTGCACTTGCATTGGGGAATTGTATTGTATTATATATTCCCCCCCCATGGCAGGGGGTTGGAACTAGATGAGATTTAGAGTTCTTTTCAGACCCACACCATTCTGTCATTCTGTGATTATGCACCTCAGACACAGCAGCTGTAAGCAGCTGTGGTTCCAGCAGGATGTTGTGCTCAAGCCACTTTCCCACATGCTGAATGGCAGATCTGCTCCCTTTTCTATGCCAGACTGCACCAAGCCCTTGCTTCAGGTGAGTTTGGTCTGCTGAGGAAGACTTTCTGCACATGGCTCACCTGTAACACTGTTCTGTCATTAGGAGGAATCCTGTGGTTGGAGATGGCTTAAGTCATTCTTCATCAGAACAAAACCATCTGTGCATCCAGTCCCAGGTTTTTACTGAGGGTGACTTACAGCTTTCACTTGCAGATAATACTTCATTTTATACTTTCCTCTTTGATTAGGGTATAAAGTGTGAGTAAAACATAAGCACTTGATTTTTGAGAGGCAAGTTCCTGTTCCTCTCTGCCTGTTCCTCCCAGCCTCCCACCCAAGGTTTCTATGTCTTCAATTAAAAGATTATTACTGTAATAAGTGATTTGGCATCCAGCAAAACTGAGGGAGGGAAGTCTCTGGCAAGAGACAGGAACTGAGGATAGGAAACACCCTAAGGCAAATCTGTTGCCTATGAAGGAAGGTTTTGTTCATTGGCTGATGTGCTCGATGAGGTTCCCCACCCATTCCCATCCTGCCCGCCCAGGAAGTTTGTCACCTCAGAAGGCTTGAATTGGTTGCTTGTGCAGCTCTCTTGGAATGGCAGGAGGGGGTTGCACACTTTAGGAACAGCTGTGCTTTTCCATTTAATAGCCCTGACTTGGATTTACTGAAAGGCAGCAAATGGGGACCCTTCAGTTTATATCAGAGAACAGTTGACGAGGACTCAGATCCTTGGCTTCTTTTCTGAGGTTTGTAATTTGTTCTCTGCATGTCCCTGTGGAAGCATCCAGCTTCACCTTTTTCCTGGGATGTTCTAAGCCTGATTTGGGAAGTGTCTCTTGTCTATCTGAGAGCAAATCTCTGTGGTCAAGCATTTGAAGGAAGGAAAAAAAAAAGCTAACCCAAACCCAAGCTTCTTACCTGCTATGTCTCCTTAGGACACTGTATCCATGAATTCCACTTTCCACCTTCCTTCACCTTCACTGGGTAGAATTCACTAACAGTGGGAATTTGATTGATGTAGGAGCTGCATTCTCTTCATCCTGTGCAATCCATGTTTAGGTAGCAGGGCGATGACTTGAGACAATGGCACATAAATCAGAAGCGTGGCTGCTGTTCACAACGTCTGGTTTTGCACTGATGGGTTTTGTACATCTCCAAACTGAATGTTTTTATGGCTGAGGAGTTTGAAGAATTGTTCTTACTTAAAGTGGCTCTCCTACTTTTCATCCCCTAAGGTGTCTATCAGCAAAAAAGTTGAAGTTGGAGAACAGTGACTGTGACTTCAATACATGGTTTTTCTTCCTAAAAGATTTTATTTGAAAAAATTAAATTATAAAATTGTAATGAATCATTTTTTTACTGTCTGGAATGGGAGGGAGAGGAGCTGTCAAACTTTAAACTTTTTCTCCCCAAAATTAAATAGATGCTTTTTCAGTGTTAGTAGTTTCAAAGATTTTAGCTCTGCAAACTGTGTGGACAAGATACACTTAATCTTCCTGGAGTTATCTGCCCCTATAGTCTGCCTTCTTTGTGGGCCTGCTGGAAATGACATTAAAAAGTTACAGAAAAAGCTTGAACTATGGATGAGATCAAATTGATAATGTATTTTCCAAAACACAGAAGAAGATTTTGGCTTTTGGACCAGTAAAGACAAAAGGCTTGGTGCTCGGCACACTAGTGCACTTCATAAAAAAAGTTAAAATATTAAGTGTTCCAAGAATAAATATTTTAGCCAAGGTGGGTGGAGAAGTTGTGTATTTTCAATTTTATTTCTCCCAGGTTTTAGCTGGAGCAGCAGTTTCATGTGTGTGCCAGCCATCCCAGGGCACTGGAGGTCCTGGTGTTCTGTGTGAACCAAAGCAATAGGCAAGAAAAATCAAGTTTGGATATAGTGTGTGCTAAAGATAACTCTGTGCTGTTTATATTACCTTCATAGTATTCCTTGCAATCACAGAATCAGGCAGCTTTCAATCATAAATTTAAAAAATTCTTCTTCATAGACTTATATTTTTATTTCCTGATAAAGTAATTTTTAATGTTTCTTTAATGCAGACTTTCATTAAAGATAGAACCAGGGACCAGCACCCCCCACTCTGCTGCTTCCAGAGAAGATTTAGTAGGTAAATGCTTAATAAATGTGAGAAGACTTGAGGTTGTCATGTGCATTATTTTAGAATTGCAGACGTGGAAAATATTTGCCTGAGGCTATAAAGAAGTGTGAAGTATAAACACTGCATGTTTGTAATAAAAAGCTTAAAGGTGATCTGTAAAGAAGGAATTGAGTCATTTTTTTAGGTTCTTGTATGTATTGTGGCTCTAAGTTGTTAATGTCATTTGGGGTGAAGAGCTATTAAATATTCATTCTTTGTTGTGTCTAGACAGAAGGGCCTTCATCTAAACTTCTCATGGCATAATACATTCCAAAAATGAACATTCTTCTTGGTCAATGCCAAAAGTGGTTGAAGGCAGGAGTTTGAAAATGTAGAATCAGTAGGACATGCCCAGTGCTGGTATGGTAAGTGTAGCCACCTTTAGGACTTGCAAAATACTGGATGGTCTGTTTGAACTAGGTGTGTTTGGTTTTGATCCTGTGCAAAAACTCTGACGTGCAGGGGGTTTAATTATCAATAGGTCAATGAGTTTTACTGAAGCTATCTCTTACAAAGGGAGTTTAGGAAGTTTTGTGCAATTTTTCCATGATTTTCTAAGAAGTGACCCTGACAGTAATTCTGAAATGACTTGGGAGTAATGTCTTTTTTCTTCCCAGGCTCGGAAGTTGGAGCATCTCCACAAAGTGGAAGGAAAAATGTTGCAGCTGAAGGAGCCTTGCTACCACCAACGCCCCCTTCACCTCGGAACCTGATACCCCATGGACATAGGAAATGTCACAGTCTGGGATACAAGTCAGCATTTTGTTTAACCTAAAAATCCTGAGCCTGTTTTTTGAAGTGATGTATCATCTTGCATTACAAAAGCTTTGCTTGTAAAAGCAGCACGACTTGTACATAGTGCTTCACTCGCAGAGCAGTTTGTGGCCAGGGAGCAAGCTCAGACCTATAATGCTGGTATCCCAGCCAAAGAGAATTAATTAAAACAGGAAGGCTGAAGTTTTGATGATAAGACTAGTCAGTGAGTTAACCAGAAAGGCTCTTTCTGAATGACAAAACTATCACTGTTTAGTAACTCAATGCCACTGTAATTATTTCAGATTCAAAATTATATCACTGCTTGATTGGTATTTTTACAGGGGAGACCTCCTTTATGGACTTTCTTTGTAGACTAACTCTGTTTAGTAATGGCTTCAGGCTTTTTCCATATAAGCATACTTCTAATAATATCTTGATCAGTATCTCTTCATTTCCCATGTCATGTCTTCAAAATGCAAGGTTGTAGCTACTCAGTAGTGAATAACTTCTATTATTTAAGTTTACCTTTAATGAGCTAGAATGCAATGCTGCAATTAGATTATAGAAGTGTTATAGAAGACAAAAATAGTGTAAGATATTGAAAGTACTTGTTAATGTACTCCTGACTTCATCTTTGTTACACGAGTTCTGTGCAGTTTTAAAACTGGCAATTCCTACCAGTAATGTAGGTAAAATATTTATTTATTTATTTAATAAATTAATTTACCAATTTCTGCACAATTGCTTATGGCTTGGCCATGATTTAGTTGGGCTTTAGGAGCACGCTGCACACAATCCTTCAGGATGCTAAAGCAACTCCTAGGATGTACCAAAGGTGAGGTTGTAACATTGTGTCCTCGTTGGTTTCTAGTTTCATACACAAAATGAACACGGCAGAATTTAAAAGCGCAACGTTCCCCAACGCGGGACCACGGCACCTGCTGGATGACAGCGTCATGGAGCCCCACGTCCCATCCCGAGGGCAGGCTGAGAGCTCCACCCTGTCCAGTGGAATTTCAATAGGTAGGAGCTGCAAACACACCCATGTAGTGCCTGGGCTTTTAGTAAGGGTTTTAGCACAATTAGCTGGTGATTGCACCTGCAGCAGTGCTGTTCCAAATTACTGCTTCTGTTCTCGAACAAATCTGAGAAGTGTAGGAGAAGGAAGGTGACTTCCTTTACACACCATGAACTGAGAAATTATGAAAAATATTTTTGTTTTGGTTTTTTTATTTTTGTTGTTGTTTGGGGTTGGTTAGTTGGTTGGGTTTTTTTTTTCTTTATCCCTGTTAGTGAGAACAGCTTCTGATACTCCTCTTCCTCAATGGAGGTGGAAGGAAGTACGGGACATGACTTTCTATTATCTTCCCCCCACCCAAATCAATTCAAGTTTAAAAGGTTTTATAGCCATCTTGACTTGACAGTGTAAATTGCTGATAGTTTTAAGAGCATAATTTCTAAATGCTTCTGACTTCAACAGAAGATAGAAATCTAACTTTCAAATACCTCAAAATGTCAGAATCTATTAAATTTTGATAAATTATTTATCTTCATCTATTTAGGGTGGTACTTTTTTTGAGAAGTTCTGCTTCCTGGGTTTCCTCTGTGAAGAACAACCTCTGAGGAGAGGTGTTCTTTTATCCTGTTGCACGTAGATCTTTTAACTGGAGGGAGGACAGGACACAAGTGCTTCTCAAATCTACCTGTTTGCAGCTGGGGCTGACAAATGGAACCTCTCACTGCAGTCCTTTTTCTCAGAATAATTTGTTTGATAGAATTCAATGGTGTTAAATTTTTATGCATTTATGATGATGAAAGATCTTTGTAGTGCTTCACATTTCTTTGAATAATTAAATTTTAAAAGCAGTTTTGCTTTTTAGCCTTCGTGGAAGGAAACAAGGTCACACATTGTCAGATGATGCTGCTTTCAGGAGCTGTAAATGTATTTTCTTGAGGAGAAGGCCTTATGGAGTTAGACCAAAGTAGCTGGTCTAAGTGAACCTGTTCACATCAGGCAGCTTCCACTATTTAATGTGCATTGACTGTCTCTGTTCCCTGCAGGTTCTCTGCTGGGGCAGAGTTTTCCATTTCAAAGCCATCCATCAGGAATGATGCTTCTCAGTGTCCAGGCAGTTTCCATTCCCAGGGTTTGTGTGATGCAGGAGAACCAAGCTTTTGTCACCATTGCTGAAATGTAGCATTGCCCTTTTCTCAGGGCAATGTTTTATGGATATTTTCTACCTAAATACCTAAGAAATTCTCTGCAGCAGATCCTCTTTTTCTTGGGTAAATTATTTCTGTACCTCCATTAGAGCCTAGCAGGGAAGGTTTGCCAGAGCTGACAGGCAGTTTCTCATAACGTACAACTGAGAACCAGTCACCATTTTTATATTTTGGAGAATATAGGATTTTCCTACTTTGTCTCCTCTCTGAATTTTTCAGTACTGTTTTCTAGCTCAAGCATGACCTGACAAGCTGGAACAAAATTGCCACTTTAGAAGACTTGTATAAATGACTTGTAAAACAGCAACCTTGGGCATTTTGTGCAAGATCAGCATTTGTTGTTAGAAATTCCCCTCTCCCATTCTCTTTCATCTCCAGCCTCCCCATACTCAGTTTTATCACTGTTTTGACAGTCCAGCAGTGGTGTTATTTTTGCTGCTTCTTGATGATGAAAATTTCAATGATACAAAAGATTGATAGAGGTGCTAGAAATACGTATGGAAGGAGAGGGTTCTGGAGGTTTGCAGTATCTATTACTGCAGAATTCTTGGAAATGTAAGTTGTCTGGTATTCTGTGCTGCTGCCTCAGCAGGATTTAAGGAAGTTGATTGAAGCTGCTGAGTTCCTCCATCATGTTTGAAGTAGTCTGTTTACTCAGGACTTGGAATTAGTACAGTCACTGCAGCAGAGAGGAGGTTTATGGTATTCTACAACACAGCTTCAAAAGATGGTCAGGAAAATGTCTCCTGAATGTGTGTACTGAAAGGAGTGTTATTCCTCACCTTGCCCATAAACGTGGATTTAAACCTGTTGCTCTGGAAACAGGACTACTTTTTTTACATATAAGCCTATATAGGACTTAACTTTTCAGGTAAATGATCCTTCTTCAAAACATGGACAGAGTTTCTGCTATGTCAGCACCTTGAATGTGCCTTTAAAGACAACTGTAATGCTGCTTTAAATCACTCCTGTGTTTTGAGGGCTCAGAGGCGTTTAGACCTTTCCAGTCCTTTCATATTGGAGGATCTGATAGGATCTGCCTCTGTTAAATATCAAAACACTACCAATGTAACAACACTGTCCACTGGAATCCATCAGCAAGTCTGTAACCTAAAGCACACATTGAAGTGATGATGGACATTTTGATGCCCTGCTGGGAAAGGCTGACAGTCCACTCTGGGAATGGTGAAGAGCATGCCACAGGTTTTACATCCATGTCATTAACCTTTCACATATGTAGAATATACTAACTGGGTGATTTTTGTTGCAATGAATGATTATTAAAGCAGCAGCAATGCAGAAAGTGAGACAGGTAAGGGGTTTGCTCAAAACAGACCAATCTGTGATGTGACAGCCAAGGTCAGAAACCTTGATATCAGATTATTTTCTTAATTTCAGCTATTGGAGGCTGAGTGTGCCTCAACAGTCAACTCATTCTGAAAACAAATAAACTCAAAAATATTAAAGATACAGCCTCTTTTATATTGATTTCTTGTGCTTGGGTCAAAACAGTTCTTGTTCCTAGAGCTGTGGGAAGGTGTTCCATAGCTGATGCTCATGTGTAATGCTAGAATCAGGGAACTGTACCTCTGCCATCCTCCTATATTATAAATAGGTGCTTGTTATCTGGACAGAAGATTTTATAATTGAGAAATCTTTTTCCAGCAGTGCTAGGGCTATCCTAATAAGAAGGAAGAAACACTTGTCCAGTCCCATATACAGTGTCAGATGGGAAATGTTCTCTTGAATTCAGGAGTGTAACAAGAGAAAATAGTATCTTTTAAGTTTTAGGTATTTATACAGTAGATGGCTACATTTGAGCTGGTTGCAATTGGAATTCTTTATAATCATATGGAGAATTGAAATCCTCAAGGATATGATTCATCTCATTCTTAGGTGGGTGGCTAAAAAGTGGTTATATGGCTTGAGTCCTTAACACCCCACTTTATTTCTGTTGATTGCAGACACTTTTGAGAGACAGCACAAGCAAATATAGACAGATGAATAGTGCTGAAAATGTCTGTTTTGTGCAATCAGTCCAGAATACGTGCTTTCCATAAATCGGGACAGATGCTTTTACTTTGCAGTGGAAGTTCATTGAGAACCCACACTCACTGCTATCAGCCAGGCCTAAAGCTACAACGTGGTTTTGTTCTTGGAGGGCTGTGTTTGGGTGAGGTCACTGTTTTGGTGAGGTCACTGTGTACACTCTGCCCTCCTGAGGTGTGAGCATTGCTCTTGGCTGGCTTCAAGGAACCACCTGCACACTTGTACCACCTGTTCTCTTGCCTGTATTTGCCTCCTGTCACCTCCTCACCTAAAAGTAGGATAAATTAAGATGATTTTACTAGATCCTGGTTCCACTCAGAAATAGCATGAATTTCCTTTTATTCAGAAGATATTTTTCTAAAGAATACATGGTTCTCTATTCATTCCCAATTTTCTTATACTTTAAAAATATTTATTGCTTAAGTGTGCTCTTAAGTATCTTTGCAGGAATGTTCAGCTTGTTTCAATAATGTTCTCAGAAGCTTTGGATTTCCACCATTTCTTTCCACCAATTTGGCTCTGCTGCATTACTGAGTTTCTTAAGCTGAGTTTGTTTACAATGGCACATTGTTCAGATAATTCCTAAGAAGTAAAGGGAACTGTGTAAAATAGGCCCTTCTTTTCATACATTGCTTCTGTGTGGCTTTTCTCCTCTTAGAGCATCTAACCTAGAGGATGCAAAGTAATTTTGCTGAAAGTTATTCTCTGAGAGTGCTGTCCTATGTATACCACTTCAAAACAGATATCAAGGTATGAACACAGGAGCGCTGCTGAAACTGAGAGTGTAACTTGAGGTGTTTAAAAATTCAAAGGAAACAATTGTGGGTTGTGTTTGTAGCAGTGTTTGATTCAAATTCTTTTTAAGCTATTCTTTTTCCACTTATTTTTCCTGATCATGATCCAATGATATGGATGAAAGCTCTGGAATAAACTAGAACTCTTGAACATTTGCCTTTGTTTGTGTGTTGCAATCACTGGAGAATAGCTTCAGCCTTTGTTCTAATGCAATTGGAGGAATTAATGCTGCAGAGTCAAAGAAAGGTATTCTAAATCATTGTGAATTAATGTAAGAAAGTGCATTTGTATGAACAGTACATTTCCAAACCTAAACTGGGTGAAATACATATGAGAAATCAGCATTTTAATGAATTCCTCTATTAAGTCATCACCTCAAAGTTATTGAATTCTACAAGGGATTATATTTCTTTTTAAATAAATGAAGTATAGGTGTAGGTATACAGTGTATGCATTTACTTTCAGGGGTCTTGGCACCCTGTAGAGTAAGGAAGACCCTTACACAGCCAGGGTTTGTTTGATTCTTTAACCTGTACTGTGCTGTTCAGGTGTGTAGGCCTGAGTCATCAGATCAGATTTCAGGTAGGGTTTCAGGCAGAAGAAATATGTCAGGTTTATTTATATATTTCCTTTATATGAGTTATATAGATGCCTGTCTCTTGCCTTAAATGTGGATACCCAGTTTTGCTATTGTGAGCCACTACTACTTTAGTGATAGGATAAATTAAAAAACTGTATAATATTAGAGATCAAAAATGTACATGTAGGTGCCTGGATTTGAGGAGAAGATGCAGTCTAGCACTCCAGTGCCTCAATCTTTCTTAGTACTTTTTGTCCAAGGCTCATACTCTGGATGTGTTTACATCAATGTAGTTGTATAAACCCCCTGTTTCTGCCCCATCTTTATCCATTTGGTTATTTGCTTTTGCTGATTTTTCACAATGAAGCTCAGTGATGGTATTAAAAGTTTCTATCAATTCTCTGGCCTGATACTGCTTGAGTCCTCTACCAGAGTTCCTGCCATCTGTATTTGGATAACTGGGGAGCCAGAGTTGAGCTGCTTAAACTAAACTTATACAGTTCGTGACTATTTAACTATTTATGAGGATTTACAGTGTGGTTGTCAACTCAGCAAAGCAGAGCAGAGCTTTCAGGGCACAGAGCCCATCTCTGTGGTGTTGTCTGGGCTGTGCTGCGCTGCAGCCATTGATGTTCAGGCCTCTTGACCAGTTTTGTGTGTTTTCATGGTAGAATTTCAAGCTCGATCGGGTCCGTCACCAGCTCTGGAAACATGGTGTAACCGGAGCCAAGAGAGTGTCGATGACAGATTTGGGAAGGGGAAAGAATTTTTAGTCTGAAGACTTTTTAAACTCTTTGGGGTTGGTTTGTTTATATTAACACCTGTTTAACTTTGGGGACTAACTTCTGGATAAAGAAAGCCTGTGTTAAGTGTTCAATATCCCCAGACTTGGGGCAGTGAGTGGGTGTCGTGACCAGGGGAGTGGATATGGGATAGCACAGTCATTCCCTATCCCATAACTGGAAACCTCATGCTGTTTGTGTGCCTGGAGCACAGACATCTCGCAGACATCCATCTGCATGTGCACATTTGCAGACATGAGCAGAAAATTCACATCTGAACAGAGCTGCAGTGCTGGGGCTCTGCAGACAATCCTGAGCCTTCTCAGACAATCATCAGCGCAGTTAGCAAAAAAGCCATCTTGCCAAATGCTGTTATTCCTAAGATAGGGAAAAAACCTTCATAAAGATTTTGTTTTATTTCAATCCTGCATCAGAAATTTATTAGCAGTGAAGAAAACTAGGAAGATAGTGTTTTGTGTTAAGTGGCTTCTTACATAAAGCCAAAATTTGTTTTGAACATTAACTAACAGAAAGGGCTTGTACTACCTAGGATTTGTTATTAAGTTGAACCTGAAGAACTTGCTTGAGGTTGTTGGAAAAACTCAAATATTGAGTACATACTTGAGAAGAATTTAAGAAGGTGATATATTTTTAGAGTACTGAATGAATGAAATATTTCCAGTTGAGGTGACACTCAAATAGTGCATTTAATGTTTAAACAGAACTTGGCTAGACATCTAACTTTTATTAAGTTAAAAACAGTCCCTTTTACCTCTGTTTTGTTTTGGAAGGAGGGATGTCGTGTATTTTGTTTTGCTTTTCAGGAAAGGGATGTTTTCTAGTATCAGAACTTGTGTCTTGCAAAGCATCTCCTTGAGGGTTTTAGAATCTAAAAAATCCTGTTGGAGATGTTTTTATATAGGTGTTAGAGGAATAGTCAAACGCTAAAATTCAACTTATTCCAGGTTTTTGTTAAAATTTTTGCAACCCCTGTAGGCATCAATGTAAATGTTAAATCAATTGCTATGATGTTTTGTCCAATTTGTTTACAAATTTATGTTCCTTTTAAGTGTAATCGGTAATTTTTGTATAGATTTAACTTTTTAAGTGAAACTGTTTGTTTACAAAGCCCCCAGATTCCTGTAGGTTTTCTCACTGTACTGATACTGTACCAAGGATTGTCACTTTGTGATAGGTGACATTTTAGCTCTTGATCTAGATTGCTTTGCATTTTTACAAAAGCAGCACTAGCTTTTAAATCTTTCTGTAGTGTACTGAGCACAGCAGTTGAACATAACTTTATTAGCAAAGCTGATACAGTTGCCATCAAAATGTCATTTCAGGTAGAATTTTAATGTATCAGCCTACTTTAAATGCAAACAAAAACTTCATAGTACTGTCTTATTAAGGGGTTTTAATTGTGTGGATTTATCATGTGGGCCTAAATGAAGTAGAGCTATAGTCTTATTAAATCTCTGCTTTTTGCTAATATAAAACTAAATCTAAGCAGTAGTAAGAAAATAAATAAGATTCTAAGTTTCCCTAATGCTTTCAGTGCTGGCTGAATGATTTGACAGAAATTGCTGCACCATTTTGCAGGACAGATTGCTCCAAGTAACCACAAAGAAAACTTCAATTATATGCAAGGAAAACTGTCTTCATGTTGGGGTTGAACTCTGCCATCCTAATTGTCACTCCAACTGCTAAAAGGATTTCAGCACCTTAAGGTCTTCCTATAAGATTCTACCACAAAGAGCCTTCTTCAAAGACAGTCAGCTGCGAAGTCTTACCCAAAATGCCTGCTTAAAGTTGTCTCTGAATTGTTACATCTGATTCTGTCTCCTCATCCCCAAACCATGCTACTTAATAATTTGAAGAGACTTCATGTATTGCCTTACAGAGAATGCAGCTGTGGTTTCATTAGGATGGAATAAATCACTGAGCTTTTCACTCTGATGTGGATTGTAGAATTTGCTGGAAGTATTGAGTGACAGTTGTTTCTTCCAGGAAATGGTAAGGACTTTACAAAGACTCCTACTGTAAGAGCAGGCTCCACCTGGATAGGTTACTCCAGTGGTTACTCCTTTTTTTTTTTTCCAGTGATAGTTCATTATTTACCTGCTAGTCTTTCGGTATAGAAGTGCCTGGATAATGTGGAGCTCAAACCACACATTCTCTTTTCCAAGTTGCAGGTCAGGTGTAAATTGTGCTGAGCAGAACTTCTGATTATTTTTATGGCCACTTCTTTGCTCACCTGCCCTGTGGCACCTGAATGTTTGCTGATAGATTCAGTCTGAGAGGGTCACTTGAAGTGCCAGCACTTACTCAGCCATAGTAACTGGGTCTCTTTGGTCACTTGTCCCCACAGCTCTAGAGGAGGTGTAAGTCACAGGAGGAGTAACTGTGCTACTCTTCTGTGCACAGAGCTTCCTACTGCTGTCACTCTCTCAGCAGCTGGCTGCTTAAGGATCAATGATCTGCAAATGAAAGCACTAAAATCTTAAAAGGCACTTCTAGAAAGTAATGCAAGTTACCTGCTGAATATTTTACCTCCCTGCTTGCAGCTCTTTATGCCTCCACTGGAACATCACTTCTGTATGTCTAAACAAATGGCTCTTACTGTAGTGTTGGTGTGAACCAGGTTGGGACTTTTCCTTTAGGAAAAAATCAGAATAAGCTGAGACCAAATGATCTAATATCCCATAGAGATTGTGTTAATATGTGGATGTTGAGCTAATGTTTGCAGAAGAGGCATCTCAGTTGAATTGGCTGGCAGATAAAGGCTTGTATTTTCTCTTAAATTTTGCACAGAGGGAACTTCAGCCCATGCTGAGATTTTCATGGCTCTTGGCTGGAACTACCCCCGCTGTGTGTAAATCTTTATTGCCTCCATCTTTACTCCATGTTTACTCAGTGAATATCCAGACCTACTTTGTACACATGATTTTTCAAGGCACTGCTTTTCTCTGCTGATTTTCTGTGTAAAATTACAGGGAACTGGTTCCCATTTTCAGCTGCTGTTTCTCTGAGGGAACTGCTAAGTAAGGTGCATTGATTCCGATTTTTAGTTTGTTTGTTTTCTGGTTTGTTTCAAAACAATTGTATTATTTTATTGATTCCCTTTATATATAGGTGTTCAGGCAGCAGAGCAAACAAGGTGGCAAGTTAGTTTACCAAAAGGTGGCTTCAAGCATTGACTGACATTGAATTGCACTGATATTTAGGCTTTGGGATTAACTGGAGCCAAAAAGGTTGGTTTGAAGTGGTGAACAAGGATAATAGCTCCTGTGGGCAGCTGTGCTGGTGTGAAAGGTGAAAAGCAGCAAGGCAACTTGGAATTGTGTAGAAGCTACTTTCTGTTAACAGCATCTCTACTGTCACCGCTGCGACACAAAATAACACAACTCACACACGATGTTCCAGCATCCGAACAGGAACAGGAAAAGAGCACTTTATTTTTCAGACCTCACCATTTATAGAATTCCAAAAGTGACAGTGGATTGGAGGATGGCATTGCCACCTTTCCAACCACACTGGTCAGACTAACAGTCCATCAAAATTCTCCTCCTACACAGAAGAATGCAAGCAATCATTATTTACATGAAAGTGCATGAGAAACTCTATTACAAGAATGTAAACATCAGAAGGCTTAGAAAAATCTCAAAAGAACAGGGTGACACTCTACTGATAATTATTTACTGATTTTTAACACTACAGATAACACCCACTTTGTATCTATATTTAAATACTCATTTTCAGACCGATGGGATTTAGTGGAATTGTAAAGTTACTGTCTTATTTATGGGACTGCCATGAGTGGATTCATCAGATGTTTGGGGTTTGGGATTTTCCTCTATTTTCAGTGTTTAAAATAAAGTGTTTGTGGATTAGTTTACAAAGCACAGAAGGAAATGATACTGTTGTGATCTGGTAGAGTAAGTGGGAGATAGCTTTAAAAAGTTGTTTAAGGCTTCTCAAATCATGTATTGGAGATTCAGCAATGAATTTGCACCTCTGTGTCATGACTCTGTGTGACTCGATAAGAAATTATTTAAATAAGTGACCTGTTTTTCTAAATGCAGACAAATCTGTGTTTAGGGTGTTCTTTATATTTTGAAAACAAGGTTCTCATTTATTAGTGCTCCTTTTCTTCAACTTCTTAGTGTGGAAGTAGACCCTGTCCCTTCAATCTCCATTTCAGTGTATGTGAAATTCCTGAAGCAAATCACAAAGTGTTTTCCTTGTGGTTTTTTACTGAAGTATTTTTTTGCATTTCATCTTAAATATTCTGATATTCAGAATCTCAACTATTCTGATTTGTTTAGCTACAATTGACAGAGATTGTTTGTAGATGAAGAAATAATGTATCATCTGTTATTATATTTCTCTAGGTAGCAGTGATGGTTCTGAACTCAGTGAAGAGACTTCCTGGCCAGCATTTGAAAGGTAAGAAAAACCTGTGTTTCTCTATTCACATTGTTACTTAGAGTCTCTCACTCAGTCCTGAAAATTATGGTTTTTTTCACTGAACTAGAGATCTTCTGCCTGTAAGAACACTAAAAAGCTGTAGTAAATTGGATCTGTTAAAGCAGCATAGAAACACCTTCTGCTCACTAATGGTTATTATGGCTTTTATCTAATTGGGTGCTTACTCATTGTACACATCCTTGAAGGAGCTCAGAGAACCATTAGACCCCAAAGGTTTTATATATGTGGTTATCACATGTGCTGTTTGTGTTTGTCTGATTCTCATTTTCACTTTCCCTGAGACACTTAATCTGTTCATAGTCCCTTTGCTCTCTTGTCATTGACATTGTCACCTCTTTTGTCTCTCTCATCCTCTTTTCCCTTCACTGTTACACAACAGTGCCTCTTGCTAATGTCTGACTTTGTGGTCCAGAATTAACAAGTTGTTCCTTTTCCAGCACCTGTGAGTGCTCAGGTGGCATTGACCACTTCAGCCCATTCTCATGATGTATTTGAGAATGTGGAAAACAGCTGTAGTTTAACATAGAAAAAGGTGCAATATTCACCTTCCCACAGCTGAGTAAGATGCACAATACAGTGCATTGCTTGCTTCTATAACACAGTTTCAGGTAATCCATCAGCTTCAGAGTTGCTATGGATGACTTCTGCCATGCTTTTACGTTTTTCATAGGAATTTTTGTCAAAAAACTTGGTCTTTTTAGTTGGGAGCTGTTACCACAAACATTCTGTTTGAACTCATTGAAGCAGTTAAAAGTTCTGTGTTAATTTTGGAAGAAGTCTTTGAAAATCTCTCTGTGTCAAAGGTGAACTCCTGGATGCCTCATGCCTTAAATATGAATACGTACATGAGGAAAGACCATTAACAATTTCATCAGGTAATATTCCACATGAGCAGAGAACACAAATGGGGTCAGAAAGGCAATCTCTTAACTTGCAGGCTGCATCACAAAGCACATACAACATTCAAAAGGTTTTCTTTCTTTCCCTTCCCTGTTGCCTTATGGAATTATGTATTGGTATCAAGTTGTTTCTCAAAGATAAAAAGCCATTAAGTTAGGAAAAATGGTGAGTTGAGTGTTGTTACCCAGAGCAGCCTAAGAAACTTTAAAATTTAGGTTTGAACTTATGATAACACTCTTCAGAATTGTTGCGTGGACTTCTGAGACAAAGCAGGGGCTTTTCATGCCTGTGCTAATGAGAACTGGCAGCCCCAGGCTCCCCCAGTTAACATGTTTGCTCCATGTCAAACAGAAGATTCCTTCTCCAAATTCCACTTGCCTTCTATACCTGCCTCTCTCCTGAGAGCTTTTGGGAACCCTGTTGGAGGTTTCATGTGCTTCAGGGTGAGTTCTCTTGCCTGCTTCCAGCAAGAGGGATAGGGTTCCTTACAGACATTCCCAACACATGTGTGAAATTCCTAGAGATCTGCAGCAACCTTGAGTCTGTTCCTTGCTTTATAAGATAATGAGGCATGTTTTAAAATTTCTTTGGTAATACACTGACATGCAAGTGTCAAAATTTAAGATAACTAGAAAATGTCTCTCTCTGGTTTTGGTCTGTACAGTGAAGCACAGTGGTTTCCATTCTTTATAAAGATATTTAAGTGAGATAGAGGCATTAGTTGCCTGGAATTATCAACTCTGGCAAAACTGGGATACAGCCAGTCTTAATGACTGTTTTCTGGGCAGTGCAAGTAGGAATTCAGCATTTCTCTGTAATTTAAGAACTTCTTTGGGTAGGAAGGCTTAAATCTGCATCGTATCCCTTAAGAGGAAGAAAACAATTCATCCATACACAGATTCCCCAAGTAACAAAAGGAAATGTATAATGTATTCTTGTTTTTCCTGGCCTTTCTGCTTGTAGCTGGGAAATGCAGAAGGGGTGAGAACTAGAGCCACTGATTGTTTTTAAGTGCAACAGAATCTTAGTTTGAAACTTGAGAAAGAGTTTTCAGCATTGGAGTGTCCCTTCAGGCCAATCAAAATTACTGGAAGGACTAAAATTCCAAGTCCTTACACTTATATCCTGTTAAGGGTAGTGTATTAAGTGACACTTCAGTCTCACTGGCTGTCATCCTGAGTGTCTCTGAATAGATTTCCCTGAAATAGAAGGATTCCAAGAGGGGTAGCCTCCTTGGTATGCAAAAAAACCCCAAGCTTAAAGGTAAGAAGAAAACATACTTAATTTGCATGCCAAATATATGTATACAAAAATAAACAGATTGTTTTACTTTTTTTTTTCCTTTGTTTTATTTACCTATATCTTGAGTGTGTTCTGAAAAATAATTCATAAGTTCAAAGATATCTGTTATGTTGAGAAACAAACAATGGCAAATCGTGGAACAGGTTAGTAGATGGTGTTTTATTAATATCTTTTTGATAATAAGGCTTGTACTTAACTGCCCATTCCCACAGAATTGCTGATCTTCAGTCTTTCAACAGAATACAAGCAACTAGAAAAATGGTTAAAAAAATAGGACATGAGGATTAAGTGCCTCAACAATGCTTGTGTTGACTTAAATGGAATTCAGTTGATTAAAAGGATATGATTCTGAAAAAAACAAAGTTCAGTGAAGCAAAGCAGTGTTCAAAAAGCAGGTCTGGGGCACAGTTCCTGAATAGGGATAACAGTATGGATCAGGTAAATTATTTTAAAATGTGGAGCTTACAGGTAAAACATACACCACAGATGAACTGGAAAATTGAAATATTGCTGAGCTGATTTCCATGTTACATAGCACAACAGGATTTTAAACAGTGTCAGGTGTATTTTGACAAAACTTGTGGTTCCTTGCAGCTAGCAGCTTCTGTGTTTTCATGCTCGTAGAAGTTGAAACAGTTTTTGTAGTAACATGTAAAGTCAGATTTCAACATAAATTTTATCAGTATGGTTCCTTTACATTTATTTGGTCTAAGCTAAATGCAGACTTTGATCTAAAAATGTTAATTTTCAGTGCCAGTAAAACACTTCAGTATTGTGAGTTCTGATAAAGAGAGCATCTGATGACATGAAAAGCCATATTATTTTCTTCTGCATGCATTTTTCTAAATAAAATTATTCACTTTTTCTTATGTGGAAGAAGTGGCTTTGTGATTGCACACAAGAAAAGTTCTGTGCTGTTGTAGCAGTGGTGCTGTTTGTGTGAATGAAAGTATATGTAATACATACAATTTATAATGGAATCCAACAGGAACAGGTTGTACCATTCTCTCGGTCCGGGGACAAGAGTGTCACGAAATGGCCATCGAGGCCACATGAAGGCCAGCAGGTACAATCCCACTGCACACAGAGGTGTCAAACCTTCCCTCTGCTGTTGGTGATTTGGTTTGGTTTAATAATTAAGTGGGTGTCTTCTGATGTTACCTTTCTAACTTATGTGTCAAAATAAAGATAGAGACCTTTTTCTTCAGACTTAAAACTTTTCCCTTCAATGACTTACTCTATATCAGCATAAGGACTGTTCAATCCAGTCTGCAAATCCAAATTCTGAACTGTTGAATCTTTCTATCAAGGCTTAAAGATGTTTTGCCAGGATAGCTTTTGAACTACCTGCCACTATGGAGCAGTGCTGGTAGTTCTCATGGGGAAACAAAGCTGCTCTTGGTGCTAATGAATGGCATTCCAGATGTTTTCTTGGCTGGCAGTTCTGTACTGAATTTCTTTGCTCGTCTTCCCTGAAATCAGAGAGATGCCTAAAATGAGTAGCACATTCAAATTGCCCCCAATTTAATATACATAATATTTTCAAGCTGACAGTGTAACATAACTGATTATTCTGATTCCTTATGGATAAGGAATTCTGTCTCCAGCTGTGTCGCTGTAGTTGGGAAAGAAATTGCCATTAACTGTGAAACCTCTGTCATCTTAAGAAGCAAGCATTGTCTCACTGAATTAAACCCATGTTCACATCTGTCAGTATCCAAAATTGTCTCCATATCATCATCCTCAGTAGGTGCTGCAATGAAAGTGTGTGCCACATTGCCAGTTTACTTTGGACATAGGATGGATGAAACAGCAATTCCTGGCTTCCTTCACAATGATTTTCGGGTGCTGTTCAGTCTCTTGGCTTTTCTAGAAAACTGCTGGGTTCAGCACTTCAGTTACATGCTCTGATTGACATTCACTGAAATGATTCCTGATGTGACTTTTCTCTGATTGGAAATGTTTTTGAAGCCAGTCAGCTTTGTAATTTCAATCAAGCTCAATCAAGTTTTCTTTCCTCAGTTCTGTACCTGGCCTTTGTTTCAGCCCATTGCTCTCCAATCCTTCGTAGGGCAGATGATCAGTAGAGCACCAGTTGCATTAAAACACCTTAAAGCTGTGGTTTGCGTTTCTACTCTTTATTCCTGCTCCCGCCCACTCTCCTTGCTTTCAGATATTTTGAGGATTGTGCATGTTTGAGCTGTGCTTTGGTTTTGATGTGCTAATGGTTCTGGTGTTTCTAACCAAAAAATAGTCAAATCTTTCCTGCGAGGGCTGAAGGAGAGGTTTAACATGTACAGCAACTATACCAATGTGCTTCAAACGTTTACTTTTTAAAATTAATTTTCTTGTCTTTCAGTCATGTTTTGAGTTTTAATTTTTTAATTAAGGATTACCTGCTTGGCTAATTAATTTTTCTGATCACTTTTGCTTGCAAGTGTTAATTCCACAACAGCAATTCCTTGTAACAGCCAAAGTCTTTTTCTACAATGAAGTCAAATAAATAGAAAGTTGACGTTTCAAATTACATTAAAGGTATTTGCATTAGTTTTGGTAATGGTTGGAAAATTACTTTAGGAAAAATATTTTTTCACACAACTCTTCACATGCTCCTTTCAGCTCCCTAGAATCTGAAGATTTGGCTGTTCATTTGTATCCAGGAGCAGTTACTATTCAAGGTGTTCTCAGGAGGAAGACTTTGTTGAAAGAAGGCAAAAAACCTACAGTAAGATTTTTTTTTAATGAACTGATTTTCTCACCTACTTCCTTTGCCCAGTTATAAATACAGTAAAATGGCCATTGGGCAACTAGTTCAAGTGTCTGAGATCTCCTCTGCCTTGCTGATTGTGATTTAGGGTCACTGCCAGAGTTTCAATCCTTCTGTTTGGTGCATTTATTCAGTTTGTAAGGCTATACACATAATCTAGGAAGTAGAAGAGAAGAGGAAGCTGCATAAAATTTTCTACAATTACTGATGACTTTAAAATTGAGAGAATCATGTTTTGTCTTCCTTAACAGTAGGTAAATCCCAGCAATCTATCAATAGATGATAACCCCTAGCATTTGTATTGCAAATACTTGATGATAAATTATAAATTGAAATACACATTCAGGACTATGGGGGGTAACTTATGGCAGTACTTAAGATGGATAAGGAAAGGGACAGATGTACTCTGACTCCACAAAGTGTTCTGTAGGGATTTCAGGAAGTACAGAGCAAGATGTAGAACATTTTTTTCAGATTAGCAAGGAAAGCCACATGTTCTTTCTGCTTTCTGGAGTTTTCATGCATTCATAGGCCTGCATGAGTAACAAACAGCAGCTTTGGAAACATGGCTGATGCTTGGCTGGACAGTCAATGCTCTCATGTTCTTGCAGGATGGTGCCTCCTCTTTCACAGCTCAGTGTTATGAAGCATTTCACTTATCCATTGCACTTTTGTGTGTGTTTGTTTGTTTGTTTTTTTGTTTTCTCTCCAGGTAGCATCTTGGACAAAATACTGGGTAGCACTGTGTGGAACCCAACTCTTCTACTACGCTGCAAAATCCCTGAAAGCTGCAGAGAGAAAACATGTATGTAAACCAAGCATGTTCCAGTATCACCTGCCAAAACTAAAATGTGATTTCCTGATGTAAACACTGAGAGTAGTTCAGGCCTTGCCTGATTTCTAGTCAGCACTATCCTGTCTCCCAGTCAGTCAGTCACCTCATACAGATATACCCCAAGGAAATATCATTTACATTTCTATGCTACACCAAGAACATCTGCTTTGCATCTGCTATATGTCTCTGACTTTGCTGGTCTTTTAGGAAAAGAACTGTGTCATTGGTCTGTCCATTTTCAAAGCTCTCTCTTTGGATGATTTGAGTCTTGCAGCAGTTTGTTGTGGTTTGAAATCCAAACAAGCGCTGATGAGGAAAAATTGAGCAGTCACAAAATACAGCAATTAAACATGTACTAATTTCATCTGTGTGGTAAAATTAGATCATTTGATTTTTATGTATAATCCTGTAGGCCATTAACTGCATTGGAGTACCAAACACTTCATTTGCTCAGCAGAGAGCTGCGATGTCAGGTGGTGCTGGAGTTCCTTTTATTTGCTGCAACTTGATCTGAAAGAAGCTAAAATGTTTTGCTTATGTGGGGAAGGAGCAAGAGGATTTTTTGTATGGATGTTAAGATGTTTCTTGTTCCTGTTTGATGTCCCTAGTTAATTGTAATGATTCTCTTAAGAAACTGGGTAAAATTTGAGATACTTGAGTCTGAGTTCATTCACTACTCAGAATCATTACTTGGTTGCCTTGGTAGGTGTTTCAGGTTAATTTATGACAACTGTCACTGTAGAACACTTGCTTTGCATAGAGCTTATGGAATTTGCAGATTGAGTTCTGCTTTTGGAATCCTTGTAAAGGGGACTTTGGTAAAAAATGCTGTTTTCTTATCCTAACGTTTCTGTGTGCAGAGGGTAGAGATTTAAAGCTTAACATTTCTGGTTCCCACACTCCTGGATATTTGAAGGTGCTGTTTGGAAAGTTTGTGTATAAAATTCTCTTAATCTAAGAGATTATTCCCCACTTTTTATTAGAAGTTCATTTGGAAACAGTATTCTAATACTAATTACTTTCAGAACTATTTATGCGGTTTCTTGGCCATCCACCCCTACTGGCTTTGCTTAGGTAAGATTGAAACTGATCCTACATAATTCGTCTAGCCCAGGCTGAAGGGTCATTAGCCAATCCTTCTGTCTTCTGGGTGTCTTGGAAAAAGTGTGTGTGTTTGGATGCATTTGTTTCTGGCTTCAGTGAAAATTTTAGGGAAGGATTCCACCTCATTAAAAGGAAAGAGCAGACTTCTAAGCTATTATAACTAGAAATGCAAAGTATTAAAAAAAAAGAAGGAACCAGGAAAGAACTTGTGTTGGCATTATGTCACTCACAGCTAGTTGCCTATTTTTTCTGGAAACATTGAGAAATGGAAAAGAAATTTTTGTGGTAATGTCAGAGTTTGTGTTCCTGTTACTGCTGTGATTCCTTCAGGCTTTGTGCCAAAATGGCATTTTGTTTTCTTTTAGGAATAGAATATGTATTTGTAAGTCTCCCTGGTTCACTGTTCTTTACAAAATTGTGGAGGACTTTACCAGACTTGTATCTATTCATTCAGAAGCTTTTTCACTTTTCTGTGTTAGCATTTTTAAACAATCTAAATAGCATGCAGGTTTACAGAATTGAACAAAATTGCTTAGCAAGGAATTATATTGATTGGAAATTAAGTGCATTGAATTCGCATTGTTTACACGTTTCCTTCAGAATAACAATTTCAGTAATTTAAATAGTCTTGCCCTCTCTTTAGCAAAAGTAAATGAAGGAAAAAGGTAAACAATCTGGTGCCTGATCCTTCTGAGTCTCTGTTCCTGCAAAAGCCTCTACTTTGCCTGGAAATACAGTCACATCCATTTACAATGCTCTTTCTGAGATTATTTCCTAAACCTCTTGAATTGACTTCTGATATTCCCCAAATCACTGATATGTTGTGACACCTACAACATCTAAACTACTGGTGAACAGAGGCTTAAGAAGCCAAAATCTGTCTCACATGCTTGTGTGCTCATGTTTCTTTGTCCAAGGATGTTCAGCAAACCACTGAGGAAGTTTGCAGAGAGAGAGAGAGAGAGGTGAGGAGGTGTTGGAGTCCAGGGTGCTTGCAGGATTTCAGGAGCCTACCAGCCTCATGGCTTGCAGATTCTGAGAGGAGCTTGAGCAAGGCAATTCCCAGGAAAAGGAGGAAGAGGAGTGGTAGTCAAAAGCAATGACTGCTGAAGAACATTAATTTCTTTTTAATAGTTGGCTCTATGAAGTTGGACTGAACTGTCCAGCTCAGCCTTGGATTTGGCTGTACACAGCTCAGGTCTTGCTTTCAGCCTTTTAGGGCAGCAAACAGGCTCTGTACTGTTTGTGGATGCCAAGCCTGTTGTGGAGTTCAGTCTCTGATTTGGTTTCCCAGGTGCAGTTGAGGTTTATCTATTGTAATAACTATTTACTACAGTTTGGGTTGTCTTTTATTTAAACAAATAGTTTGCAGTGAGTAGTCACAGCAAACCTCTGCTTCAGGGGTTGTTATAACAGAGAGCATGGCCTTTATGTTGAAATTAGGGTGAGAAACCTGGTAACTGCTGTTGAGATAGAGGGATTGGTTGATGGACTCCAGTTTATGAAACAGGCTAATAATAGGTGGTCAGTAACTTGTTCAGCTGCTCTGCCTGTGTTGTACTTTGAGCCTGGCCATTGATGGATTAGGTTTCCATCCATTTCACTACAGAATTATTGTACAGAGCCTCAGCTTTGGTTCTGGAGAATGACTTGTCAAGGGTCATGCTTCAGTTCACGTTTGGTTGCATTTTCAGGAAAAGTTAATCAGGAGAGAATGAACTGCAGATGGTCAGTCATCCCTAGATAGCTAGAGCATGAGTAAATGCTCCACATACTGTCCAGTGACATTCCCAAGAGGTTCACTCTGCAAAATGAAGAGATCCAAGGCTTGATTTAGGCTTTGGGGTTTTTTACTTCCCAGATAAAAAGGATGATGCCATCTACTTTGAAGCAGGTTGCTTTTTCAAATATTGATACATTGGAGATTTACCTCAGCAAAATATTCCAAGCATCTTCTGGAGCCATTTAAACATCTGTCTTTTCTGCTTCCTTTCTCAAGCCCTCTGTGACATGGAAAGGAACGCTGGCAACAAAAGACTCAGTCTGCTATATAAAGTTTCCTGGCTGGAGCTCTCATGGTAAACGTGTCTTGATTACAGGCATGCTTTTGACCATTCTGCTGCTGCAATTGCTCCAGGCAGCTTGGAATGCATCGACACTCAAAGCTCTTCCAGGCTTATAATAGCCAGCCTCTTTGGAAAATTACCTCATAAAAATCCCAGAGTAATTTCAGCAAAAGGGGCAAGAAATCCCCTCCCTTTTAGACACAGACAAGCCAGCTCTTCTCCTGTCTGTGGTCAAAGGCCAAGGAGTGCATCCAGTATTGTGTGCTGCATCTCCTAAGAGTAACAGCATAAAATCAGCATTGAGTTTAAATAGTGAACAGGTTTCAGGTATTACTACACGAATGGAGAATTGGCTATAAATAAGCATGTGAACTTGAGAGCCAAGAAATGTAGTACAGCACAATCTGAGAGGAATGTGTGGACAATGGTTTTATCTTGTATGCTGAAATGGAACTCACAGAGAAGCCTCTGTGAAAAACTGCAGCACTTGTGCACATTTAGAAAAGGGCAACAGTAAGAATAGCCACTTGAACTTAGGCTTAAAATAAGCACTTTGAAAAATGTGAATACACCTGTAAAATAACTGTTCATAGTGATTGGACTGAGCCTTGCCAGTTTCTGTGACAACATAGCATGCATGAGAGATTTTCCTGTGTTTGTAGGTACTTGGAAAGCAACAGAGAATTTTTATGCCTCATGCTTGAGCACAACCCCTGGTTAGTTCTAAGCCTTCCATAGCATGCTATAATCAAAATTAGATTGATTTATTTGTAGGGTAGAAAACTTGGTACTTGTGGCTCAGGCACTTTCACTGAAATACCCTGATGAAGAATGCTGTCATCCTGGGAAGGATGTTCAGTCACCGAGAAAATTATTTCAAAATTATAAATCTGTAGAATCTCAACAGGAGATGTGGAGGAGGAGATTTGTAGGTGCCAAAATGTTGGAGTGAAAACTCTGTTCACATATTAATTCAGAGTTTTTGATTCAAAGATTTGCTTGTAAAAGCCTTTGAGCTCAGAACAACAACAACAACAGCAGAAATCAATTATGTGAAGCCTAGTGCCAGAGCTGTGCAGTTTTCCATGTGTACAATAAGAGTCATTCCAGTGGCCTATATTACAAAAAGCAAATAGGAACCAGGAACTTTAAATTACAATGAAGCTTTCATTCCCTTCATGTTAACAAAGCAGACTTGCTGTTAGCAAGGCTCTGTGCATCAGCAGAGAATGAGCTGCCCTGGGGACTGTGTAAACATGGAATACAAATCCAGCTGAGCACAGGGATGGAAAGCTGACATGTGTTTCAAGCGATGACGGATTGATGCTGGCAGGAAACACTTTCCTTGTGTGGAACTTTTCATTTTATGGAGAAGCACCATGATTAACTGATGGTTTTGAGTGAAAAGAAAAGGCAAGGAGCCCCAGCAGTTTGGATTGCATGGCAGTGTCACATATTGGATACCTCTTGGGATATACAACTAAGATAGGAAAGCCTAATGTGTTGTTTCTATGAAACTCTAGAAATAAGTGTTGTTCAGAAGGTACATTTTTGTCTATAATCCATTAAAAGTGCTTTGTGACTCAAATTTCCATCTCTGTGAAAAGGACCTATTAATGCTTTAGGACTACTTGGAAGTTTGTATTTTGTAGGTCCCTTTTTAGTGTTAAGTTGTGTCATCATACTTTTTGAGGCAGTGTTGTCATGAGTCCATAACAAATTTTTTATATGCACTTCTATTTTTTTAAAGAATCATGAGCTGTATCCTTAACTTTATTCCCTTTCCTTGTGTTTATTAATTCTTTCAGATAAAATGCCATAATTTTCATTTCAGACTGACATTATTTACTGCCTTCTCAAAGAAATTTTAGTTTCTGTTTGAAAAGGAGTTACAACCCTCACTGTAATGAAATCTTATCTAATAGAGCTTTATAATTGACCTCCTCCTCTTCTGAGGCTTTACCACATCTGTCTATCTCTGTGAGTTACTTAACTTTAGCATGTGTATGCAAAGAGCCTGGACTCTTAAACTGTTTTGAACTTGGTTTAAATACTTTTTCTTTCAACTACTGGTCTAACATGTGTTCATTCCAAGTTCTAATGGATTTTAAACTGGGGTTTAAAATGCAGTCAGTTGTGCAAGTCCCAGACAGATAAACTTACCTAGACAATGGTTTCACAGTGTTAGATGGGATGTTGGGGAGAAATTCCACCCTTTGAGAGTGGTACAGCCCTGGCACAGGTTACCCAGAGCAGCTGTGGCTGCCCCATCCCTGGAAGTGTTCACTCCAGGTTGGATGGGGCTTGGAGCACCCTGCTCTAGAGGAAGGTGTCCCTGCCTGCAGCATAGGGGTTGAATGAGATGGTTTTTAATGTCCCTTCCAACCCAAAACATTCTGCGATTTCGTGATGATTCTGTGACCTTCCAGGTCTTCAGTTCATCTATGGCATAGATTAGAATAACTGACATTAGACTTATAAATAAAATTGCAGTGCAATTTTACCAATTGATCCCATGCAGATAACATTCTTATAAACTCTTACTTTGCTCATGATACCTTCAAATTTATTACCAGTAGCTCTTTCCTTGGCTGAACCAGGGTTCCAGGATTGTAATTCTAAAGCAATAGTTCTAAAATAAACAAAAGTAACTTGGTGCTTAATGTTGTGCATCAGCCTTGTGGCATTATGTAGTGGGTTGACATGACACATTAGCATGAAGAATAAAAGTATTTTAGAACTATAGATTAATTTTAATGACTTCAAGCCACAACAATCTCAAGGATGTTTTATTGTTTCTAATAATGCAATTAAAGAGAGATCAAAATTGCTGTGCTAATAAGGAGGTTGGAATGGGGATTCACAGGATAGGGGGAAGATGCATCTGATGAGGATGAGCATACACCACAATTAGACTTTCTGGGCAGAGAAGTTGGGTAAAGCACTGCAGAGGGTGAGAGTGCAGGGATTGCTGGAAGAGTCTCTGTTGGACCCAAGAACATGGGAAGAGGAGACTGGGCAGCCAAAACATGAGAGACACTGAATTAATTAGGAGCTGGGGCATGGATTGCTCTTGCTTCTGCCTGAGCAAGCAAGAAGTGAATTGGGTGGGTCTGTTAATAGGTAAAAAGAAGGTCAGCAAGAAAGGAAGCTTGTGGTTTGGAGATGAGTTGGATTGAATGGATGAGTAGAGCCTGGGACTGAGAGAAGCATGAGAAGAAAATAATACTGTGACCAGGTGAATGAAAAACAGTGGGGTCAAGGAGCTGTCAGAAAAGGGACTGGTGTAGCAAAGAAAAGTGTTGTGCTTAGGCCTAAGTTACCTGTCAATCCATGAATAACACCAGGAACAAGAGAACACCATCATTTTGAACATCTTGTTGATAAATGAGCATGGCTGCCCATTTCTGGGCACTTGTTTATTGAATTTGCATCCTCACTTGATCCATTTAATTCATCAGGTAATCATATTTAATGACATAGTTGTGTTATCTTGTCCCCAGGACTCATGTTATGTGTTAATTACAGAGTATTGTAATAATTGCTGCGTGCTAACTGTGAATAGTTATAGCACAGGCAAGTTCAATTCTTCTGTTTGTGAACAGTGGAGGAAATAGTTTTGCATTTATTAATACACTTTTGAACTATATTGTACATTCAAATGTGAACTAATGTGATGAGGAATGCTGCTGTAATCATACAGTGCAGATTAGATGTCTAACAAGCTTTTGCAGATTGTGATATTCCTTTTAATTTGTTTTGAATATCATTGATTGTCTTAAGTTTTGTTTTCGCTAATTTCATACTACCTTTGTTAATTTTCTTCATCTGTGAAGTGCTCTGCTTCATTTGAAGTTACCCAGTCTTTAACAGTGCCACTGAGAGGAACTGCCCTGCTGGGTACTTGTTCTGTGCAGATCTGGCATCTTGTTTTAATTCCACTTTCATCCCTGTTTGTTTTTCCAGTTCAAATCCACGCCAAGTAAGAGCGTCTCAGTGGTGGGCTGGATGGTGATGATGGCAGATGACCCTGAGCATCCAGATCTCTTCTTATTGACTGATTCTGAGAAGGGTAAGCAGTGCACAGAATAAACATTTTCTTTGCTGAGGTCATTTGTCAGCAACTAAGTTAGCAGGTGAAAGGTGACATCCTTCCAGTTCAGCTGCTCTCCAACATGTCATCTTGGCCTTTAGAATGCTATGGGAGCAACAACCCATGGAGGATCCTTAGAGTCTTCTCTTCTTCTTACAACTCTCCTTGAGTTGTAAGAGCTCTCCAAACTCTTAACAACCCCAGATGTGACTTTAATTGGAAGTATTCCTCTGTATTCTTTTAAACTATGTTTAGAACACTTCGAGGCATTTTCACATGTGTGAAAATGTAAATAACAATAATAAAAAGATTCAGCTAAGACTAGCTGCTTGAGCAGTCCCTTCTCTCCAAGTGAAAGCCAAAACCCAAACCATCTATTCAAATGTGGTGCTATTACCAGGAAAAACCCCTCAGAGATCTTGACTGTTATGTGAAGAAGCCTGTGGATGTCCATTACTCCAACACAGTGCCTGCTTTCAGCTAAAACTCTGAAGAAAATGTTACTTTTCCATAGCACTTCAAATTGTGCAGAAAGAACATTATTAGAAATTCTAATAAAGGAGCTTAAAATTATTTATTGCTTTGTCTGCTTCAAGTCTTACTACATTGTATTTCCAAACATCTCTCCTAGCACTGCTGATATGAAATATAAATTGTGAGTGCTTGTCAGCTTAAACTCTGCAACAGCAATCTGAAATGTTTTTGCAACACTTGACCTTCCTGAACCCAAACAAGCACTGTGTAACTCCAGCCACTGAAAATACTGGTCTGAAATGTATCAATACATTTAGGAGTGATTTTCAAATATTTTCAAATGTAGCTTTCCAGGATCCATTTCAGTGATACCTTGCACTTCATTAAAAAAAATCATTATATATATATATACCAATTGCAGTAATGGCAGTGAACAAAACCTCTTCTGTTTTCAGGGAAGTTTTGTTCTTTCCTAGTTGACACAGGCATTAGTTGAAATCTAGAATGTTGAAAAGGAGGAGAGGCAAGCTGAAACTTTTCTTCAGTTGGTCAAGCAATTGCACCTATTCCAGACAAAGTGTAAAGTTACATGGACCATCTGTTAGTAAATCTTCTCATAATATTTCAATTTAGAGGTACTTGAATATGGGTATGATTTAAGTGTTTAGAAAGGAGCACTGTTTATGTTTCTTCATCAGTTTTTTTCTCTTTCTTAGGAAATTCATATAAATTTCAAGCTGGAAACAGAATGAACGCAATGCTCTGGTTTAAACACCTGAGTGCTGCCTGCCAAAGCAACAGACAACAGGTGAGAGCAAGGCAGTGAAAAGGAATGAGCTTTTAAGAGCTCAGAAGTGATGGATCTTCGAGCTGACCAAGCTGTCACTGAGGGCTTTGTGTGTTCCCTGAGCAGCCTCTCCACCCCTTTCACATGCTGATGGATTTACCTTGTCTTTTCTGTTTGGCCCTTTGCAAACAAGTCCTCAGAGCTTCTGGAGTAATGAAGAAAGATTTGGGGCTACCTTGAGACTTATTTAAAGCAATTGGGGAAATGCAAGGAATGCTCTAAAATATCTTGAGTGCAGTATTTTTGTCTTGTCCATTTGAAAAAGGCTATTGCACTATTATATAAAAAGCTGTAAACTGTAGCATTCAATATCAATTCCAGATAACTCGCCTGAAGTGTCTTTTTTCAGGTCATGGACATTCATATTTTCTGCTGTGTGTGTATTTTGTATTCCTAAAATCTTGGTACATTTTCCAGTCTTTGAAAGCAAAAGTAGCATTTTTGATTAATTGAAAAAGAAGATAAGACTCCCACCCCTGTTAAATGCAGTTCTTGTATAAATTCTTACTGACCTGTTTCATCAGCAAAATCCTTTTTTAAGTTACTTTGTCTCCCTGAACTCTTCCTTCTCTTTGCACATTTGTTTGTGGAGTTCCCAAAGCAGAAATCCTACTGAATTTCAAAGGGAAACAAAAAGGCTTTTCCAGATCCTTCTGTGCTTACTTGTTCAATTCTGCCTCTGAGAGAGATCTTAAGAAGTAAGGAGGGTTGCAGAAGCTCCTTTGAAGGTATTTGAGACAGTGCAAAGGAGAGAAATTGTGTTCCTGGCTGGAGAAAATGGGGATGGTAGCCAATAGTGGCAAAGTTTGCAAGTAAGTGGTGAAAAACTGTCCTCTAAAGACAGCTCTGGTTCAGTAAGGGTTGGCATAACTGTTGATTATTGTTAACAGTCTAAGTGCTTTAGAAAAACTGGATGTTTAAATGTGTTTTCAGTGGAATATAAACACCTAGTCTGTTTAATAGTAATAGATGAATAATAGTAAGAACTATTTCAATAGATACTATTTGTGATTTTAATAGTGCAGATTTAGCCCAGTTGAGCATTCTTGCTTCTACAGGTAAATGGTAAATGCAAAGCAAGAAATGCTTGATTCATATCTGACCAGACTGACTATTTATTGACAGTTGTCAGGAGTGTGGTGGCTCTTTAATAACCTGACTAAACAAGAGATGTTGGTGTCAGATTCCTGATGGAGAGAAAATGGGGCTATAAACTAACATATTGCAAACATTAGCTTTAATCTTCATGAAAGGGAGTGATATCTGCAACAGGCATTCAGGTTTGCTATGGGAAAAACCCAAACAAGTGTTTATGTCTCTTTTTTAAAAAATTAATCTTAAAAAGACTAAGGGACCTACATCAATCACTGATCTGCCAATAATTTTCTAGCTGGAGCTCAGGTGAGAGGGTTCTCCTTGTCTAGCAGAGCTGAGATTTATCATGTTAAGGTTGTTTTGATGACAACTTAAATCTTAAATGTCATCAAAACTAGAAAGTTCTACAGTCATAAAAGAAAATTACACACCTCACAGCAGTTTAATATTTTCATTATACCTGGGGTCTCTTGCAGCTCTAAGTATATTTTTACCACTGGATGATAGTTGCATTCCTTCTTCCTTTTTTTGAAGACAGAATGATGTGCAGTTCAGCAAGCTGTCTAGTCAGTGAAATAGTTGAATGCAAGTAGCTACTACCTGAAGTAAATTCTTCTATCATTTATATTTTTGTTTTCAGGTTCCTGCCAACTTGATGACTTTTGAGTAACAGGCAAATTCAAAACATTAAAAAAGGATAATTTGAACCATCTCATATCTGAGAACAAGGTCCTAATGAAAAATGTGCCAGCTGTATTCTGTGCCAGAACAGAACCTGTCAACTCGATCTCTGAACTCTGGAGCCCTGAACAAAACCACTTAAGGCTGGGGAGTGGAATCCCCCAAATTAAAAATGGAGTTGCAACATGAATTGCCATGGACCATGCTTCATTATGTTCTGAGAACTGACCTGTGGAAACCACTGCCTTAAAGAGTGAAAGGAAAAACAACATGAAACACCAAATAGTGTGTGTGAAACTTCTGGCGGTGCTGTGCTTGAGTTAAATAGACTGTAGCTAGTTTTGAGTTTCTTTTAACTTTATACTAATTTTGAAAATAACTCACCTTTTTAGGCATTCTTAAGAAAACAGGTAAACTGGTATTAAAGAGTTGTATCAAAAGTTGTGTGTGAACCAGGTAAAAGGTACTACATGTTCTGGAGATGTTGATTAGGCCATCCCAGGAGTCCTGGAGGGGAGCTTGTCCCAGGCACATGGCCTGGAGCAGTGTTATTTCTCTCAGACCTGTAAGAAATGTAACACAACTGCAAGTTCAGAGCAGCACTGAGCTTGCAAACCTTGGTCCTGTATGGGAACCAGACTCCAACAGTGGCACAAAGGCTGAGCCAAAAATCAGTTTGGTACGTTTAGCCCTAATTCCTGGTTAAAAACACGTGTTTTGGGCAGTCAGGGCGGGTGTGTGTATGAGACAAAACTGAAAACTCCGTTGGGTCAGAGCTGAGTGTTTTCATCCCATGTGTTTCTATGCCTGTGACTCTCCTACACAGAAAAGCTGAATGACAAAACACCAACACCTGGGTACAGCTCACTGAGATGTTTGACTTTGGGTATCTGCTAATTATCAGTTAGGGACCACTGTTAGTTTGTGGTGTTTCATAATATCACTTCAGATGGACATTTTAAAATGATAGAGGCACAATTTCAAGCTTTCATGTTCTCATTTGGCAATAATTGATTTTAGTATCTGTCTCGGTCAAAGTAGTTGACGTTGTGTGGTGTTGATAATGTGGCCTAAAGCAGACCTTACATACAGAAGCTCTTTTGATCTTCAGGCAATTAAATAATTTATTAGAAGGTAGGATAACCTAGGGAGAGAAAAAGTGTGGGGCCATCAAAATTCCATCCTTGACAGGAATCATTCTTGGTCACTGAAATTACTCACAGAGAAAAACATAATGGTTGTAAAAAGGGAGCTGTGCTTTATGTGTGTGTTTGATGCTTAAGACTTTGATTCTTGTTTTATTGGGGTTTCCTTGACGTCACCTAGTTTCCTGGATGATTGGTCTTTCTTTAATCTTCAAAAATATGATCTTTGTAAAGCAAGGAAACATTGTCCAAAATATGACTCTGATACTGGAACTTTGAAGTCTGTGAAAAAGTAGTAACTGTTCCATTGACATTGTGGTTTAGTGACCGTAAATATGCTTGCAGATTCCACCATGAATTCTCCTTTTTAAACAGAAACAAGCTACCTACCAGTCTGTTTCAAAGTTCTCTGATTATCTAATAAAGGTTTCTACTAGTAGTTGTTATTTTGAAAATGTATAGTTTGTTTATTGCATCTGAGTAGAAGCCTATAAATTCACATTTGAGGGTTTGTTTTTTTTTTTTCCGGAGTCAAGTTAATCATTTAATGGAAATTAGTAATTTTTGATTTCGGGCAGGCAAAAAGAAGGATAATCCAGTCTCACAGTAAACAAAACAAAACACAAAAACCCCAGCCACTTGGTGATGTAAAGGGTAATAGGGTGGTTTATGTTTCCAAGAATTGTTCTGAATTGGCTCTTGGTAGAAAGAAAAACAGTAGAGGGATGCTTCTGTTGGAATAGCACCACAACTATGAGAATTTGGCTCCCCTTGCAGTTCTTTTGTTACAGGTTTTTTATATGGGGAATGAATACTCTCTTCTGAAGTTATGATTTTGGGAAGGGGTTGCTTGTGCTGAATCCCTATGCAATTCACACAGCTCCCAGGTTTACCCACTTTGGGTGTATAATAAAGACAACATCCTGACAGCAGCAGTGTTACTTTAGTAGACTTTGCACAACTTGAGTTTGGTTTTTTTCCGTTTTAAAACTTACCTAATATGTGTTTCTTCTCAATGACTAAGTGTTTGTTTGGGTTTTTTTTAACAATTTGTCCCCTCTTTTTAAGCATTGTGGATAATAGCCTGTGGATTTTGAATTTTTAAATAAGCTATTCTAGGTTCATTGCAGCATAACTGTGTCTGTTCTTTTGGTAGTGAAAGGAGACATGCAACTGGGAGCCACAGCCTGACAGCCCTCAGCTTTGCTAAGGACAGAGCCAGGTCAGGACGTGTCATTTATTACTGGATTTTTTGCATTTTTCCAGCTGTTTTAAGTTAGGTTTTTATGGTAGGAGGATGGTGGGGAAAAGAATTCACAAATCATCCTTTAATGAATTGCTGTTACCAGCTTTCATTGTCCTTGGGCCTCCTACTCTTCCTTGTTTTCTGCCCTCAGATCTGCTGGGTTTTTGTGGGAGAGATTGAATATTGTGGGAGGAGTTTCTTTGAATGTGTAGCAAACACAGGAAGTATTTTTGGCACTTGTCACAGTGAGTAGTTCAGTACTTTCCCTTTGTTTATGGCCACGTAGTCCTACACAAACACTGACATTTCTAGAGCTTGAGATAAGTGGTGCTCAGAAAGAGGTGCTGGGTTTCTTCCCTCAGGGAAAGCTGCCTCAGCTAAGGCATGGAAAGACTCAGACAAGTTAAAAGACACACTGTAAAGAATGTACTAATGCTCTTTTTTACAAAAAAAGGAGTTTAAAAAATTAAATAACTGAAAGTATTGCTTAAGAAAACAAGGAGAGCAGCGAGCTCATGGTATTCAGGTAAGACTGTCATCCAGACTGCTTGAGACAGTTGGCAGTTTCTCTTTGATTTTCATTTTTAATGTCTTGCTCTAATTGTTTATCTTGTTAAAAACTGCTGAACCACTTCAGCTAATATTTGTCACTTTATCCCTAAATGTTTTGATTTTGAAGCTTAAGATGCCCCTTGCAATTCCTTGTTTTGGCTGCATTTGAGGAAAAATTATTTAGAGTAGCCCTTCTAGCAAGACTTCAAATATGAATATTAATTATCTGCTGACTGATAACCAACTATTTAGCTAAACTGAAAGTTTTGGGAAAGATTAAGCAACAGGGAATATCTGGTTTATGAAATTGGTGCATTGCATTAAAAATATATAACACTGCACTGCTTAGTGTTAACTTTTATCTAATTAATCTCTGCTACTTTTGGCTAGGATTTTCAAACCTGATTTCTATTCCAGTGGCCTTAGAAAGCAAATAATTTTTATAGCTTTTATTTTTAAAACATTCTAGTAGTTTGAATAAACATAGCCAGCTCAGACACTTTTTCATTTTTAGATGACTAATGCCAGAGGAGTATTACTCAAGCTATTATGATTCATTAAGTATTTAGGTGCACATTATAGGCATTAAAATTACAATACTAAATGAAGTCACATAAATAATTAATGAATGAGCTTTAGCACCCTGCTTTAAAATCATGTTTAGAGAAGTATGCTCATTGGAAAACATATTGGAAACAAAAGGAAGCATAAAAAAAACACAGCAGGGTTTTATTAGTTATCTATTCCTCACTAGAAGTAAATTCATCTAATTTAATGCTTCTTGCAACATCAGCCTCCTCTATTTGCATTTCTGTATTTTCAACACTAGTCCTCCTCTATCGGACATAACACATGGTGACAAATTCTGTCTCTCCCAGCAGAAGCAGTTGCAGGTTTTTGTGCTGCTGGGGCACATGAGAAGCTGAGGTCTCTTTTGACCAAAGACAAGTTGATCTTATGGTTTTGATTAACTGTAACAAATCTTGTCCAAATGAAGGTTAAAAAACATGGGATGCTTTTTCTTCTGGCTCTGTCAGTGACTTTTTCTTCATTACTTGTTCTTTTTAATTGTTTGGTATTCTAACTCACCAACATTAGTAGTTCCAACCTTATTCATGGCCATCTCTTAGTGCTGCCTGTTGCAGCATCAAAACCCCAAGACTGGTACTAAATCACATCAGTGAATTGTCTGTTCATCGTACAAGGAGGCAGCTGTGAAAGTTTTGTTATTATTCTTTAATATTAGCCTTTTTCTTTACTTTTTCTCTAAAAACAGCTTGTTCATAAGGGGTTTGTCTTGGGAAAGTTGCCAGCAAAAGGATCTGTGCAAGTGGACATGGAATTCTTTGCTAGGGTTTATCCCTTCTTTTAAAAGCCATCATTCTTATTTGTAGTGCATGAAGAGGGTGAGTGCTTGGATTTGAGCAGGACTTTTGTCGGTGCCTTTTTATGAACTTGAAGACCAATTCCTTTATTTCAGTGGTGAGTCCCACCATGGCAGACTTGCAGGCTGTGTCCTCCATGTTCCAAGGGGTGACATTCCTGACAGCTACTGCATTTCTGTACACTTGTTTTGGTCAGTGTAAAATAGTTCTGGCTTGAGTTGCTTTAGTGTTATTTCTGTATTTGAATAGCCTTTCTTTAGGAAAAAATGCAGAGGTTTTTGGTAGCTTGGGCTTGTTCAGCTTTTATCAGAAGTAGCTCAGACCTCTTTAAAATTAACTTATTTTTATTTTGGTATGTCTTTTGAGTAGATTTAGTGAGGGGGACAAATGAAGAGCATAGAACAAGTCATGGTCTAGACCACATGAGCTCAGCGGCTCACATTATGAGAAAGGAGCTTGCTTTTGTCTGTCGCACTTAGATGTAAACACTGGAGGAACATTCTTAGGAGACAATTTATCTTGCAAGCTTTTTGTTATAAATAAATACCACAGGAAAAAAACTGTTTAGGGAAAGAGGAGGCTTGGCTAAATCTTAATCTTAATATCCCAAAAGCTCAGTTTTGTATGTTGTATTTCTCGTGCCAACACTTTGTAGGGAGCATTGTCCTTCACTGAAACAACTGCTAGAGACTGTTTTAGCAGCAAAGGCTTCAGAAGCTTTGGAAGGGGAAATGAAAGAAAGAATGTGTTGTTCTTAAGCAAGTAAATATTTGTTTTCTTGGAATACATTCTGATAAAAACACAGCAGTTTTACTATAGTCTTTTTATAAATTCAGATGTTGGAAGGCTAATTTGAAAATTAATCTTACTCTTTCCAAGAATCTTACTCTCTTTCAAAGAGAGCAGAAGGGTCAGAAGAGAAAATAAAAATTACTTGGTGTAGCTCTGGCTGTTGCAGAGCTGAGCTGACAAGTTTTCTCCAAGTTACTGAGTTGCTTAGGAAAAGAAGTTGTATAAAATGTAATGAAATGCAAGTTACTGCAGATCATGGCATGGTTCTGGCTGGCAGCCTGGTCTTGCACTTGAGTGACTAAAACCACCATAAATACTCTGTTTCCTTTGTGTGTTTGATTGTTATTATTTCTCTTTATTTGAGTGGGTTCTGGCCTTCATGTGTGTTTGCTGAAGTAATTTCTTACCATTCCAAAGCTGTTCACAGCTGAAACCTCAAAGCAGACAAGCAGTATAAATCAGTTCAATGAAATAAAGGCTTCTGGGGTGCCTGGTTTACTGGCACTTCTGGCTCCTTGTGTGCAGGAGTGTATCCATTCAAAAACTACTGTACTGGAGTGGGAAAAGCACCAGGAAACATAGATGTGTTTTATAATAATCCTGTAAGGACCAAGCATCACCGGAAGGGGGACCAAGTTGTCATGCAGTAAACACAAGCCATTTTTAATGTTCCCTGCTGGTGTGAGGCATTCCAGGCATGGAGGGATTGCACTATGATCTCTCTGAGTGATGTGCAGTTTGGCTGTCCTCGAGCCTCTTCCTTCATCTTTTTTAATACTTTGTTCTGTGTGTGTGTGTGAAAATTGTGTGTTTGAATAAGCTAGTTTAATTGAATTTAAGAACAGGTTTCAAAAATCTTTCTTACTGAAATAAATGATTTAAAAGATGGCCTGTGTCTGAAGTTTTAATTTCTCATTTAAAAAACTGCATCCAAACTCCAGCTAGATTTTGCATCGTGGAATTTGACTGTCTTTTGGAATGGTGCTGAGATCATCTGGAATTTTAGTGGCATTTTTCAATGAACCTTTGAAATGAAGCATGTAAAGACACCATTATCCACTGATGCAAAAGAAATCTAAAGACTAGCAGGGAAGTACAGTTCATTGAAGAGATATATGTCTGGTCTCAGAGATTGTTCTGTTAAATTATGTGGTTTTTCTCTCCTTGGTAGTTTATCAGATTTTTTTTTTTTTTCTGTTGTTTCTATACTTAAAGCTGTGGTAAATTTAAACTCACTGAAAGCAGTCATCAGGCAGATTGGATCTTAAGGAGCAACTGCATGGAAGATAAATTGAAAATGAAGAATGAATGAATAGAATGCAAAGCCTTGTATTTCCTTAGTATTTGTTTGGTGTTGCTTCCCTACTCTCTGTGCCTTTGTAATGCTGTGAAGCCTTACTGATCATACAGCCCTGGGGGAAATGCTGTGGGGTCAGGCTGTGAAATGCTTGTCAGAATGTGAGCCTTGGGCTCCTTCACCTTTTCTCCTTAATGGAACCATTCATTTCAAATGTATTCACAAAGAGAGAAGGAATAAAGTAGATTTTTGTAACCCCTTCCTTTTTCTTTTTTCCAGATTACGGAGTTTGAGAAACGCTTTGTGCTCAATAGTGTGAAAAAAACCACAAAACTAATGAGCTGGTGACCCCCTCTCTCCCCTGTCTCCCCTCTCTTTCCCTTTTGAAAGCTCATTTCATGGCAAACATTTTCAGATAAGCTGCTTTATTGACTCAAAAGCTGACTCCACACTCTACGAGGTGGGAGGCACAGAGCAAAGAGGTTCTTGGTTCGGATCCTTCTTGGAAAAGACTTTCTCTCCCCTGTTTGAACTGCATCTCTGTCCACAGCAAAGATTCCAAGTCAGGCTCTGTCTTCATCTTTGACTTTGTCAGTCAGGTTCTTCCTTGCCTTTAGATATTGAAAGGCTGTAGCAGCTCTGCAGAGCCTGACAGAAGTGGCTGGAGTGAGAGTCTTCCGCATATTTTTTAATTTTGTCTTTTTTCCAAGTCAAGTAGCATGTCAAGGACTGCTTTTGCCCCTTTCCTTATGTTCTTATCTCTCAGGCTGCTGTTTACAGGAGATGGCCTCCAAATCCACAGAGTGAGAAGAGAGGTGTGGGAAAGGCACCTGATGCCTTTCCTGATTCCCAACTGGAATGATTTTCATTCCAGATATACTTTTGCTCTCTTTCCCCAGGTGTGTATGCTGAATCCACCAAGTGAATGTTCTTTTTGAAACTGTAAGGTTTGAAAGAATTGAAATTGCCTTGGTTTTGTAACTTCATCTTCAGTTTGCCTTTTTTTCCTTTTGCATGGGAAGAAGCCACAGTGCTGGGGGAGGGATTCGCATCTGTGGGAAAAACAGAGAAAAGAGACCACAGATGTATGAAATAACCCAGCTGAAAGAAGATGATCTTTTTCCCTTTTTTAAATATTAGTTTTTGTAAGTGAGAATGTTAGGTAACAAAAATGTGAGCAGAAGATAGCCAGATGTAAACAGATGATACTGTTTTGGCATAGCCTACATGCTTTGACAGAACAGAGCAGAGTTATGGTTTTTATATCAACAAATAAATTGAATACAGAAGATTGAATCTGTGCTTCTAACTAGTGAGTAATATTTTTCTTAGTTTTATTAGGTTTTTGCTTTAATTGAGCTTTAATACTGAAACATACATCCTTATATGGGTAATACTTATCTTTGCCTCATTCAGTTTCCCATTTTTACTTCAAATTGATACTTAAAGACAAAATGCAGATCCAAAATAAAACCTTCTGCTTGTCTCCCTGAACTACAAGTCTCTCCTACAAGAGACTGTGCAAAACTTGCCTTTACTGAAAGTCTTTGTCTTGCTCTGTAAGAGAAGTGTTTTTTCTGTGATGTGTATAATGTGATAGAGCATGTCAGGCACCTGATGAATAATTCCAGTGTATAAGATGATATTGTTTTAATTCTAAAACCTTGGAGAGGGCCTGCTCAAAGGAGATCTGCAAAGAGCAAAATAAAACCATATTTTTTTTAGGTTAAAAAAGTGTGGGGTTTATGTGTATCAAAACACGAAGTGAGTCCAAGCCATTTATTAAGAGAAACCTCATAAAGAACACAGCCAGTAGCAAAGTGCTAATCGCTCTTTCAGTTTCTTTAAAGGTAGGAAAATGTGTCACTTTCATTGTGGAAAAGGGATAAGGAGCTGAATTGTTCTAAGGTCAAATAATACAGCAGCTTAACCTTTAACCAAAGCACTGCTTCTTGGAGATGGCACGAGACAGCCAAGGGTAAACTGTGGCCTGTGTTTCTCACTGCCTGACTCTGCAGATCTGCTGTGATGTTCCAGAGAGACTGCAATACTGAAACAGCTCATGAGAAGAGGAAGCCATTCCCTCATTCAGGAGCAGTGCCAAAGCAGTGGCTCAGATTAAAACTGATGGTGGTGTGAGTAGCTCAGTATTGTAGTTCACGGTAGAACTGGGAAAAGCAGATGCAAACCCTGAGTTCTTGGTGCTGGAACAGCAGGATTCTCTTTAATGAGTATAAACATGAATCTAAGACTTACTCAAAGCAAGACAGTCAAAATGGGCTAATTATGATCTATTATAATTTCCTGATTTGGGGATATTTGGTGTTGGCAAGCATTTTATGAACCTCTGATTAGAATTACATATTTAAAATACTATGTATAGAAGTTACCAAACCTGAGTCACTCTCACCTCAGTAATCAGGTCCCCATCAGTATTAAATTCTATGCTGTTACACCAGTGCTGCTTTTGTTCTAATTCCCTGTCTCTGACACCTGTATCAGAGGCTTCAGAGGAAAGAATAAACATACAGTGAGTGAACTTTTTAGCCAGGTAAGTAAGTTCTGACTCCTAATGACTTCTGTGTATTGAAAGCTTTACAGTTTTCATCTTCTCAATTTCATTCAATAGGATAATGGCTCAATAGTGAAAATGTTCCTGCTAATCTTTTGGTTTCTTTGAAAAGAAGCTGTAAGATAATAAAGAGCAGAACAAATGTGGTTTGAACACACCAACACAGAGCCAATGTGAAATGTAACCCAGACTTTGTGTTACATCTTGGTTCACACCTTGTCAGAGACATCTGTATATTATTACTTTTAGGAGTTAAAACAGTTCATGCAATGTCAATGACACATAGGGTTCTATTAAATTTGGTTAATTTCATAGAACCACAGAATGGTTTGGATTGGAAAGTGCCTTAGAGATCATCTCATTCCCCCCCCTGCCATGAGCAGGACACCTTCCACTATCCCAGGTTGCTCTAAGCCCTGTCCAGCCTGGCCTTGGACACTTTGAGGGATCCAGGGGCAGCCCCAGCTGCTCTGGACACCCTGTGCCAGGGCCTCCCCACCCTCACAGGGAAAAATTTCCTACCAATATCCCATCTAACCCTGCCCCCTTGCTAGTTTGAAGCCATTCTCCCCTGTCCTGTCACTCTGCACCCTTGTGAATAGTCTCTCTCCATACGTCTCGTGGGCTCCCTTCAGGTTCTGAAGGATATTTGTGAGGTTCCTTCAATGACCTTAAATGGAAAGAGGAAACTATTTCAGTATAGATGGCCATTTTAGGTATGTGTCTCCTAGCTATTGTACATAGATACACCATATGGTATGGTGTATCTGGTATCTAGTGAATATTTACTAAACAGCATCTTGGCTTAAATCCTCTCTATTCTGCTGCTCTTCCAGTCCCATTTGTCCAAATCAAAGCTGGAAAATTCAGTACCTTGTTGGTTATAAGATTCCAGGGGAAGCTGGAATTCCTCAAGAATGTGGTGATGCCTTACTGCCCAGTTCAGAATATCAGCAAGCAGTTCATATGTTTGCTCTTCCCATGGGATTCATCCATCAGTATGAGTGCCTTCCAGTGAGGGAGCTGGTATCATCCTGTCCTTGTGCTACAGTGGAGAAACTGAGGCACAGCAGAGAAGCAGTAAATGTTGTGTTCATTGTGCAGCACTAACAGAATGATAACCAGTGCACTTTCCAATAGGTCATAAATGCATAAAATAATCAGGGAAGAATTTGTCAGAACAGGTCTGCTCTGGTGTTTTTAGCCAAAATCTATCAGCTAGATAGATTTAAATCACTTTTTGACACTGATGATGTGTGGAGGTAGAGCCCATCAGTGACCTTGCTGTGTGTCTCAGAAAGTCAGCCCAAGAAAAATTCAGGGCAAGGTAAATCATTTAAATCCTGGTAGTGCCAGGGCTGTAGGTAGGTGTCTGTGGATGTGGAACCTCAGGGATTTTGTGAGACTCTGTGCAGACAGAACCATCTCTTGCACTCAAAGAAGCTTAAAGTATCAAAAATAAAAACAATTCTCTAGACAAAGCTCACTGAGCTGAAGGGTTTCCAATAGCTCATCAGTAATGCTCTCAAGGTTAATGATGCCTTTGGATGACTGAGCCCACTGCTCCTGCTCAGTCTCCTGCCAGTCTCAGAAGGGGTAGCTCTGTGTTCCTCTTGCCATTCTGTCTGCATAAAAGTAGCCAGGGAAAATATGAGTAAAATAGTTTATTCAAACAAAAGAGGAAAAACTATTTATTAGGTCCAAGTTTAAAAGGGAAAGTATGCAAAACTCTCAATTCACCCCCATATTCTGATCCTTTTTAAGAGTAAAAGGAGGTCACAAATCCTGCAAGGCTTATACTTTTATTATTTTCTCTAACTCAGTGCTTTGTGTTGCCATTTGATCCTTGAAGTGCTGCTTTTTCAGTGCTGAATGTAAACGAGCAAATACAGGGGGTTTTTTTCCCTCCTGCCATGCATGCAGCAAGAACTTCCAAAGGAGGCTTTTCGGATGCATCAGACTGTTTCACCTTGAGCTCATCCAGTCCTTTAGTTAAGCAAGAGTTCTTTAATATATTGTTCTGCCTGTCTCTTTTAGTTAGATAATGACATTGAATGCTCTGATAATATCAAGCTAGCATTTGTTCCTTCAGTGTCAAGGATATGCAATGAAAATGTAATAGGCAGTAAGATTAAAGTAAAAATATGCCGCTGGCAAGGAAATTACAAATTGGATTAAGTCAATGCTGTTTCGAATGTTGGTAACTAGATGAATTTTAATTTCTCATGGTTCTTTAAAAGAGCAATTTAGGCAAACACAACAGTTCATATTTTAAGGTTATGTTACTGTTTTAAATCTACTTCCTAATTCACTTTAGTATTTCAAAAATGTATTATTCCCACATTGTGAAACTCAAAGCTGCTCTTTACGCATATCCTGGAACGCAAGAAATGGAAAAGAAACATCTAAAATAAGAGGATATTGTCACATGAGCAAATCTGGCTGTAAATAAAAGATAGGTTTCACACCAGCAAGGAGGGCAAGTTTCTCTTACAGCTGCTCAAAGGAACAGTGGGGAGCAAACCCGTAAGTGTGGGGATTTTTGTGGGGCTTAATCAGGTCATGAGAGAAATGCCACTCTTAGTTAGGTATCTGCAGTGCCACGAGGCACAGCTTGGCAATGTGAGAAGGCTTGTCTGGGCTCTGGTCTCTTATGAACAGTCTCAGATTGTTAAATATCGAAGCAACACCAGTCTTCTAAAGGTTCTTTTTAAAATAATTTATTAGTACAAAATAGTGGGTCCAGTTGTACTGCAGGGCCAAAATGGTGCAACTCTGAAACCTGCCACTTACTGAGAGTAGCCTAGTTTCCTTTGGTCACACCTATCAAAATCTGAGTTTGCAAGATGAGAATTCATGTCATAATATCTGAACATCAAAGAATCTGAGGTTTTAAGCACCTCTGAGCCTTTGTTTATCCTAATTTAAATCATGGGGGTCTCAGCTGTGCTGAAAATAAACTTTAACTGATACAGTTTCTCCAAAGCTGGACTCTGGTTCCTTTGTTGGTATTAAAGATTAATCAGAACAGATTATTAAAGATTATATTAAAGATTAATGGAAAACAGATATTTTGTACTATTAACTTTGTATAATTAGTTACAAGCTGCAGAAAAACGCTCTTTTAATTTTCCCTAAAAGATCAGGCTGAAGATTTGAAGTCGTAACACATTTCTTGTGGTAACTCAAATTGAAGTCATGTGAATTGAGAACTGTAAGGGTTCCCTTAGCACATATGGAAAGTGGGATTGGATCCCTAAAAGTATTGACAGTATGTCCTGTTCCTGTATTATTTTTTAAATTAAAAATTAAACAAAGCTTTCAAGTGGTTTACAGTTAGTTGACAGTGCCAACACTTTTCCATTAAACTGGAGCTGCTACGCTCTTCATTTTAAATGGAAGTAGTATTTTGCTGGTGTGACTAGTGAGCTTTTTTCCCTTCTGCCACTAAAATATGTTTGTCTTAGAGTGATTTTTGAAGGGAAAACCCTGTGAATATGTTTGTCCTGGTAATCTGCTGCTGCTTTGGATGAAAATTGCTATAGTAGTCAACTTGTGGGAGGATAAAACTTCTTTTTTTCTGTCAACTTAAATCCGATGTATGCTGCTAGATATTGGAATAAAGTGGTTAGTTTCTGCTTGGAAGCCTGGTTTAGGAAGAAGTGTCTCATCCCAATGCACAAAGGCTGTTTCTCTTTTTGTTGTGTTTTTTTTAAGCAATGTATATCTTTTCTGCTGAAATGTGCCTAATAATAGATGTGCATAAACAAGTTTGGGAAATCCTCACGGGCACCCTAGACTTGTGCTTCTCTCTTTCCTTCCCCAGCCTGCAAGGAAGTGCCTGGCTGTGCCAGGCTTCCCTCAGGGCTGCTTTTGGGGATCCTTCTGGTCGTTGTCTTCCAGCCTGCTTCAAAACCTGCCCCTTCCATCTGCTCTGTAGCAGCTTTTTAGGCAGAACCTGTCCAGGCACCCAGGTAACAGAATAACGCCTGTTTTTCTGTTGCCACGAGAGTTAATGGCTTCATCAGCCTGCAGCAGTCCTCAGTAGGACCATTGATATCTGTGTTTTCAGGCATTGTAAGAAATGTTACTAATCCTAAATGGAAAAAAAAAAAAAAAAAAATCAAGTTTAGCACTTAGTTGATCTTAGTTAGCACTCTCAGACTCCTAAGAGTCTGATACTTGAGTACATAATGATTTTTTTTTTCCTTGATACAGCTTTCATCCAAAAGAGATTGCCAAATGCTTTCTAGATCACACAGAAAAAGAGAAATTGTTTCTGGCACCTACTGGATCAGCCAACAATAAGCAACCTGTTTACCCAACTCATAAAATGCAGAACCTTATTTTCTTAGGACAACATCAAACAAAAAACCCTATCCAGTTTAACTTGCTGCTTACCAAGTTTGCTTCTCTTCTTACAAAAATGGCCAGTGGGTTTTTAGTTCTTTCAGTGGGCATGACTTAATAATTTGTGTTTCTAGTGGAAGGTGCTGGTGCCTGTGGTGTGTGTTTCCACACTGACTCTGTGTCAGTGATTTAGGAGGCACCTCACTAGCAAAATATTTGGACATTGGAGAAGCAGGACATCTGTGAGAAAATCTTCCCTCACCCTGGAAGGGCTGGAAAGAACAAACTCCAGAAATGTATTTTCATAAAAGCCAGTTGGGGTGTGTGTCTAAATTGGTATAGGATTAAAACTCACACACTCTTTTTCTAGAGCTGTGCTTCTGTGGCAGATGGCAAAATTACCTCCTTTCTTTTTAATTTGAACTCTAGGAAAAAGCAGTGACATACTTCCAAGTGGGGCTGGTGCCAGTGAGGCACAGCTTCTGTGGGATCTGCTAGCTCTTCTCCAGGGAAGGTTTTCTCTTTGCCTTCTGTTTGAGCACCATTTCTGTCCCACTGGGAGTTCCCGGTGGCCGAGCACATTTTGCCACATCTGGGGGCTGCAGCTGGGGCAGGGCAGTTGCATAGGGTAGGCTGTGATAGTGAAGAGTCTGAAAGGCCAGGCCAAACACACTTCTGTTTTGTTATCTTTTCCTAGCTTTCTTCCTGCTCTTTTCCTTCTTGTCTTTTTTTTTTTTTTTTTTTTTTTTTTTTTTTGAGGCTGGTTTAATGTTGTAATCATTTCAGATTGACACAATTAAGCAAAATTCCACTTCAGATTGCTGGTGATCCCCCCTCTGTTTTATATTAACACTGAGAATTTGTCTGGTTGAGAGACTTTTTGGTTTTTTTCCCCCTCCCTTGCCTGAGATGGTTCAAGAAATGTTGAACAGAGTGCTTAATGATTTCCAGGGCTTTCTCTTGACGTTTTAGTTTTGGAGAATGAGCGATGCCTCCGCTGGGGACTTCCCTGGCAGATCCATGTCTGAACAGCCAGGGCTGGCTTCCAAGAACATTAAATTCCAGCTGCTTTTCCATCCAAGGCAAGGTTAGTTTAGTATCCCCCTTCCTCCTGTGTCTTTACAGCAGGAGATATTCTAGCCAACGTATTCGTCATGTTTCTGAGCCTCCCTGCTGCTTGATTTATGCCGAGAGGGCTGGGGAGAGAGATTCCAGAGCTGTGGGCTGAGTGTGGAGTCCCTGCAGGTGTGTGGTGGGGTGGGATGGCCGGCTGGGCTGGGCTGGGCTGCTCCATCCCACACAGACACAGAGCTGGGCTTGTGCCCTGCACACTCAGACACACCAAACATGGCCCTGCCGGTGCCATCCCACTTGTGGGGTGAATGTTGTGGAATTCAGGAGGCCTCGCTGGTGGCAGCAGCCTGGAGAGGCTGAGGTGGGGTGAGAAATGCTGAGACAGGGTTGGGTCTCCTATCTGAGGTTGCTCTCCTTGTTTATGAACAGCAGTGTAGGGAGATACTGAGTTACAGGTAGATAACAAGATGTAAAGCTTCAAGAAAATTCACGTTTTCAGTTCTACAATGGACTGTTTAAGTCTCTCTTGTCAACTGGGAGTTTGAGTATGTGGCACGTTTGGAATTTCAGCCCACGCTGACCTAACAAGTGCCAAAGCTGAAATCCAAACTGATCAGTTGCTGTTTCCACCTGAGCTTTGTGCTTGCTGGGGTCTCACCTGAGCAGGGTGAGGTGGACCTCGTGTGATCTCTAGAGCTGGTTTTACACATGGAGCTGCCCGATAAAAGGCACTGCAGCGGTTCTGGAAACCCTGAATGCAGCCAGTCTCCAGCTGGTAAAATTGTCATCATCCACAGCCTAATTGAACTGGAAGTTTACCCAAGTGGAGGATCAGGTCCAGTGTACACAGCTGGGAACCAAGCTGAGCTCAATAACTATCTGTGCTCAGTCCTCAGCCCAAGCCAACTGGGCTGCACACAGTTATTTCTCCTGGGCAGCAGCACATGTCCTCTTGTTTGCTTGTATCCTTGTTGTCCCCTGTTCTCCTTACCCTTCTAACTCAGCAGTCCCCAAACCAAAAGGAAAAGGCATTGTAGGTGAAAACTGATCACCTTTTCCTGATGATTCAGTGGAAAACTTTACTGCCTTTACACATTAACTTCTCCAACAGTGGTCATCATTTGCTGCAGACCTTTTCACAGAATCCCACAATGGTTTGTGTTGGAAGGGACCTTAGACCTCATCTCCTTCCAACCCCCTGCTATGGGCAGAGACACCTTCCACTATTCCAGGTTGCTCCAAGCCCCATCCATCATTTCCAGGGAAGGGGCAGCCACAGGTTCTCTGGACAACCTGTGCCAGGGCCTCCCCACCCTTACAGGGAAGGATTTCTTCTCCATATCCCATCTAAACCTGCCCTCCATCAGTGTGAAGCATTCCTCCTTGTCCTGTCACTCTGTGCTCTTGTAAACAGTCCCTCTTTTCCTTGTTTCAGAAAGAAGCATGAGTTAAGGTTGATGTGAGCTGGGGAGAGAACAACAGCAATAGATATTATGGGGGGGGTTATTCCTCATTGCTTCATAGACAGCACCATTACAGGCCAGAAAACTTAGAGAAGGTTCTGCTTAGCTCTGTTTTTAGTCTGTGACTTTGTGGTCGTAATTCTTCCCCACACTTCTCTGCAGATCTATACTAGGACCCAGACCACTAAAATGCTTTCATTTTGGTCCTTTTCTGCCCCTGTGTATTCAGCTAGTATGGTAAAATGGGGTTTTTTTGGTTTTTTTGTTTTGTTTTTTTTTTTTCCAGAGTCTATGAGATCATTCAAGTATGAAGACTTGGCAGCTTCTCCGTATGTACAAAGATGTCTGTTTGAATGTCTGAGTGTCTTTCTGGCTAAGGATAAATTATTTGGTGTGTTAAATTAGGATTTGTTGCTTTATATGGCATGAATAAGGTTTGTTTATTATCAGTGTTCCGTCATGATTTACGCTGGACTGCATCTTTGGGGTTTTGCTTTTTCACATTTTATTACATAAAAACGTAGGTATTTCTTTTAAACAATTTGCTCATAGAAAGGACTGCAGGAGCAAGTTAATGTGGTTGTAAGGGCAAGAAAAGGCATTGCAAGACAGCAGATAAACAAGAGTAAATGCAAAAGTAATGGTGGGATTGGAAAAACAAGGTGGATGTTTGCTCAGGCTTAACTGGTCATTTACATAGTGGTCTGTGTAGAATTTAATGGTCACTATAAACAGTGTAATCCATGGAAAAGATGTATAGGCAGTTTTGTAAACATAAAGAATTCTTGGTGAAGGTACAATTTACAAAGAGAAGAAAAATGACTAATATTTTAAAGATTCCATTCTGGTTCCCAAAATGCCTTGTAACTCTCTCTTGAGAGGAAAAAATTGTATTTGGTTCTAAAAAGATGTACCTAAATGGTCCAGTACTTGTAGCTGTTGCCAGCTTAGAAATTGGGTGCATTTTACACCCACCAGTAACTCCTGGTCTGGAAGTCTCAGTTTTGGCTGCATTTGCAGAGAGCCACTGCTGGAACTGTGTTTCCTTTTCCAGAGTCAAATATGCCATGTGCAATCCTTGCTCAGGGTGGGTGCTCTGCCCTGCTGAACTGCTTGGAATGCTGAAGGGATGGAATAAGTGCTTTTTTTGAAAGTATCTTTAATGAGCATTACAGCTTGATTTGCACCATCTGGGTTTAACTTGAAATAGTGTCACAAAAAGTAAAACATCTGTACTCACAAGCTAGAAAAGATTAATAGAGCTTTATTTGCTTCTAAATCCTCCAGTGTAGATTAACAGCATAGACCACCTCTTTCTCCCATTTTTGTTTAAGTTACACAGGCAACCAGTCCATCTCTACTGATGCTGTAGCACATAACTGCCCTGGCCTGGGCCTCTTTATTTCCACACAGGGCAAACCAAGTGTCAGTCAATATTTGCTTACATTTCTTAATCTTTTGTCTCCCACAGTGATTGTACAAGTGTCAATCACAGCGCAAGTCTGAACTTCTATTTTGTGCAGTATTTGAAAAATGCTAAAAGCAGAAGGATATGGTAAATATACACAGTTTCCAACTCTGTTTGGTCTTCGTGTCAGAAGAATCAAGAAACCCAGACATTACTGTTAATCACAAGGTGGAGCATGTCATTAAAGCCCTGTGCTTACCAAAGGAAAATCATCCATGTTCATCCTTTGGCTATGTTTCAAACCAGAAAATAGGAATGTCAAAATCTGTGCAAAAAAGCTTTCTGCCTTTACTGGTGACTCATTTAAAAGAACTCAAGAACTCATCTTCTGTTTGCACAACCAGTGTTGTGACAAAGTGCTGGAGTAGCGTCCTGACTTCTGTGTGTGTGTAAATTATCCTGGCCTGACCTGCTGCCTTTTTTCTTTTCTGTTTTTCTTTTTTAGCACCTGAACTTCATTAGCATTTGTGCAGATTAATTTCCAACATGAAATTGAGTTAATATTGGAGACTGGAAGATGAAAGATAAACGAGTGGGAGGGGGAAAGAAAAATAGAGCAATAGCCTAGAGGGTTGCAAATAAGAACTAAAGGAATAACACCAAACAGCTGGCAAAGTAGCCCATGGCTTCTTCAATAGTCCCTCATCACAAGTAATAAAACACCTTTGGAGTTGTTCTTTACCTACTGGTTGTAAATCCTTGTGTAAAGCTGCCTGTGTTTCCCAAAGTCCTGAGGACCTCACAAAAGCTTCTGCTCTCCCACAGTCCAGCCTGCCCTGCACGTGGAAAAGCAGAAATATCAAGGTGGGGAAGGTGGGAATCACTGAATTTTTCACGCTCTCCTTTCAGGTTTTGGTGTTGTAGAGATCTCTCTGAATGTGAAGCCCATATTTTAAAACAAAACACTAGCACATTCAACCTTCCTTACTTTTGCTGCGAGTCACTGCAGCTGTGGTATGTATGAAGCTGGTACTGTCGTATCCTTTTTAATGTGTTTTAAAATGTGCCTGGAGGCTTGGGGAATTTCTCATTTCTTTTATTTGTATTTTTTTAATTCCGGCTGAAATGCTCTGCTGTTTATATTTAAGCAAAACCTCCAGCAGGAATGAATAAAATCAAAGAGCATCATCATGTTGAAAGGCAGGTCAGAGGCTGACAGATAGGTCTGGCTGAAGGGGCCTTTTCACGAGGGATGGGGCAAGCAGTGGGTTGGGAACAAGGCAGCCCCTTTCCTCTCCTATCTCTCTCCATGCTCTTTTTCCCTGCCATCTCTCCTGCCCCACATCTATCTCCTCTGCCTGAAGCTCGTGTTAAAGCCAGGGTTTCACCAACAGTGGCAAGTTTCAGCAGCATCCAGAGAAGTGAGTCTTGTTCAGCCAGGCAGGCCTGCCCAGCCCCTTGGCTCTCACTCCCTCCAGCACTCCAAGAGCAGCAGTGCTGCCTCGTGTTTGGAGAAGCTGCTCCTTCTGTTTTCCAGTGGAATATCTGATGAGATTTCAGTTTCCACACCACAATGCCTTTTAATTCAAGAGCAGTTTTTAGCAGCCTGTTTTCAGCCAAGAGTACAAGCAAACTCTGAGGGCTTTTTCCCTTTGTTAAGCTCCCTGTGTCAAGTGACCTGGTGTCACATCCTTGGCTAGGGGAACCTTCTGGCCACAGACAGTGGGGTTTGCTAGGAACTCCTGCCTTTATCCAGGAAAGAATCCAACAAAGCAAGGCTCACTTTTCACTATGCCTTCTCTATGCCACTCTCTTCCAAAAAATTGCAAGCCAAGCTGGGCAGCAGTGCTGCAGCAGGCCAGTCTCACAACACATCTGTGATGGAAACATGACAGGAAGTTTCATTGCAAGGAAAAACAGCTGGCAAAGGGGAAATAATGAATTTGTGTTTCATTTTGCTTCCCATGTTGTGCATCGAATACCCATGAGAATTTTGCTGAGAGTAGAATAAAGGAAATTATAAGGGCTTTAGTTACGGTGTAAGATGCCAGGCTTCCTTGCCTTTTTAATCCTGGAAAACTAGACCTTTAGCTATCCAAGGGAATTTTGGAAGGCTTTCCAGCCAATCTTACCCCAGGTTAGGGGTGGTACCAGCAGCAGTGGGGAGTCTGCACTTAGATGACACCATCAGTTTCTGGCATGGATTTACCATCTTGTCAAATAGTTTTAACTGATTGTAGAAAAACCTCCTGGGAGCTGCTGAGGCCTTGTTTAAGGTCATCTGCTGGTGCTGTCCACCAAGTGATTTTTTCAATAGGTATTTTCTCAAATTAGGTCTGGTAAATGAGACCAGTGGGTGATTTAATAACCTAGTATACATTTCAGGGACTGGAAAGATGACCCTTCACTTTTGCAATCTGCAAAGCAAAAAAAAAAAAAAAAGCCTTGCAAGAACAGTGGAGGAAAGAAGTCTTGAAGTTTTGGTAGTCCTGTGCCATGGGTTTGGATAGGATGATGAGAAAATGGAACATGAGAAAAGGGAACACTCACCCACCATACACAGTTTCTACCATCAGCCTGCCCGTGGTCTCTGCTCCTGTCCCTGGTCAAGCTAAAAGTTATCCATCTAAAATCCTTCCTGGTAGAGATTTTCATACATGCCTCTTTTGGCCCAAGATCAAGCTGTTTCCCAAAAGCCTCTGTTCCATGCATGGCTTAGTGTTGGCTTTCAGACAGGTGTACAGACAGCAGACACTGCTGAATTACAGCATCATTGTGACATGCCCACAAAACAGTATTTAGTTGCATTTGGAACATCTCTTGCTACCAGGAGATGAACCCCAGTTGGAGTTGGATCTTTGAGACTTCACTGTGGTCTTTACCTCTGATAATTTCAGCTGATGTAGTGCTGCTTATAAACTGCTGAGGATCTGTACACAAATACTTCCCACCTGCAGAGCTGCCACCAGCCCTGGGGAAGGACATGGACCTGTTGTAGTATCCAGAGGAGGCACCAAGCTGATCTGGGGGATGGGGCAGCTCTGCTGTGAGGAAAGGCTGAGGGAATTGGGATTGTTCAGCCTGGAAAAGAGAAGGCTTTGGGGTGACCTCATGGTGACCTTTCAGTACCTGAAGGGAACCTGCAGGAAAGATGGGGAGAGACTATTTACAAGGGTGTGGAGTGGCAGGACAAGGGGGAACAGATTCAAACTAACAGAGAGTAGATTTGAACTGGATATTAGGAAGAAATTCTTCCCTGTGAGGGTGGGGAGGCCCTGGCACAGGTTGCCCAGAGAAGCTGTGTATGCCCCATCCCTGGAAGTGTTCAAGGCCAGGTTGGACGAGGCTTGGAACAACCTCGTCTAGTGGAAGGTGTCCACTAGGACTGGGATGGATTAGATTAGATCTTTAGGGTCCCTTCCAACCCAAACCATTCCATGATTCCGTGTCAGAATGCCTTTTCTCTAGGTACTCTTTGCTCTCCATATTCCTGGCCATTAGATTAAGCAAGATGTGTCTGTTATACTTCTAGTTTTTTAAGTATAAGTATTTATATGAACAGCTGGTTTTATTGGCCTGGAGTTCTAAGCCACTGTGGAGCTTTTCTACTGATTTCAATTCTTGCAAGCATTAGTTATTTCAGGTTATTTATGGTTGGGCTTCTGTGCTTGGCTTTTTTCAGATAAGAAAAAAAAAAAAAAAGGAAGAAAAAAGCTTCCAGAACGGTGGGCCTGCCATATCCCTTCTTGCTCAAGCAGCAAAACCAAGTGGGAATGTCTGGGTTATTTCTGAACTCCACTGATGTGGCCCTCCTTCATGAAAGCAGCAGGATGATGTCATGTTCAGCAGTTCAGGAGAGGATCAGTGCAAGCTGCATCCAGCTCAGCACACCCCAGAGGTAACACCAGAATAAGGCAAAGAACTAACTGATGTTTGCTCTTCTTTGTACTTAAAAATGTATGTATGCATTTGAAGAACTGCTTTTACAGGCTCTGAGAAGAAGAGAATTTTTGAAAGGCGCTTTGGTTCCTTGGGAATTTCCTTTTTAATCTTCAACGAATTTTTCCTTCATGTTTTGCTGCAGAAGGTGAGGCTTTGGCCACAGACTTGTTCAGAAGCTTCATACTTTGCTTTACTTGGTATTTCTACTGTTTCAGTAGATGAAAAAAAACAAAAAAGGCCAAAACTAATATTTGACCTTTCAAATCTGGTAATGTCTTTTTTGTTGTTGTTTTTCCTTCCCTCTTACCATTTTCATGATGAAGAAATAGTGTAAAATGTTCAACATGTGTTTCCAGGTGATCTGTTCTTTTTCATCCTTCTCCTTCTCTCCCTGGAGATGGAGGCCCCTGCCATCCTTTGAGATGTCAGGAGTTTTAGGAGATGATTTATGCAGCAGCATAAAATGGCATTGGACCATGTAGTGAGGGTCAGACATATGGTAGCAATGATCATATGCAATATATACATGCCCAGTAAAGCAGCTTCCCTGCCTGTATTTGAACACCTTATAATAATCTTTCCTGGGCAGCAGAATGCTTAAAATTTCATTGTGTATTCTGATCTTATTCAGGTTTGCACCATGCAAAACAGGAACAGGAACAAATAAATTACTGTTTTCCTTGACCAAAATAAATTATGTACATTTTGGTGTGGAAATGAGATTACAGTCCTCATTTTCTTTTTGACTTGACTGTAGCTGTTGAGAATAGCAGCCCCTCAGGTCTCTGGTAATGTAGTCTTCAGCTCAAATAGGGATTTTAAAAATATTTAAGCGTCTCTCTCATGAGGCTTCTTGTTTCCTATTTGTTTTGTGTTGCTAAGCAATGCATTTAAATCCCCAAAGTTAAAATTTACAACTCTCAAATTGTCCCTCAGCCTTATTCTCCAAACCTCACATCTGTAATGGGTTTTCCATCTGCCAGTTTTCCCAGGTCGCCCCATCCATCCTCAAGTCTGCAGAGGAAAAAGCCTTGTGGTTGAAAGGTGGGGGAGGGGGGGTTCCCCCTTTTTTTTTAGCCTCCATTTGTAATTAATTTCTTGCAAAGCCACATCTGTCCATTTGGGGTAGGGGAAGTGGGGAAGGGGAGGTAAAGAGTGAAGTCACTCTCTCCCAGTAAAATGCAGGATTTGGCATGTGTGATTGTAGTTCCTCAGGGCATTTTAGCCTCTCCCTTCCACCCTGCAGCCCTGCCACCCCCAGCTCCAGTGCATGCCTTGCAGAGGGCAAAGTGCTGGACGTTCTCCTGCCTCTGTAGAGCTTGTGGGCTTGGTTGTGCTGCTGCCCACATCTGACACCACAGTGTTTCGACTCCTGGGGTTCCTGCAAAAGCTGCTGGCATCCTTTGGAAAACTTCCTTCTGTCAATATTTGAATTTTCAAAAGCCATACTAAATAGCTGCCATGATGTTTCGTTTTTAAAGACTTAAGAAATAGCCACAGCGGTCCCAGTCAATATTCCTTCTCTGCCATCATCCAGTGCAGCTGTTCCAAAATATTTTTATGTTCTGCAGACCACCAGGTAGCTTTGAGCAGGAGCTGGGCTTGCTGTGAGGCTGGTCCTCTGCCTGGTGCCCTGCTCTCTGTGGTGGGGGAAAGCAGAAAGAACCAGCTGTCTTAGAATCATGGAATTGCTAAGGTTGGAAAAGACCTCTAAGATCATCAAGTCCAGCTGTTCCCCCAACACCACCACAGTGTTCACATCTGAACTGTGTCCTCAAGTGCCACGTACACGGTTTTTTAACAGTTTCAGGGATGGTGGTTCTCCTGCTCCCCTGGGCAGCCACGGCTTGACAACCCTTTCCATGAAGAAATTTTTCCTAATACCCAATGGAAACCTCCCCTAGTGCAATTTGAGGCCGTTTCCTCTTGTCCCACCACTTATTAATGTGGGAGAAGAGCCTGACCCCCACATGGCTAGAACTGCCTGTCAGGTGGTTGTAGAGAGTAACAGGGTGTCCCCTGAGCCTCCTTTTCTCCAGACTTAACAGCCCCAGCTCCCTCGTGCTCCTGCCTCTTCCCCAGCTCTGTTGCCTCTTCTGGAAATGTTGCTGTTTGTTGCCCTTCTTTGCTTATGTAGGACATAAACACGAAAATGTTAGAACATGAAAATCTTAAAATCTGGGAGGAAATTCTTCCCTGTGAGGGTGGGGAGGCACTGGCACAGGTTGCCCAGAGAAGCTGTGGCTGCCCCATCCCTGAAAATGTTCAAGGCCAGGCTGGACAGGTCTTGGAGCAACCTCCTTGGGATAGTGGAAGGTATCTCTGCCCGTGTCAGGGGGATGGAATGAGAGGATCTTTAAGGTTACTTCCAACCCAAACCATTTTGTGGTCTATGGAAAGTTGAATTTTTAGGCATTTTTGGAGATCTGGGGTTTCATCTCTTTGTTACCGTAAGGCAAGTCAGACTCCAGCGGTATAAATTGAACTGCACTGATTTAAATGTCCAGCACCTCCTTCTCACCCAGTGCTCCTCCCACACTTGGTCCTGGTGGCACAACTACTGGCCAGTTGATGAATTGGATGAGATCATTAATCTGGGTTAAATATATACTGATTTTGATGCCAGATTATTTTCAATTGAGGTCAGTTCTGCAATTCAACTTATTGCCCACCCTCACAGGCCATGGTATTGGCACATCTGAAAGGCTGGCAGAGGGGTGGGAGGATAAATAGTGAGGAGTATGGCAGGGGCAGCTTAAATTGATGGTCCTGCTGAAAAACACCTCTGTTTGTCAAACTGCTGCCTGATATCTGAGGCAGAACGTGTTCTGTGCAGGGCTAACACAATGTGCTGCCTGTTTGCTGCCTGTTACAGGCACATTCCTGAGCGTTGCTTTCAGGAGAAGTTCTTTGGGATGATGTTCCTAACACTGATAAGAAAGGGCAAATTTTAGAATAATATTATAAAGAACTGAAATGCTGAGTAGCAAATAGTTGTAGAAGCTTCCTGACTTGGGATTCATCCCTGTTGGACATCCAACAGTGCTTCCAGTAACTCCCATAATTCCAGGTTAGAAGGGGGGCTGTTATAGGAGTGTTGTAGAAGGCTGGACCACTGGAAGATGAAGAAAGCTGCTGGGAAGAGGACTGTTGGATCAGAAACAAGGATGAGAAACTCTATGAGATCCCAGGGCAGCCCAGCAGAGCCCTGCAGAGGCACTGGAGCTGGCTGTGCTGTCACTTGGGGGACCCACGTCAGGGGGATATTGTGTGTCACAGACACATCTGCCATGGCTGCCACAGCACAGTGGGACCTTGTTCCAGCACAGCCATGGTAGTAACGTGTCTGGAAAATCATTTTTGGCAAGGGTCAACTTAAACAGCTTTGTTCTGCCTCAGAGTCAGCTTTTGAACAGCTCTCAATCACTGAATGGGTCGTGGCAGACTCTTGAAGCGCCAGAGATGCTTGTGGTGGTAGTGTCAGGGAAAGGACATGGAGCCCTGGGCTGGTGCCTGTGGAATGGCTCTGGATCACCTGCTGGAGGATCATTGCCCAGCAGCAATTGAGAATCCCACCTGCAAACTGGGAGCAGATTTATAATGGTGATACCATCGCAGATCCTTCTGAAATCTTGCATTGTCCCCAGACCGTGCTGAGTATGTGTTTCCATCTCCCCATTTTCACATGTTTTGTTTTAATTAAATTAATTTAATTTAAATAGAATGAAAAATATGGACAAAATTCTGTGGTGGCAGCTGCTCTCTGAGGAACAGACTCATAAAAATAATGTGGTGAGAAATTAGTCTGATTCCAGCATAAAATGACCCAAATTTGAAATAACACTGACACCCTGTGGAGATGTTTGGAGGGACCTTCTCCAGGTCTTGCTGATCCTCGTTTCTGACACTATAGGCCAGTGATTAGATTAATTCATGTCATCTTTTAGAGAAATTTTATTTTTTCCAATGAAGGTTTTGTTGTTGTCAAAGTCAGATTAAAACGTAAAAATCCTTTGTATCTTTTCTATTAGAAATATTTCTTTAATCTTGTAGCTAAACCACAAAAGCTCATTTACCAAAAAGAGGATGATGAGGAATACTCTAACAAGATCTGAAGAATTCACCTGCAGTGGGTTGAGTTTCCTGAAGGACTTTCTTCTGTACAGCTGGAAGCATTGGAGGGAGCTGCTTCATGGTAAGGTGAAGTCAGGATGCTAATCATTTCCTTTCCAGTCTGGACTCTTGTTTAAAAATGTAAGAGCCACAAAGTTTAATGGTAAATGTGCACTGTGAATATGCAGAGCAGCAGCTTTGTGTTTGTTCTTGCTGCAGGTCACTCAGAGGGTGGTCTGGCTCTTTGGAACCTGTCCTGGATGCCTTCCTGTGCTTGTGTTCTGGACTGACTTTGGGCAGAGAGCATCCCAGTTAAAAAGGGATCAGTTTCCCTTCTCACTCCAGGTTGAGCACAGGATCCCCTTCACATGCAGGATTAAAGATCAGAAAGAGGAGGATGGTGTTTGAGAAGGTTCCCAGTGATGTGGGAGCAGCCAGGCACTGCAGGGGAAGGCATGGCAGCCTGGGAGCTGTCCCATTCCTCACGTGCTGGCTGGCACACCTGAGTGCTGCAAGTACACTCTTCAGCTTGGGAGTTGCCTGGTCTAATTGATTTCCTCCAAGGGTGATAGGATGTTTAATTCTCAGATGTTTACATTGTCTGCAGAAGGGGAAACTGAGACAAACTGGTCTGAGCAGACCCTGAATGTGCAGTAGAAAGGAGTTGTCACATAAACTCAGTTTGCTAGAGCTGGAGTTGTTGATCTTTCTGGGTGAGCAATGTTGGATATCATTAGTCTTGCACTTCAGGAACCATTTTCCCACTGAAGGAATGGTGCTGGTTGATCGGCCTCAGTTCTAGACCCTCACTCCATCCAAGAGGAAGTTCGAGTTCCAATGTATCCATGACTATAAAGATACCATCTCCCATCTCAAAATCGTGGCAATTTCAGGGCTGTGGCCAGACTGTGGTATGGTTTTCCTTTACCTTCAGCCATGTCACCCCTCCCTGAGCTCTGTGCTTTCATCCTGCTGAGATCAGTGAGCAGAACTGCAGCCCTGGGAGCAGTGAGCTGGCCAAGCAGTCCCCTCGTTTCCAGGCGAGATCCCATCCCAGTGAACAAGGAAGGGATTTCTGCACAGAGCCAGGGTGTCCATTCAGAAAAACCTTTGAGATTAAAAGTATTTATAGACACTGAAAAAATTCTTATGGACAGATCCAGCTTCCAAGACAGGAGGTGTTCATGGAAATAGAATTAGACTTGACATGTGAATAGCTTAGCTCCAAAAAGACTGGGCTTGCTCTCTTCTTGTCCTTACCCCACTGAAAGCTCTCCTGGTTGTGCTCCAGATGCAATATCCACAGCTTTGCCAGCTGTGCATGGGGATCACATGGGCTGCCCCTCTGCCAGAGCAACTTTGGTCTGAGGATTGCTGTTCACAGAGGAGCATTTCCTTTCAGCTGCCTCTGGAATTTGCTGCCACTGAACAACACCACAACCTTCTGAACAAAGGGGAAATTCACCTTGCATTCTGCAGTGGTTGCCCTGAAGGGAAACCATCAAGGGGGTTATCTGTAAGGAAGTGTCAGCTGGTAGCCATGGAAGGCATTCAGCATCAATTACTCCTTTAGTAAGGCTGGTTAAATTTGAGTGATGTCTTGAATCACCAGGAGAGGAATTAGAGGCCTTTTTCATGAAAGCAGTTCTCATTTTGTAGCTGTTGTATTAGCAACCAAGTTGGGGTCAAGGTTAAATGACTTAGAAGTTCTCCAGGTCATTTCTCAAGGCTGTGTTCAGGATCCTTGCTGTGACCCCTCTCTTTCACAAGGCTCACATGAAGAAGGAAGGACTTTCATACCAGGAATCTGATCAAGGTCACACATTTAAAATAAATTCCCATATTCTGATGACAGCCTGAGAAAGTGACAGGAAGAACCATAAGACTCTCTGCACAGCTTACTTGGTTTGCTCTGAAGTTAGCTAGTTGTGATTTAAATATCTTCAGTTATTTTGGGCTAATAACCACATACAAGAGAAGATGCACAACAGCCTGGCTGGCATGTTGTCACAGCACAGTGACTTGTTTCAACCCCTCAGCTGAACAGAGCTTGATGTGTTGTGAGAAGCTTGAGAATTGCTTTAATCCAGTATCTCCAACACTTCTCTAGAAAGAAAAAAGGTAAAATCTTGGTACTGTGGGTACTGCCCCTTTTCCTTGGCAGCATCTGTCTCTGTGGAGTTTGTTTCCCAAGCAAGGCAGTCTCTCTTCTCCTTTTCTTTTTCCCAGGCTGTGCTGAACCCTAATATTTTAGAGAAGGCTCAGAACAATGCCCACTGCTTTTATTCATAGAATCACAGAAAGGTTTCAGTTGGAAAAGGACCTAAAGGATCCTCTAGTTCCAACTCCTTGCCATGGGCAGGGATTCTACCTTCCAAAAGTTGATTTTAGGCACTGATGCTTCATGAAATTGTCAAACTAGTCTTGCACTTTAACTTAAAATTACTCTGAATTTTAAGAAGAAAATTTTTAAATTTATTTAGTATTTTATCTAATTTCAGTCAATTTGAAATGGCCACTCCAGTGCCCTTGTCAGGTTTCCAGTATGTGCAGCTCTGATGTTAATGATCCCCAAATTCTCTGTCTTCTCCTGGAACAGTCTCTGGTGAAAGGATGCAGAGGGGACTTAGTTGTCCTCCAGGGGACCCCAACAAACATCTGGGCTTTGTTTAACTGCTCTTGGCTCTCTTCTCCCAAGGGACCAGGACTCTTCCCCCCCTCCACGAGGAGACTTGGTCTGTAGTGAGCTGGTGGCTGCTCCTCCAGCAAATGAAGTTGGGATTATCAGCTCTCATGCAGGAGAACAGGCAGGAGCAGGCACAGGGCCATCAAAGGTACACAGAGGTGCTGATGGGGAGGCATGGAGAATAAAATCAGTTTGTGCAATGCAAATGGGCATTGCTGTTCCCTTTAAGCCTTTGTGCTCAGATGGAGAGGTGACTGTCTTCGTGCTGCTGTCAATTAGACTGAGACTAAACACTGTTTAATTTGTGGTGACATTAAGTTTAAATGTTAAATGTGTGCTTTTGTCTTTCCAGTTAAACACAGTTTTGGAGGAAAAAAAAATATCCCAAATATTTAATTACACACTTACAACTTCATAAATAAGCCTGACAGTTTTAAGAAGGTTTTTAATGCCTTGCATAACTGGTTTAACTTCATGTTCAGGGTGTGGTGCTCTCTTAAAATACTGACACATGTCGTTTCTTACTGTAACTCCTGTATCCAGCATTGTCTGGGAGCAAGTGAGGGGTGCATTTCCTAATCTGCTCCAGGCAAAATCACCCAGGTGGCTCAAAGCACCTATACAAACTAACCTTGTTGATTTTTCCCTGAAATAAATTAATGAGTCATGAGGCAGAACTTCTCAGCAGCAGACATTTGGTGCCAGTGACTTCATATGCTCACTGATGAAGTGATGGAGCTCCAGCAGCTGGAGGCTGCAGTACCTCAGGCTGGAGCTGCAGAGGGAAGTCTCTTGCTGTCCTTCTCTCTGGACAGGTCCAGGAGAGAGGAGCCAGCCCGACCTGGCCTGTCTGCTCCTCAGGTGCCAGCAAAGCTGCTGCCAGCTGATTGTGGGGTGTGAGGTCACCTGGACTGAGTCAGCACAGCCATGCTTGGGGTTTTGTGCTTGGGAGGCTCCTGAGGGTTTACACATTGTCCAAACCTGGGTTGCATCCATCTAACCCCAGTACTAAGGATCTGGCCTTTTGGACAAGGTGCTGAGGGACCCCTTTGCCACTCTGTAGTCCCAGTGAAAGCTTTCTTGTGGCACCTTTCCACTGAGCAATGACCTTGTGGCCCTTCCTTTTCCCCACAGGTCACTGCAGGGAAGGCAGGGGAAGGTGGGCACTGAGTTGGGTTCTGAGTTGAGTGAACCTCTCACACTGCTGTGAGAAGTCTTGGTGCACATCAAGTGCTCCTCAGCTCACCTGCCCTGTCCTTCCTGGGTGTCTGTCTCATGTGTCTTATGTTCTTTCACCGTTCCCATTTCACGGGATCCAAGAACTCCTCCTCCTGGGTAAGTCAAGGCAATGACTCCTATTTGTCTCTCCACTGCCTGGCAGGAAGAGAGTTGGGGGTGGCACCTTTCCAGCTGAAGAGTTTCCATGCAAGAGTCAGTGCTTGATACCTGACCTCAGAGGCACCCTGCCTCAGATTATTTCTGTGCCTTTAGCTTAGTGACATGAGGCTTTATTTTATACAAGTATCTTCTGCAAAGCCATGCTTAACATGTTTTGCTAGGTCCAAGTGCCATCCTTGACTCAGGAATTTCTTTTGTATTGTATAAATCTGATTTCAGCCTGCTGCCAGGATCACACAGCTGTTTGAATAGGAAGATCTGTGCAGTATTTGGTGAGAGTATATGTTGATTTAAAGCTTTCTTCTTTTGGGCATGGAGAGGTTTTCCTGGAGCAGATAGAATTATTTCACAGCCTCTATGGCTTCCTTCCCACACCAGCCCCAGCTTTTGAGATGGCCCTTTGACTGCTGTTCTCCCCCAGCCAGACCTTGTTCTCCAGCCTGAGACAGCTCTTATTCCTTATTCCAGCTCTTGGCAAGGGATAACAAAGCTCTTCTGCCTGTCACCTTTGGAAGATGATGGCCCTTCATGATCACCCTGTGTCCTGCTGGTCCCCTGGTCACCCAACATCCCCAGCCCCATTACAGTCTGTAACCTGATGCACTTGGCCACTGCTTAGCTCCTGATGTTTCTATAGCTGTAGACAATTGCTCAGCACTTAAACATTAACGTGCTAATTAATAATGAAAGCTGAGATTGTAGTTAGGTTTAAAACTTTAATTGGGTGAGGAGCTGGCAGAGAAGCAGTCCATAACAAGGAAACTGTTTTATTAATATCTATACATCTATATCTATATGTTTAAGTATCTTTCCCTCTGGCAATAGCATTGCACAAGAGAAGTAGCCTGAGTGTGGATGTCTGCAAAGATGTTTGCTTGAGAGGCTTGGAACCTTGCAGCAGGAAGTCATAAAGCACTAGGTATGATTTTTTTTTTTTTTCCAAAGGGGTTTTTAAAAGTCCCATTAAAAGTTTTCGTTCCAAGTCCTAAAAATGGAGGAGGGAAAGGGAAAATTCCTGGAAAGAAATACATTTATTTTCCACTTCAGGCCAGTCTGCGAGTGCAGTATTTGTTGCAGTGTTAAAGTAGCCCAAGATACTGCAGTCAACTACGTCGGACGCAAAGATCTGAGAGGTCTTTTCCAACCTCAACGATTCTGTGAAAACGGACCAAAAAAGGATGAGGCACCGCAAGCGGAGCAGAAACAATGGAGAAAACGTTCTGGACAGTGCTGAGCTGTGGAGGGAGGGGATGCACGGGCTGTAGCCGTGCTGGGTGTGTGCGGGACAGGAACAGCCGCGAACCCCGCTGGGCTCTGCCGCCGCTCTTGCCGCGGTGCTGCTGCGAGCGCGTTCCGGTGCTGCTGCCGGGGGCGGCTCCTGCCGAGCCAGGCCGGCGTTGCACCGGCTGCGCATTCCCTGCCGAACTTCCAGCGCCGCCTGCCAGATGGAAGTGACACTGGAGCCTCATTTTATATTGGGAGTGTGTGAGCCTAGAGGGGAAGTTTAAATTAATGTGTTATTTGTAGTTGAACGGGGAGAGGTAAAATTGATGTTATGGTTGAATAGCATCCAATGCATTGGTGCTAGATTATAAAAGGAGGTGTATTGCCCAGGATTGCATATAGTCATAATGTAGTATAATAGGGCTATATAGTCATAATGTAGTATAATAGGGCTATATAGTATAATAATACTGTTTAAGAGGGCTGTAATTCTAAACTATAATTCTGTAATTCCAAAGTCCGAGGAGCCAAGTGCCTCTGACAGCGGCGCGCGTTGTTACAGGACTCGTTGCCACAGCATCCCGCTCCCGCGGAGCGCTGCTGCGCGCAGCCACAGCTGAGTATTTTCCATTTGCATTTGAAAAACGTGTGCGACAAATGTGTGTTCGCTTGCTTTCACCTTAAAGCCGGGGAACTCCCCCGCCGCCGCGGAGCAGCGCCGGCGGCGGGCGGGCGGGCGGGACGGCGTTAACCC
>VZRH01008203.1:341710-369896 GCA_013397555.1 Urocynchramus pylzowi
TCACAGGATCAGGGAATCAGTGAGGCTGGAAAAGACCTCCGAGATCGTCGAGTCCAGGCGGTGACCCAACAGCACCTTGTCAAGCAGACCATGGCACCAAGTGCCACGTCCAGGCTTTCCTTACCCACCTCCGGGGACGGTGACTCCGCCGCCTCCCTGGGCAGCCCGTTCCAATGTCTAATCACCCTTACCGTGAAAAAATTCCTCCCTGTGTCCAACCCGAGCCTCCACTGGCGCAGCTTGAGGCTCCGTACTCTTGTCCTATCGCTTTTTACCTGAGGGAAGAGCCGACCCTCACCTGGCCACAACCTCCTGTCAGGGAGTTGTGGAGAGTAATAAGGTCCCCCCGAGCCTCCTTTTCTCCAAGCTCAGCTCCCTCAGCGCCAGACTTGTGCTCCAGACCCTTCCCCAGCTCTGTTCCCTTCTCTGGACTCGCTCCAGCACCTCCACGTCCTTCCTGACAGGTCCGGCCTGAGCCGCGGCTCCGGCACCCGGACACCCGCCGGATTCGCCCGTGGCCGGCGGGGGCTGCACAGACTCAGCTCTGGCAGATGGGAGTTTGTATCTGCACTCCTGCGGTTCATCCCTCTTCTGGATGCTCGCTTTGAGCTGGGGACGGAGCCCTGTACAGCTGTGAAGCCTCTCTGGCCATCTGTTAACCCTTGGGAACAGCCGTCTGCACCGTGGGCTCTCACCGAGTGCCAGTCGCAGCTTGGCGAAGGTCATTGTCCACTGGTGGAAAAATACAGTGTCCATAGAAGTGTGTGTCCATAGAAGCGGTGACTGTGGTTGTCAAAGGCACAGGTTTAACCCTTTTTAAAGGATATCTCTCTTTGGATCCTTCCTGGATACAGATGTGCATAAGCACTGCAGCTGTTTCATTCTGAGGTCCTACAACATCCATAGTTCTTTAGGGGCTAAGCAAACAGAGTAAACGGTAAAATGTAGATCCTAGGTTTGCAGTGGATTCATTGTGAGTGGATCCCACCTGCTATAAAATAAGTTTGTGGATCCCACCTGCTATAAAATAAGTTTATATATATTTATTTATATATAAAATAAGTTTATTTTGCTTCATGGTACAAAGTTGTCAGCTTGGTTCTGACACCAGAATCCCACTGCCTCTCCTCAGGAGTGGGGGAGGCTGATTGGCACCATCCTACAGCAGAGACAGGCTTATCACTGCTAAAATCCAAATGGGTACGTGGACCCTTGTTAAATTTTTAATGTCAGTCTTATGTAGGACATGAATAAACATGTCAAGTGGAGAAGGGAAACTGCAGAATTTTCTCACTGTCTTGGCTTCATTTCCAAGTGGAACAAGGCTCCCTAAAGCATTCCCAGCTGGCTTTATTGACCTGTAGTGGTCAGGTGGAATGTCAGTAACTGCGATGGGAACAAGGGAGAGCTGTTCAGGCTGTCTTCTGACCAGGTCCCAGCACCCTCTGTATCAGTGCCCTTGGCTCCAGCCCCTGTCCTGTACCGTTCCCCATTTCAGTGCTCCCAATCCCTCCCTGCCCACCTGGCATTCCCAGCTCCCTACCAGCTATGTGGTAGCCATGCACATGGGTTGCCCACATGGCCAAGGCAAGCAGACAACTGTTGAGCCAACACTGCGGCCGTTCCTGCGGCACCCCCGGCTGCCAGCTTCCAATAAACACATAAACCCTGTCTTCAAAACATCTACTGTCCTCTCAGATGTGTTTGGAATTAGCTGGTGGATCTAAGTGAAAAGTGTGATTATATAAACTTTGTTTCCATAGGAAACCGTGCTTGGTGGAAAGTCATTCTGCAAGGAGGATTTAATGCAGCCTGGTTTCCTGAGGAGTTGTTTGCCACATCCTACCCCAGCAACTCCTGCCTGGCTCCCATGGGCCTCAGTGCCTGGTGGCTTCTCCTTCCCCAGGGCTGCACCCAGAACTGCCTGTATCCTAATCCACCCTGTCCTTATTTGTGCAGCCAGCTGAGTCAGGTGTTCCTGTTTGCTGTGCCGGCAGCTGGGAAAGATTCAGGATATTTACCCAGTTGTCCTTGGCTTCTCAAGGCTTCTGTCCTCTGTGTGGCCTGTGGTTTTTGTAAAGCTCATGCAAGTAGTCCTCTGACAAATTTGGCAGAAATGCAGGTGACAGATTCTTAAGTTACTAAGGGATATAACAGGCCAAGGTGGGCAGACAAATGGACAACATGATTTTGTTTCTTTCCAAAGCTGTGTGAGAATATTTCAGGCAGTTACTGATTGTTGCAGCTGCAGGCAGAGATATTGCAGTGGTTAAAATGCTTGTGGTCTTTCACATTTATCAGTATTGTAGCTCTCAACCAGGGGTGCAGTTGTGTTTGTGGAAAGTTTGAGTGTAGACTGTCACACATTTTGCCTGTAGATAACAAGGGTTTTAAGAGGAAGGGAGATGGAGAAACAGCAGACAAGTAAATACGTGGGAAGCCTTGAGCACTAGATGACTAAACTTGTACACAAGGCAGGCAGCACGCAGAGAGTGGAAGTGACAGAATGAGTCTGAGAAATCCAAGGAAAGGTCTGTGGGAGCCTGCCTGTGGAAACTGGAATAACAAGGCTCACACAGAGAAGGGAGGCATGAGCCACCAAGGAGCTGGCCAAAGAGGGGAGGATGGGAAGGAAGATTGATCTGGTGAGATTGAAGGATGTTTTGGGAAGAGGAAAATGTCACTACTGTATACGATGTTTCTTCAAGGCATTTTCCAGGATTTACTGGAGAACTTCTAAAGGCTTTTTGATAGGTGATCCCAAAAGGTATAGTGTATATAAGAAAAGCTCCATGCATTAAACAGGAATTAGACTCTATTTCCACCATATCCATTTCAGATCAGTGTCTGTTTGAGCTATGATTTTTTGTGTACTTACGCTGCCAAACTAAACCTTTGCCTGCCCCTGGACCTGACTGGTGACTTCAAGCATAACGAAATCCTGGCAAATTGTACACACAAGTATTTTTGACATAGCAGCTAAAAAGCTTTATGATACAAAAATAAGATTGTGATATGAGGCACACCATTGATTTTGTGACTCAATAAAAAATGTCTTGTGGGATTTTTCTGGTAACTTTGTAGGCTGCTTATAGTAGCTGTAATTTTTGTAACAGGCAAATTGCATGTTGTTTTTTGAACTGGGAGTGAAGTGGTCTGATGTTGGTATTTAATGCCAGAAGACATGCTTCAATTCGTGTGTTTGTGTGCACAGTGACCCTGCTATGATACTGAGGAGATGCTGTTATTTGTATATTGAGTTGGAAGACTCATACTTGCTGAGAATACAGACCTGGTTGTAATAAGAGAAAGAATTGATCAGGAAGCTTCCCAAAGAGGTAGTGAAAAACAAGAAACATTTCTTTTGCAAACCTTGTAGTTGACTACACCATTAAAAAGCTGCTTGGGCTGTTTATTTCTGGCTGTTTTCTCTTTTTGGCTGGGTTTACTTTTGTCATTGTCCAAGACCCTTTTGCTGTTCATTCCACAGAGTTCTGCTCACGCTCACCTTATTTTTTCCTTTTTAAAATTTTGGTGGTGTATTGTTATTTCACTTTTCTCATCTCTGACCTCATTCCAGGGCCAGCTTGACACTTCTGGAGTTCTCATAATCCTCCTTTCCAATCCAGTACTTTGCCAAAGACTTGTCTTTTTCAAATTACTTTCTTCCAAAACAGCATAAATATTTTCTTACATCGCCTTGACGCTGTTGCCCTTGCCATCTTCAATTTAAAACAGTAAACTCAAGTTCTTGCTGTCTGTGGTAAACTTATTCATAAAAGGATTCAATTCCCTTGGCTTGTAGAGCAGAGAGTGTAATGTTGGCACCAAGGAGCAAAGTGCAGGCTGTGCATGGAGTGCTGGGAAATTGATTGCATGGCAACCTTCAGGGTGCTTTGGTGTTTGTTGGAGGAAAGCAGCCGATGACTCATGTCCTCAGATGTCACTAAAAAGTGAGAGCCATCTCACCAGCAATTAGTTAAATATTGAATTTTATTTATTTTTGTAAATTCTGTTTACCTCCTTGGAGGGTTTCAGCCAAAATTAATTTCAAAGCCATCACAAAAGATAAAACTAAGTAAATTACCTTTAATTTAAGTGACTGTAGTTGTGTTTTTCCCCCCACGTCCCAGAAAGAATATCCCTAGAGAAACTCAGCATTCCTGGAGATCAGTCTAGAAAAGTGAGTGCTCATCTTGAGCTCCAGACTTGTGGAACATCCTGCCCTGAGCTTTAGTTCTTTAGTCAGCCAGCACTGCACTGTGAGGCTTTCTTTAAATATGTGTGTACACATACACATATCCCATAGCGAGGAGTAACTGTTCTGAAATGACCTCTGTTCTTCTGCCTAACTCCTTACAAACTCTTGTGGATTTTAAGAATGGATGCAAGCAGATCTTGATAACAGCAGTGCTCACAATGATTCAGAATTAGTAGTTTTAAAGAGGTGAATTATGCAGTTAAAATGAGAGAGTACAGGTGCAGCCAGTCTGCTTTGCCTGTCTGCTTAAGTTTAAGAATAAGGTGATTATTATTTACAGATCTCTTCTGGGTGAGTCTGTATCTGCAGGAATGAGAGCATTTGGGTCAGGTGCATCTTCCTTGTCTGTGCTTCATGTTCTTGTGCTTGCAGTGGGTAATGTGCAGGTGGCCATGCTGTCTGGAGAAGAACAGGCTGCCAAAACAGAATTAGATTAAGAATAATAATATGCTCTAATTTCCATATAAACATGTGATTTGTTCTCTTTCAGTATGAGCACAAGCCTTTATTTCCCAACAGATTAAAATCAGTATTACACAGTTAACAGGAGACCACAGTTCTAGTTTGAAGCATCCCAGAGGCTTCTACCCCCTGCCCTTGCTGGGGTCTCTGTCCTGCTGTGAGTGCTAGCAGGGATGTGGGAGAGCCGTGTGGCTGGATGGGTCTGCTCTAGACCTCATGTAAATTTGTTCTGGGTGCTGTGGAGTCCTCTGTGGGTTTGCATGTCCTTTTATACTAACACTCTTACACCATGCCAGCCTGATTCTGCATTGATGGCTGTGACCTGTGTGTGCCTCACCAGGCACGGCCTGACTGTCCTGTGGTTGCTGCTGGTGAATGAGCCTGTGGCAGCTCATTTTTTCCAGTGCCATGATTAATTATGGTTGATTTATACACTTATTGTTAAATCGCATGAGAAGGCTTTTCTGTGTCAGTCCTCCCCCAGCTCAGGGTGCTGTTTGGGGTTTGCACGATCAGTGTGGTTGGTGCAAAGAGAAATTCCTGCTGGCTCCCAGTGCCCCTTAGAGGTGTCCCCTTTCTGTTTGGCTTTTGACTGCATTCAGCTAATTCTAGGAAGGTAATTCTGTCTTTATAACTGAATACAGTTGATGGTGCATTCTCTGGTCCTTGCATACAAGCACTGCCCTGGCCAAGGCTTCTTGAGGGGCCAGATGCATCTTGGAGCCCACTGTAAATATAGAAACAGACGTGGTTTTAACTGTTGTAGGTGAGGATGCTGAGAACAGGCAAGGGGTAGTGGTCTGGGATATTTTTTCTAGTTAATTTGGTTGAGATTGCAGACACTTTGCATATTTTCTGTGGTTGTGGGTTTTACAGTTGAGTGCAGAAGGAACTTAGTTTGTGAGGAAGTAAAGATGTCATCCCCGATCCCAGCTCATATTTTTTTAAGAATGGAAAAAAAGCTGAGTAAATTATAGTGGCAGCAAATGAAAGGCAATAAACAATTAAGTCTATTCTGTCCTTATGTCTTGTACCTTCAAGAAAGAAGGTTGTACAGCTGTTCTCACTGTTGTAAGCAGTCTTAAAATCGACCTGGGAGCTTTTCTGAGGGATGGGTCTTTAGGACAAGCAATGCCAGCAATCATGGGATCTCGCACTAGTGCAAGAGCGCACGTGAAATTGGAGCAATCACGTTAAACTACAGTTCCCTGCAAAAGTCTTGCCCGTGGTGGTTGCAGCTGCTATGATTTCAGCTCTGCAGAGATGCTGTCTGGCAATTTCCTCTTCTGTGCAGATCACAGAAAGGCTGCAGGAAGGCAGCAAACCCAGTGTGTTTTAACAGAAGTGTTCGGGCTTTCAGATACAGGTTTCCACAAATGCAGGCTTATGTTCCACGCATAAACTTGATTTTGAGTTTGGTGGGATCTGCGGGATTGTAAGTTTGTGTTTTGTTTATTTTTAAGGGTACCAAGAGATGCTTCAGTGGTGAGACATCTTTTACAATGCAAGTTAGGCATGAAATTCATCAACTAACATCCCCTTCCTCACCCTGATCTCCAACAGACTTCCCGTAACACTTGGAAGAAAGAGTCAGGGGAGAAGGGCTGAAAGACACCATGAAGCTGAAGCAGCGAGTTGTGCTGTTGGCCATCCTCCTCGTCATCTTCATTTTCACCAAGGTTTTCCTCATTGACAACCTGGACACCTCGGCTGCCAACCGGGAGGACCAGCGCGCCTTCCAGCGGATGCTGTCGGGGCTGCGCGTGGCGCTGGACCCGCGCCTGGAGCACACGCTGCAGTCGCCCTGGGAGATCGCGGCACAGTGGGTGGTGCCCCGCGAGGTGTACCCTGAGGACACCCCCGAGCTGGGCGCTGTCATGCACGCCATGACCACCAAGAAGATCATCAAAGCCGATGTGGGGTACAAAGGGACACAGCTGAAAGCTTTGCTGATACTTGAAGGAGGACAGAAGGTTGTCTTCAAGCCCAAGAGGTAAATATTGCTTTCGATGACTGCATTAATAACTGCTTTGTTTCTATATACTTTTTTCTCCATGTTGCCTCATTAATGTTTAAGTTACGAATTTTTCTGTAAGTGAAAAGACCATCCTGTTATTTTTGAGACGGAATAGAACCTTGCTGGTGCTCTAGTAACATTAGCTGTCTCTCAGGCTATACAGCCTTGATGCTCAATACAGCCTTTCTTACAAGAATAATCGCTGTGTTCAGTCCTGAGGGGATGTTGGTTACACCTGCTGTTGCTGAGCCGTATCTTCCTGACTGTGGAAGTGCAGCTTCTGGCAGTTTGGAGACAACCTTTGCCTCCTTGTTGTGTCAGACTGTCAGGAGAGGGTGCAGTTCAGGAGCAGGGAAGGAAGGAAACTTGGCAGTGGTCTTAAAAGTACATCTCTGTGTCTGGTGTAGTTGAATGTAGGCTGTAAAAATAGTTTGGGTAGGTAATAGTGAGAGCCCCTGAGCCTCCTGTCTGCCAGCAGCAAGTACTGGAGAAGCAACATAAGAATAGAGAGTAGTGATACTTCCTTGGTATGGCCTCAGTTTACAGTGATCCTCAGAAAAAATTGACATGATTGAATGTTTCTGAAGAGTCTTGGCTGTAAAGCTTTTTGAACTGTTTGTCTTTGGGAAAAAGGAGAAGAAAGATATTAAAAAGTAAGGCCAGGTGTGTTTTAGGAGATTTCACTGCAAATGAGAAGTGTCATCACAGAAAAAGATTTTTGGGTTAAGCAGGCATTAAGGTTTCCTGTCCTGTTAATGAGCGAGTGCGGAGGCCACAAAGATGCTCTGAGGGTTGGAGCACCTCTGCTTGGAGACAGGTTGAGAGAGCTGGGGCTGGAAAAGAGAAAGCTCCAGGGAGACTTTAGAGCCCCTTCCTGTGCCTAAAGGGGCTCGGAGATGGAGAGGGACTTGGGACAAGGGCCTGCAAGACACAGGACCTAGGGGAATGGGTTCACACTGACAGAGGGCAGGGATAGATAGGATAGTGGGAAAAAATTTTTCCCTTTGAGGGTGGTGAGGCCCTGGCACAGGTTGGATAGGGCTTGGAACAGCCTGGTCTAGTGGAAGGTGTCGCTGCCCATGGCAGCAGAATTGGAATTAAATGTTCTTCCAGCCCAAAGCAGTCTCTGATTCTGTGATTAGAGAATGAGAAAAAAATCTCTGTACAGCCAATTCCTGCTCTGGCTGGAGCTCCCCTGCAGGCCTAGGCCACATGAGCCTTGCACACAGAGTCCTGGTGGTACCAGAGGCATCTCCAGTGGAAGCACCGGGGATTCACAGCATTCCCACAGAGCTTTCTGTGTCAGGGAGTGCAGTCAAGCATTTCACCGAGAGTTAAACTGCGTTCTGTAATGCCCTGTCTGTGCAGGCAACACAGGCACTGTGCTCCAGCAAGGACATGTGCAGTTGGGAATGTTTGTAGGAGCTCTAGAGAGGGGGCCTTGGCCATCCTGGTAGACTCATGTTTTGTTTGTGACTGCTGAATAGCCAGGCTTGTGGGCAGAGTCCTGTTCTGGCACTGCACGAGAGTCTGTTTAACCAGCTTTGGACCTGAAAGCTCTGTCAGATTTACTGCTAAAAACAGTTCTGAGCAAACTTACCAGCCGGGGAAGAAGGAATTCCCTCATTAATTTTGCTCTGGAAAGGACTAGGTGCCTACTGTGCATAGAAACAAAGAATTTGGTCAGGATTTACTAATACATTTTAGCTCTGCAGCTTTCAAAGTGGGACCATGTTTCCAAAGCCACCTGTAAGTACATACCAAAGACCTGCCTTCGAGGACATGTTCTGAGGATTCACTGTCTCGCTTCAAATTTACTCGAAATTCAGCCTAATTTACTAATAAATAATACTTGCTGTCATCACATCTGGTGGTATATGTGACAGAAGATGCTGGTTTGGTGAAAGCTCCCATTTGGCAGAAATCCTGCACTGGTGAATTCTCTTTGGAGCTGCCTTGCAGAGAAGCTGAAGCATTTGCTCAGGCTGGGGAAGTGGACTGTGTTCTCACCCCACATCCTCCCTGAGCAAGGCTAAAACATCAGGGTCGAGCTCTGTGCCTCCTCTTACACAGTTTTTGCTACTGCTTGAACACAAATTCTGCTGGAAGTAATCCAGGTTGCACAATTTGATACATAGATGGAAATGAGAAAATAGATAACCTAATTTGGCCTTATTTTATTTGAGAACATGTTGCATTTCACCCGTTTGCTCAGTATTGATTGTAGTATTTCACACTCAGCTGCAGTGTGGTGCTAAAGCAGTATCTACACTGATCCAAATGTCAGACAACTGAGAAATTGGTGTTTCCCTTGACTAAGTACCATCTACTAAAAGATAAAAAAGGGTGCAAAAAGCCTTGCACTTCACAAAATACACCACTGTTGTTGCAATGAGTGCCTAATTTCTATTTTTTGCTGTTCATTATGTCTTTCCTCTGCCAGAATAAAGGCTCTGTTTATACCCAGTATTGTCCTCAGGTTCACGCCTGCTGATTTTCTATCTACTAAAGATTGCATTTGCCATCTCTTCCACAATATAAGATTGTATTTGAGAATTGTTAATGTACAATTCTTTCTAACCCAAATTCTTTCTAACCTCTTTCATCTGTGGGATAGCTGCTTTCCAGTATAAATAGCCCCCTGTTCCATAGCAGGGTCTGTGCTCTTTGTTCTAAGATGTGACTTGGCATATGGTTGGATTAAAATTTATTAGTTGTAATGCGAACTGCTTCCCAAGCTCTGGAGACCACTGTACATTGCTGACCTTTCCTCCTTATTTACCACTTCAACAGCCTGGACACTTTAATCTCATTGATGTTTTTCCACTCTCCCATAGGCAGTCGCTTCCAAAGTGACCCAGAGACTCTTGAACTATTATTAAATTATTACTCTGAACAGCAAAATTGACGGGGATTCTACATAGACTGACTTCATTTGACTCATTTCAATTCCAGATATGCCAGGGATTATATAGTGGAAGGAGAACCCTACGCTGGCTACGACAGACACAACGCAGAAGTGGCAGCCTTTCACTTGGATAGGTATGGAATTACTGCTGTATCTGGTTTTATTGTCTTTGGAAAATACCAGAAAAAAGGGGTTCTTTGAAGAATGCACCTCAGACGGGAGCTACCTCCAACCTGCCAATATACCACATTGAAGCCAAAATAAGAATTAGCTTATTCTGTGAAACTTCATTTCTAAGATCTGTTCAAGAGTGTAACATTTTAGATACTGTGAAAAGTTTGGAAAGGAGAATGAGCCCTGAAACCACTCTAGTTAATATTACAGGGGAAAAAGAGCTTAGCTAAATGCTGTGGAAGAGTCTGAAATACTAAATGTATGTGCTAAGTTCATGTCCAGTTCACTAAAAAGTCAAGATTAATGTCTAGACTAGCAATTTAGTCTAGAGTAAATATGAATCAGTGCATCCTAGAGGAAATCCAGTTATTCATATACTAACTGTGCTTGGGGTACCCAGGTGGTTTTGTGGACCTGTGCTGGAGGTGCAATTACAGGAAAAAATGGAAATTATAGGATGTTCAAAGAATGGGACAGAAAACACCACACACTGAATGTCAGTAGTTTTGAAATGCTGTTAGGGCTGCAATTTCACATAACATAAATGAGCACAGTCTCTGTTTCCTCATAGGAAGATTTGGAGGTGAAGACACATAAAATCTTGAGAAAAGGAATAAGGAAGAACAAAAACAACAAAGGATAGAATGGTTAAACTGAATCTGAGGTTTCTCAGTACATAGATGAGAGCCTTATCACTGTGACTAAACTCATAGGTGGTGACAGAGATGTCTGTTAGTCCTGATTCACCTGTGGAACTCATTGCACAGGCAGTAGAAATCAGTAATTCTAGGAAGAATTAGAATATCTAGGATGATAACTAGTCGAGTAACACCTATTGCTGCTACAGCTAGCTTGTGCTGGTGGGCCAAAATCACAGTAAATTAAGACTAAAAAAAGGTAATGTAGCCAGATGTCAGTCCATTTGTGCTTTCAAGAAGCATACAGGCTTCAGGTTCCCTGAAAAAGTAGAGATTGAACATTCAATCAAAGCTTCTTTCAAGTGTCCAAATCTCACTTAACTCTTCTTTGCTGTCCATTTGGTCATGATTTTGTGCTTTTTTTCTCTGGCCTTTCTCTGTGGCTCAGCACCTCTTTATTCTTCAGGAATACCTTGTCCAAGGATGCTGTTGTTTCAAGAAGGATCCTGGATCATTTTGTGTGTTTACCAATGATGGGGAGGCTGTGCCTTCCAGGATCATGGCCTCTCAGCTGTGGGTCTGAAAATACAGGGGCAGGTTTTCCACATCTAAGCTGTGGGTTTGTTTTGTTGGAACACTTGCTTTGCTCAGGCTGTGCATAGCTTGGTATTGGCTCTGAGCTTTGTCCTGATGCACATGACTTGTTCAGACATTTTGTGTTGTCTTTTCTTAGAGTTATTTTATACTGATGGAAGGGGATTTACTCATTGAATATCTAAAACAAATCCTTTTCACTTTTTGGAGTGACTCTCCTGATACATCTGTGGAATGTCAATTGTCCCTTTTCCAGAAGAGCCTTTTCAGGATCTTTTTCTGAGATGCAAAGACTATCCAGAGGTGTCAAAAGTGCATTAAAGAGAGTTGGGGCTGACACTCCTTTGATCTTTGTACTTCTTTAAGCACTTTTAAAATTCCATTACAAACACCCAAGTCATTTGTGGTCACAGAGCAAAGGCAGTGGCAGGCATGGGAGTGGAACCTGGATCTTGTAACTGCAGATTTTCTGGTTGTTCTTCCCACCTCTGTTTTTCCTGGCACTTCTCAGGCATTCACTTTTGTTCTACCATTCTCTCTTCCTTTCTCCTTCCTTGTGCCAAACAAAACAACTCTTTGATTGGTTGCTTTCAAGTGTTATTGAATTGGGCTTAAGCATAACATTTTAATAGATAGTGGTTCCCATAAATTAGAAATTATCTTTCCAAGTGACCAGCCCACAGGCCATATGGTGTTGAAGTGTTTTTATATTTTGTAATACTTTGTAATAGATTTTTATATTCCTTTAGTTTTCCTAAGTAGTTTACCCCAAACTGTACCCCTTCCCTATACCTATGTTTTCATTCTCCTGGGTTGAGATCACCCCCAAACCCCCCGCCCTGACCCTCTGTCAATCACTCAGCATCCCATCCTCTTTATCCAGAACCTTCGGCCAAATCCGTCGTGTGATTAGCCGGAGGCCAAGAGTCAGCCCCCCAAGAAGTATCCTATACATTGCCCAAAATGTCCATTCCTCTAGAGTCCATCCCTTTAGCATCCTTATTGGTCAACAAGTGGTGCTCTGAGCAGGAGGCCCCTGAGGTTACAGGAGTCCCTCGGGAGCTCTGAGTAAACCTTGGAACAGCCCCTGCTGAGAGTCGGCCTTTTCCTCTGCCACTGTCCCCAGTGTCTCTCCTGCTGCAAAGGCACTGGCCCAGCTGCCATCAGTACCCTGGGGGCACAGAGAGTGTCCCCCCGCTGTCTGCCGGCCCGGGGCTGGCCGGGGCCCCTGAGAGGCTCGCAGGGAGACAAAAGACTGCTTCAGAAACATGATGGATGTTTCTGGTGTGAGGTCTGAGTTCTGGGAGTTGGAGCATGGTGCATCCTCTGTTGCTCTGCTGCAGATGCTTTAATAAAGGAGTGTCACTGATGGCCTGTGAACTAAGTTTAACATCCAGGCACATAAGAAAAATGAGTTTCCTTACTTTGACTTGGAGAAGAGAGGAGGTTGCTGCGGGGCTTCAGCTTTACTCTTTGGTCTCTGTCAACTCTGACAGAGACTGTGAGGGTTTTTTTGTTTTAATTTTGAACTGCAGCCTATGTTGCAAATTCTCAGGTCGTGTTTTTTCACCCCAAATCAGAATCCTGGGTTTCCGCCGAGCCCCGCTGGTGGTTGGCAGGTTTGTCAATCTGCGCACGGAGATCAAACCAGTGGCCACGGAGCAGCTCCTGGGCACCTTCATGACTGTGGGTAAGTGCATCCCGTGGACTGTGCTGCCCAGGGAAGGAAAAATGCCTAATGGGGAAAAAAGAGCTGTGGGAGCCTGACACAGCTATAGAGCAGTTGACCATGATGCAGGAAGCTCTTTCTGTGCCTGGAGAGATCTTGGATAACCCTGTTTGGAGGGGGAGGAGGACTTGGTTTTCTTCAAGTAGTGTTCCCTCATGCTGCTGTTAGAGATGGGATTTTTATTTTTTGAGTAAGAATTTTCTCTCTGCTGTCAGAGATGGTTAGAGAAGTCTGTGATTAGACCTGAAAAGAAAAGAATAAAGTTGTATTTAAAGTGAAGAGAGTAGTGATTTGGGATAATTTATAGAGCTGACACACTGGTTGGTATAAGATGTTGTTTGTGCTGCATCAGAGCCTGCAGAGCATTTACAACCAATGGCAGAACTTCCCTGTGTTGTTTACAGTAATAATGCTGTGAAGGATGCATAATAGAAGCTATTAATGTGAACTCCTACCAGGTGGTCATTAAGCACCAAGAAATTACTTATGCTGCAGCCTTAACTCCCTCAGGCTTTCATAAGCCATCCAATTATTACTCTTTTGTTTGTTTGTTTCATTTCCTAATCAGAAGACTCCAGAGATGATTGTTCCTTACCCCTGGTAACATTCCTGTTAGCAGCACTGCTGGCGGGCTCACCTGCTGCCTGACACTGCCACTTACAAGGTGCAACTTCCAAATGAAAGTCTCAGCTCAGCCTCTTCAGCCCCTCCTGGCATTCACATGGGGGTCCTGCCTCAGGCAGGCTTTACATTTTCCAATTTCAGCCAAGATAACCAAGCTGTTTGCTAGCGGCAGTACTGACTTGAGAAGTAAGGCTCCAGAAATTTTGCTCCTCCTTAGATTCCTTGGAACTGCTGTTTTGCAAAACAGGAACTAAAGAAATGGGTGGATCTGTGGAGGAGGTTATGATCTTTTGTCAGGCCAAATTTGACCAGGTTCCTGAGGTTTTGAAGAAGAGAGAATTCATTCATACTCAGTGCAGGTTTACTGGAGTTACAGCTAGAATCTCAAAGAGTTCTGTCTCTTGCTAGACCTGCTGCAGCCCCTGGATAGGAAGGGAGACTTGCAGGCTTTCCATACAAATAAGAGATCTGGTCTGCAAGCTCTGTGTTGGTAATGATCTGTGACAGCCTCAGGTTGTTTGACAGGATACTGGGAGCACAGAGTCTGGATGGAGGGCTCCAAAGGAGTGCTGGCTGAGAGGCAGGTTTGTGTGAGGGTGGAAAGGGAAGAACATGGCTTTTGGAGAGCTGAGCCTGTTCTGGGGAGGATACTGGATGTAGAACCAAAGGAAGAAAGAACAGAGAGTAATCACAATCAAGTGAAACATAGCTGAAGAATATTTTGGAAGAACATCTGTGAGCATGGAACTGGATTTAACTTGGTGAGGATCAAGCGAAGGTGGGTTAAGAAGGGGAAGATAGAAAAGGTTAAATTAAAACTACTAATGCGGGGTGCTCCAGATTACTTGATGCTTCAGGATGCATCAGTGTTAGTGGACTAAAGGCTGCAGCATTTTATTGCTCCTCTCCTGTCAGAAGACTGATGAAGCTTTGACAGATCTGCATTCCTAGATCATGTGAGAATGATACTTGTTTCTGTTTCCTCAGCTGAGTCAGCTCAGGTAGCTGATTGTGTGGCAGGTCTCAGGGCACCAAATCCCTTCGAGTTCTGATGTATCTCTTTTCACTTATCTCTCTTTGGTCAGCTTTTTCAAGTAAGTGGGAAGTCTGACACATGAAGTATGAAATGTGAAAAACAAGCAGTGTTAACATTGCTAAGTCAGGGTCCTTGGGACTAGGAAAGGATCACAAAAACTTGTTGAGAGTGGAACGTTGTATTAATTCTCAGAGTGATAAAGTCATTAGAAAATATAATTGCTCTCTCCTTTTCATATTTTCTTTAATTGCTCTGAATGAATGGATGCCTGTGTAATCTCTTTTGAGTCTCTCCCTTTCAGAGACAGGAACCACGAAGACAAGTGCAGTGAAATCCTGTCATGGGGAAGCCTCTGCTGCAACAACAAGCTCCTGAATTTCAGTTGGATTCCTTGGATTAATACCTATTAATTTGATACCTCTTAATTTTTCTTTTTAAGGCAATAACACTTGCTTCTATGGGAAGTGCTACTATTGTCGGGAGACAGAGCCAGCCTGTGCAGATGGGGACATCATGGAGGGCTCAGTGACCCTGTGGCTGCCGGACGTTTGGCCCCTCCAGAAACACCGGCACCCCTGGGGCAGGACTTACCGGGAGGGCAAACTTGCCAGGTATGAGAACATGGCAGTGTTGTTCTTTATGGATGATCATTTGCACTAAAATGACCCTAGGTTAATTAAAGAGCTCTAAGTGCTTTCAAAACCTACAGTTGTGTTGACAGCTTTCTTAGCACAACAGTAGAAGCCAAGAAGTCCAGAATGAAATTTAAATTGAAATGAGGAAGAAAAAAAATCTTCACTGTTTTTCACAATACTAAGCACTGTCCTTTTCCTGTATCTTGGCTGGAACAGAACTCCACAATGCAGTCATTCCAAGCTCTGAAAATCTTGTCTGTAGGCAAACTAAGATTCTTCTCTTGTGCCACTGGACCTTCTGTTAATGCTGTGGCCCCTGAAATGTGGCAGCACTGTGCCATACCTAATTTCATGATCTTTGTAGTTTGTTTTCAGAGTTGTGGAACTGGTTTAACTTAAGCTAGTCCCTGTGTCGTGGTTTGACACTGGCCAAACACCAGGCACTCAGGAAAGTTGTTCACTTACCCTCTTCTGTTACAATTGGGCAGATGAGAGGGAAGGAAATTAACAAAGGGCTCATGAGTTGAGATTACAACTAGGAGAAAAAATACACTCCAAGGGCAAAACAGGTCCAAATTTAAAGGTGTAAAGTAAATTTATTATTAACAGAGTCAGAGGAGGATAATGAGAATTAAAATAGACCTTTAAAACACCTTTTTTCCCCCCAACCCCTCCTTCCTTCCCACCAACAGCACAGGAAGAGAGGGTGTGGGAGTTTTGGTCAGTTCATCATTGGAGATCTTTTCCTGTTCACTCAGGGAGAGGAGTCTTTTCTCTGCTATGCCATGAGTCTCTCCCACAGGCAAACAGTTGTCATAAAACTGTTGTGGCGTGGGTCACTCGTCCATGGGGTGCAGTCTTTTAAGGATAGGCTGCTCCAGTTTGGGAGCAAAGGCTCTCTCTCTCTCTGGAAGCAGGGGCCCTCTTTCTCTATTTGGGATTCTCACTAGACCACAGCTTTCTCTGGCATCCACCCACTCAACCATGAGCACTTTTCCCATGGGCTGTGCGTGGATCTCTGCATCCCCCATAGACTTCATGCATTACAAGGGGACAGGTTTTTTTTTATCATAGTCCTCACCACAGCCTGCAGAGGAATCTTGGCTCCAATGCCTGGAGCACCTCCTCCCCTTCTTTCTTTTCCACTAACCTTGGTGTCTTCATGTTGTTTTCCCTCATATGTCCTCACTTCCTCCTCTTCTCTGACTAGAAGAAAAATTGCTGCTTGTAGGTACCATTGTCAACTTCCACCAATTCAAAGATTGTTGCAAGATCCCACAGTGCCAAGAGGTCAATCCTGTCTGTGTTCTGTGTCGGGGAGTCACTTGCCATGCTTCCACTGCTGGCCATCAGAGATTGGCTCTGTTAGACATGGTGGAAGCTTCCAGCAGCTTCTCTCAGAAGCCACACCTGTGGCCTTCCCCTGTTACCAAAAATCAGACTGTGCCACATGAACACATCCTGGAAAGTCCTTTGCTTTGAATGCCATCAGTATTTAGTGACCATGCTCAGCATGTGCTAAATCCCACATTTGTCCTTCTTTAAGCAGCACTCTACAATAGATGTAACACATCTGAGTTCCCGAGGTGGGGATGTTTTTGCCATGACCAGAACAAATGGGTTTGTGCTTAGTAAATTTTTCCAAATCCATCTTGGACTTGAAAGTGATTAGAAGAGATTTTCAGTCCTTTATCTGAAGTATCCATTGATTTCCGATGATGTGATTGTTCTCAGAAGGAATCTCACCCAAAGACTCTGTTGAATTGTTTTAGGGTATCAAATGCACAGATTGAATTTTGAGCAGCAGATGTTTTTTCCTTCTCAGCAGGTCAAAATCAGCTGTGTTCAGTACATGGTACATTGCTGTGATGAGCAGGATGAATTTCTTGGAGGAGCCTATTGAGAGGCTCCTTTTCATCACATCCTGCCTGATTACACTAAAGGGCTTTACCTTGATTCCTGTGCTGATTTGTTATTTGGTGTATTTGAACTCAAATTTGCCTCCTTCAGATGAGGTTACAAGGTTCTGGTGTTTTTCACCACGTCATGCTGCACATTTCACTTTGAGAGATCAGAATTAAAGGTTCTTAGTGTCATGCTCTCCTTTTTCTGTGCCTGGTAACTGTTAAAAAATAACTCTGTAAGAATTTGTTCCTGCTCTAGCTGTTCTTCTGAGTTGACCTTTTGAACATAATTCACACAGGCACATTAGTGTATGTAATTTTTAATGGAGGTGTAATAGACAAAAACCCTGACCTTCCAAGGCCTGTGCTAGCTAATGCAATATAAATTATCAGAAATGAGTGTTGGATAAAAGTCTCTCTTGACAGACTGCATGGAAAATGAGAGAGTGCATAACATATCTGAAAAATTGTGGCAAGGAGATTAAATACTGTTCTGAAGTAAAATGAGAGAAAAAGAAACACTTGAGGAAGAGTGGGATGCAGCATAAGAAATATATCCAGAACAAGGAGGAGAGGTTCTGAGACTGTTGCTGTGTGGATTTGTGCTGCACCTTGAGTGTGAGTTGGACCTTGGTGCAAATGTCCCTCTTCCTAAAGGGATTGAGGCACAGTGTTTGAGGAATGTGTGTGACCTGTTATTAAGAACATTGAGAAGATAAATTTTTAAGCTTTCTGATTTGGATACCTGGAAGAAAGGTGGGATATTGGGATCTCTGGTTCCAGACCATTAGAAGATGAAGTGGGATATGTGGCAGTTGTAGTAATTAAATTCTGATCTTCCTACTTTTATGACTATCTGCAGTTTTGAGCATGTCAGCAAGTCTCTCCAGCTCGTGTTTCTTCCATCTCTGTTTACAAATCACAGATGGTTTAAGGCATTTCCAATTTAACTGCTGTTTTGTGAAGGATTGTTTCAGTCCTTACATGGAAGATGTCCTTGTTATTTAAGTTGACAGATGGAAAGGATATACACCAGAGATTTGACTGTTTTTATGGTGGTGTTGAATAGCTTTGAAAGCTGTAAAGAAGAAAATGGGAAAATTTAAAATCCTAGCTTTGGAGAATTGAGACATGACATCCATGTTACAAGATTACGTGTAGAAGGAGAAGGAGATGAGAGGGAAGCTTGAAATCATGTCAGTGGAAAAGGAGGTGAGATACTCTGCAAAGGAAGTGGGGAGGAAAGAGACAGCTGTCAGTGAGGGAGAGTGACCACTGTGTAGCCCTTCTCCTGGGGGCAGAGGGGCTCATCACTAACCACGATGAGGATATTTGCATAAAAAGGAGAAAGGAAGAGGATGGCTGGAAAGCCAGAAGGAAACAGCTCAAGGCAATGGAAACAGACAGTACTGAAGTGTTCCTTGGGAAGTTGAGGGAGGCAAGGCATGGCAGTAATCTTGCCATAACATAGCCTGGCCACTGTGGAGTTGTGAGGAAGAAAACTCTGACTTTGTTTTCCATAGGAAGATGATCTTTGTGTATCTTTGAACTGCAACTACAGCTTGCTCCATAGGCTGGGCTGTTAATGCAGGGTGTACTCTTTTCATGAAACACTGTTGTCCAGCTCCTCCTTCTTTGTCTAGCCTGGGCTGCTCCCCTTTCTTGGTGCACTCGAAGGTGACCGAGGGCAGCTGCAGCTGCTGTTGCTGGGCAGGGGTGGTTCCCTGAAGGGCTGCTTGGTTCCTCTCTGGCTGCAGGTGGGAGTACGACGAAAGCTACTGCGACGCCGTGAAGAAAACGTCCCCGTACGACTCCGGCCCACGCCTGCTCGACATCATCGACACGGCCATCTTTGACTATCTGATCGGCAACGCGGACCGGCACCACTACGAGAGCTTCCAGGATGATGAGGGAGCCAGCATGCTCATCCTGCTGGACAACGCCAAAAGGTGAGCCTGGGCACAGTCCTGGTGGCCTGGCAGTGGTCAGTGCAAGGGCACACATTTATCTGATCTGTCTCTCTCTGTTTTCTCTCTCTCACTAATTTATTCTTTAGTATCTTTTGTAATAGTCTTTCCTTTTTATCAGAAATTACTCACCAAATCTTAGGGTCCTTCAAAGGCTGTGGTGCTGACAGGACAAGGGGGAATGGATTCAAACTGAAAGAAAGTGGGTTTAGATGAGATAGTAGGAAGAAGTTCTTCCCTCTGAGGGTGGGGAGGCCCTGCCATAGGTTGCCCAGAGAAGCTGTGGCTGCCACATCTCTGGAAGTGTCCAGGGATGGACGGGGGTTGGAGCAGCCTGGGATCGTGGGAGGTGTCCCTGCCTATGGCAGGGTGGTGGAACAAGATGAGCTTTAACCCAACTCTTCCAACCCAAACCATTCTTCATGATTCTACTTTGTGCTCTAGATACTCTTCTGTCTTGGCAAAGTTCTACTCAAGCTACAGAAACTCCCCAGTTAACACAGTATTTCCCAAATCAACTTTCAAAGGTTTGCTCAAGTCTCTCCTCCTAACCCCAGAAATGCCCTTTTCTTTTAGGCTTTTAATTAATGGAAGATTGAAAACTTTGGCTTTTTTATTTATCACTAATCAGTATAAGTGAGTGCTTTAATAAAAGCAGAGATTTCTAAAACATGTTTCTGAATAATTTGGCACTCCCTGCCTTCCGGTTATGCCTACTCTGGCTTTGAAAGGTTAAAAGTTTAGAATGGAGGTACAAGTGATACCAAACACAAAAATGATGATGTTCTGAATGTGGACATTAACTCTTACCCAAACAAAAATGTTTTAAAAATGTGTTTAGAATATGAGTTCTTCTGTCTGTGCTATAGTTTTTTTGTATGTTGTCCACTATAGTTTAAGTTAAAAATCATTTTGAAGACACAACCTTGTTTAAATCATTACAATTTGAATAATTTTTTTAAAAAAACATAAAGGTCATCTACTTGCATTTCTTATAATTTAGTCCATCAATTGTGGTTTATTTATTTTTCTGATGGGCACTCCCATGAGCAGCAGCAGTGAGTTTCCCTTCAGTGAAGGACCAGCAGTTCCTGTGGCAGGTTCTGCTCTGGCTTTGCACACCACTTGTACCAAGTGTACACAGCACTTGTGACCTTGGAGATCCTTGGAAGGCTTGGAGTTACCTTTCTTTTCCCATTTATCTTTTGTATAGTGGATTCTTTCCATCTTTCCATCCATCCTTCCTGTCATCAGCCTGTTCAGTAATACTCCAGTATGACAGCAGGATGCATTCCACCTTGGGACTGCTTAATTACTGCTGCTTTAGGTGAATTTGGCCAAAATGCTCTTTCTGTTCCTCAGTGACAATGTGCTAGGAGGAAGGAAGGTAATGATTAGTCACTGGAAGTGAATATGGGGTTTGAAGGTCAAGTCCTTTTGTTATGGTCCTTTCCTATGGTATTATGAAAATATTTTTGGTGGGGCTTTGCAGGCTGACAGTAAATTGTTTTCTTGAAAATTGAAGTGATTTATTTATAATAAAATTTTAAATTACTTTCAGCTCCTTTGAAATAATGGATAGGGGACAGTTTTTCATAGAACCATTGTAGAACTCAATTTGGAAGGGACCCATAAGGATCATTGACCCCAACTCCTTGTTTCTTACGGGGCTACCTAAAACTAAACCATGTAAGAGCAGATGCTCCTTGGTGCTCCATGACCACTTACCTGGGAGCTTATTTAGTTTTAAAGCTGTGAATAATAGAATTATTTGGGCAGCATAAGGCCAGGCCCCTACAGCAACTTATCTTTATTGAAGGGAAAGTTCTTAGTTGAAAACAGTATTAGAGGAAGGTGAAACTATGAAAAATAAATCCAGCATGTGTTTAGATGAAGCTTGAAATACTATGGAAGCCTTCTGCCTTGAAATGTTTAAGTTGATCACCTTGTTAATGAACTGTGACTCTAATGGCTGCTGCTGTTTGGTTCCTTCCCTGCCCAGTTGTGTCAGACAGGCAAAGCTCCCATTCTGCATGCCCAGAATGCCAGTTATTCCTTACCCCTGCATCATTTCTAAACTCTTCTGAAATGCCTTTCCAAGGTGCCTTGGTCTGGTAAAGAACTGGGTATACTGTGCTGCTTCTGTTTACCTGCTCAGCTGATGCTGATGAAAGTTATATCTGTGACTGGTCATGGTCTGTTTATATTTTAATGTAAATTATTTGATCTCCTGGAGCATGAAATTGCCTAGTATTGATTTCTCTGAATTCTTTACAGAGCTCTTTATGTTGAGAACAACCTTAGGAGTTCAGCTGGTTCACTTGGTTTTCTTTTTTCTTTTCAGCTTTGGAAACCCTGCCCTGGATGAAAGAAGCATCTTGGCTCCTCTCTATCAGTGCTGCATGTAAGTGAAACACAGGGGTGCTGTTCACTTTATTTATGTAATAGCTGTCCTTAGGTTTGCAGTATCATTAACTTGGGAGCCTTCTGGCAACCTGAGAAGGTTTGCTCGGGTCCGCAGTGCTGTACTTTCTTGAGATATTGTCTGTTTGATGGATTGTCACGGCCCAAGGAGCTGAGGAATCCATTTTCATGATGGCAGAGGGTTAGGTGCAGAAAGTGGTCTCACCTCCAAGTCCCTGGTTCAGATCTGTCCACAGTCAGGGTGACAGACACTTTGTGTCTGCAGCTGTCCCCATCCAGCTCCTGACAAATCAATGTTCACATCCCAGCTTGAGTTCTCCCTGACAGTAGTGAAGGCTGGCAATTCATTTCAAACATGGTTTCTAAGAAACTGCAGCCCTGCTCAGGGGGCTCCTCTCAAGTAAAATTCGTAGTTTCTTTGCAGAGTTTTGTTTCTGCTTTGGCCTTGTGAGCTGTGGTTTTATTTTCAGAGGCTGTGACTTCTTGATTTCTGTTCTGTGTCCACTCTCTTACCAGGCCATTGCTACTTCTCATTAGGAAATAGATGGTCCAAGGGCTGGAGTACCTCTTCTCTGGAACAGCCTGAGAGAGCTGGGGTGTTCAACCTGGAGAAGAGAAGGCCCTGAGGAGACCTCAGAGCCCCTTCCAGTGTCTAAAGGGGCCCCAAGAGAGCTGGAGATGGATTTGGGACAAGGGCCTGCAGTGACGGAACAAAGGGGAACGGCTTCACGCGGATAGAGGGCAGGGTTAGATGGGATATCGGGAAGAAATTCTTCCCTTTGAGGAGGCCCTGGCACAGATTGCCCAGAGAAGCTGTGGCTACCTCATCCCTGGAAATGTCTAAGGCCAGGTTGGACAGGGCCTGGAACAATCTCATCTAGTGGAGGGTGTCCCTGCCCATGGTAGGGCAGGTGGAATGAGATGTTCTTTAAGGTCCCTTCCAGTCCAAGCCATTCTGGGATTCTATGAAAATTTCCAGGAAGAAAAATACTGATAGCAATTTCCTGACTCTGATACTTCAACATGAACTCCTTCAAGCCTTCCCAATGGAGCTTGTCCATGAAGCTTGTCCTTGAAAGGTTCTGTCTTGCAAATTCTCTGGGACCTTTGAAACCTCGGACCTTTGCAGAAAGTCTGAGCTCTCATCTTGCTTGCACTAAGCACAGCTCCTTGCATGCTGCAGTGCACCTGGCCTATGTTCTGCAAATCCTTTTAAAAGTCATATGGAGAACAGTTAAAGAATTTTCAAATTCTTTAGTTTTCCTACATTAGTTTTAAAAGTATGTTTGATTTCGTGCTTCATTGAGATTCTTCTGGAGTTTTTGTCATCTTGATTCCCCCAAATGCAACCAGAGGAGAAGTTTATCTCTCTAAGAGACTTTGCAATTTCCTGCTTTTCAGATTTTTCCTTCTTTCTGGTACTGGGCAAATGCCCTATAAGAATTAATTTGCATAGTTGTTTTAACTGTAGGTTTGTCACAACTCTTGCTTATTTTGCTGATTTTATTAGAAGCCATCAAACCCAAGAATTTAGACCAGGGGTGCTAAAGATTTGGCCCTGAAAGATCTGGGGGAGAATCCCAAGAGACTTCACAGAACATGAGAGTTGAGATGGACTGACACGAACAAGCTCAATGGCCAGTGAAGAGGAAAGGTCACTGCTGTGTTCTCTTTCTTGGAAGTTTGGTCAGCTGCCTTTTGTCCTTTGTGATTCATTATTGGTCAGTGATGCTCTTCCTGAGGTGACCTTTGTTTGAATTTGTTGATTTTCCTTCCTTTTCTTTCCTTTCCAAACTGCATCAGGACTGAAGACCTTCTGTGACCTCAGCCAGAAGTGTTCCTATGTAACATCAGAGTTACGTCACACCAGATTGATTCTTCGTCACCTTTAATTTTCAAATTTCATTAGATCCTGTCTGTGATGCAGTTCCACCTGGACCCTGCCATCCCAAACCCACTTCTGCAATGAGTCTCCATTCTTGATGAGCAGGTGTTCGCAGTGGAATGCAGCAGGACCCTGGTGTGGTGATGTGTGTTTGTTTCTTTTGCAGCATCCGAGTTTCTACCTGGAACAGGCTGAATTACCTGAAGAACGGAGTCCTGAAGTCTGCCTTAAAAACTGCCATGTCGCATGACCCCATCTCACCTGTGCTCTCCACCCCTCACCTGGACGCCCTGGACCAGCGGCTCCTCAGCATCCTGGCTACAGTGAAGCAGTGCACGGACCAGTTTGGGCCAGATGTTGTGCTGGTGGAAGACAGGATGACTCTGTCTCACTTGTAATCGTAGCAGAACACGAGATGAAACTCCTTTTTTTAAAAACAAACAAACAAAAAAGTGATAGAAAAACAGCACAATCAGTTCAGAAGGGCTGTGGCCAAGATGGACTGACATGAACAGGAAAGCTCCTGAGCCAAAGGAAGGGAGGTGACACTGGCTTTTTCCTTGGGCTGGCAGCAGTGAGAGGTGGGATGGAGGCCTGGAATGGCTCAGCCCCCGTGGTGGCCACTGTGGCGTGTCCATTGCCGGCAGTGGGCATCGCGCTGGATAAAAACGGTTCTGGGTGCTGGTGCAGTGTGTGGATTACAGAACTCTTTTGTGGACTGGATCTGAGGGGACCAACAGAAATGAACAGTACAGCCCCCTCCCCTCCTCTTCCCCCTTTACTCTGGCGAGTTTGTTCATTCAGGGTTGTACACAATCAGCTCTGAGCTGGTTGGGCATTTTACTGCTTCTCTAGAGAACGAGCAGGGGTGAATAAAATAAGTATTGGACTGAAGAGTTGTGCCACCCCCCCCCGGGGTGGGATGTTCTTCTGGTTGTCTGAGGGGTGGGAGAGGGGACCTCTGCTGCTCACTTGGCTTTTCCTTGATAAAAGGCTGGGAAAGTGGGCCGCCTCATACGTGATAATGCTTCAGTGTTTTTGCTGAAGTCCTGTCAAAGGTTTATCCACAAGGTTGGAGATTTAGGAGAGGACAGGGTGGTTATACAGCACTTGATAATTAAGGAGTTACAGTAAGTTTTCATGTGTCTTGTCCCATTTTTTTTTTTTAAGGAATCTGGCAAGGTCTGAGTAGAGGAAATATCCTTGAAGTTCTGTGTCCATTATAACCAAGTTTTCATTCTCTTGTAGCTGAGGAGGACAGAATCTGTCCTTGGAAACAGTTCTATGTAGCAAGGTCAGGCTGCTTTACTGTGAGCTCTGAGTGCTGTGGAGCCTCTTAGCATGTGGGACTGGGGGAAGAGGTGTTTAATGGACTTCCCCAGTCACCAGCAGTAACCTGAGGTGTGCAGACAACCCTGAGCTGTGGTCTGTCTTCTTCATCTCACCTGAGAGCTTTCTGCTGCTCCCTGTGGCCACAGCTCAGCACTGCTGTTCTTGGGACACCAGTGTTGGTATCCCACGTTCACCTGGTTGGCTGTGGCTGAGCTCAGAAGCTGTGACCACTTCCCAGAAGTTTTCTGCCTTCCCCAGTTGCTTCCTGCAACCCCCACTGCAATGTTCTGCCTGGGATGGTCATCCAGGGCTCCTCACTTGTGGTTTTGCCATAGATAAAGTTGGATTTTCACAGCAGGCTTGCAACACTCATCTTGTGGTAGTCCTGTTGTCCTTCAGCACTGCAGCCTGTGCTGCCAATGAGTTTGTGTCATAAAACTGATCACCTTGGGGCAGGTCTCAGTTTGTGTCTCCAGAAGAGAAGCAGCTTCATCACTGTTTCCAAATTGAACAGCTTTGCATCAGTGTTCAGCCAGCATGGTCCTTAATATAAGGAAGGAGCTCCCTTCCCCAAGTGAATATAGGTTACTGAACTTGAGAGCAAGAGCACCAAAATGTCAGTTTATCAGTTTGAACACTTTTCCTTGATTTTCCTGTCAGGATTTCTCTAACTGCAGTGTGGCAGGCAGGTAAAGAGCTGGTTTGTGTTCTTGCACTTTGGCCACACCTGATCCAGAAGGTGTCAGGGAGAGAGTTTATCTGAAAAATGCAGGCATTGGTTTATTTTGTTGAAGTCTTTTTCTCGTTGCATGAGCAGAGTATCTTGAAAGTAGAATGTGTCTGTTTGCCTGAGATTGAATTCTGTGTTATTCTTGCTCTCTTCTGGACTTGGCCACAATCATAGATGCCATAGGGCAATGAGATGATGGGATGGGATCTGAAGTTATTAAGTGGAGTTCTTAGGATGGTGACACACAGCCAGCTTTGAGGACACTGTGAAGCTCTTGCCTCTATCACCTGATAACAGAACATGCTTTAGAAGCTGTGGGTTGTGCCTGTGGGGCAGGAGCAAGTGCTGGTTTAAGCTGTTTCCCAGGAAATTTCAGATTATTTACCCAAAGGGGAGATAGTGAAGCACATGACTGGTGGCTTGTAGCATTTCTAAAAGCATACTCTTCTCTTTGAGCTTAAACATGAGCTCTTAATATTTTGGGAGGGATCTACCAAAATTTAATTTTTGATTTCTATGTGATCACTCTTGATATTTACGTTTAATTTAATAATGGGCTCAAAAAAAGGTCTTTCAGTCTTTGAAATTAAATTAGTGTTGAGGACTTACATATTGCTCTAAGCTAAAGCTTTTGCTGTCAAATGGAACCTGGGGATGAGTTTTTTCCCAGTATAAACATAAAAGATTTAAAGCAGGGTATTGGTTTATTTTGGTTTACTTGTGGACAAAGGGCATGAAGTCCAGCATTATCAGTAGAAGGAAGCAAGAAATGGTTGTTTTTTGGGATTGGTTTTCTTATTTGTGATATTGATGCTTCTGGTTGCTGTAAACACTACTGGAGGTTGGTGTTCTGCAGCAGGAAAGAAAAATAAATTCCTCTCTTAAACCAAAATCAGGAAGATCTGGTTTTGGCCTTGTGACAATTTCTGCCCTTTTGGCAGTGATGGTCGTTTTGCTTGTACATTGAACCCTGAGAGATTTTAAATTGTAACCATTGCAAAGGAAATGAGGAGCAGCATCCATGTGCCAACAGGGTCTGCTTGAATCTCTGAAAAATAACATTGTTTGCAAGGCAGGTGCTCTGTGGAGGAGGTTTTCCTTCAGATACCTTCTGATTCTTGTTCACTGTGCACGTGTCACCCGCTGGCCCCAGATGTTACACACTGGTTGTGTCGTGGTTATCAATGATATCAGAGCACTGGAAGCACAGAAATCAAGAACTAATTAAAGAGCCTCATCAGCCATCTGCTATTTACCTCCTCCTTCCCAAGTCAGCCATCAGGGGGAGGAGACACTCGAGTCAGCTCTTCTTCCAGCAGCTGATGAACTGGAGTGTGTCTTGCCAAACAAACTTCAACTCAAAAGTACTAATTTATTAAGAAGGTAATTTATTTACTGCAGCAGCTGGAGCGGGATGCTGGAAACAGACCCCCCTCTCAGATGTGCCAGAGGAGGCCCCTGGGAGCTGCTGCACAAATTGAGTTGCTAATAAGCAAACAGAAAGCAATCATGACTTTCTACTCCTATCCCCTGGAGTCAGATCTCACATAAAGCAACATTGTGTGAATAAAGATTTTAATAAAGCAACATTGATGGATTGCCTAAGTCTCTCTCTCCCTCCCCTGTCTGTCTCTGTCAAGTTCCAACATGTGGTGGGCTGCATGTGTGAAGTGTTTTGCTGCTGCTGTCTCCCAGTTACTCCTCTGCTAATAGTTGTCAATGGCATTTACTCCAGTCATGTATATCCCAAAAATGCAGCTTGTTTGCCAGAACCTTGTTGGTAAGGAAAGAAAAGTGTCCCAAAGGGATACAGAAATAAAACACACCTAGATTTAGGTGTGGTTTTGCCCATGCATCCCGTGGCCCTGCATCTGCTGGACACGTGGGCTGAACCCTTGGCAGTGTCCCAGAGGCTGGTCCCATGGAGCCAGGGATGAATACTGGGTTGTGAGGGGTGTCTGTAGAGCTGGCAGGTGCTGGTGGCTGCCTTTGCTGAGCTTTCATTGGGATGAGCAGGTCACTGCTCCCCCTGAGAGCAGAGCTTTACTCTCTGCAGAGTAAAGGCTGCAGCAGAGTTTTTCTCAATGCCCCAACAGGGAGTATTTCTGAGGCAGGAGGTGAAGTCCTTCTGAATTCAGGGATCTTTAACCTGCTCTGTAGCATCAACTGGTGGTGTGAAACCTGTTTTTCTTTAAACTAGAGTTTCTCACCTGAAACTTCAGATTTCAGCATTGTTGAATTCTGTAAGAACTGCTTTCTGGGGTTTATTTTGAGGGATTTGTGGGGGAGGATGTTCTGGTTTTTTTTGTTTTCTAGCATTGTGTGCTGACAGGAACTCTTCCTTTCCTCCATCTCTGTTTTTGAGGTGCCAATTTGCTCAGGGAGCAGGACAAGATTCTTGCTTTTGTATGAACAGTTCAACAGCTACAGATGCTTTTAAGTTCTGACAGGCAGAAACTGGCAGTTGAGAGCTGTTGTTCCAAGCACTTTGTTGTGCTGCTGCTCTGTATTTTTGGAGTGGTTTGCCATAGTAACAGAGTGAGAATTTGTATAACTGGGAGATTTTAGTGTTTCAGATTATGTAATGAATGTACTTTTATAAAAGAATGAACACAAACAACTTTGAGCCAGTGGAGAAACAAAGGGGGTTGAAACTAAGCACTTTCCCTGAAGTCCTCAAATCCTTCCCCTACAATTTTTTTTTTTTTTTTTATTCAATCTAAAAATTAGGAAAATAAGTCCTTAGTTCATATATCCCAAGTGTGGGACTGGTGATTTGTTCTTGGTAGAATCTCAATATTTTTAAGAGACTGAGGATAGATAGGACTTTGTGGGGGGGGGGGGGAAGGAAGGGGGGGAAAGGGCC
>VZRH01008203.1:369978-409826 GCA_013397555.1 Urocynchramus pylzowi
GGGGGAAGGAAGGAGGGGAAAGGGCCCCTATCCTTTATTCTAGATCTTTCTTTTATTTAGTGATCTAATCCATAACTGAGCTCTGGAGAAAGGCTCTTCTCCCCCTGCCTTCTGTCAGAGTGCAGAGCTGGATGTGGGGAAGAAATAGCTGTATGGAAATAGGGAAAAAACTAAACAATGGCTGCATGGCATTTCCCTAGACAGCCTGCAAATGAAATTCTGGGTTGTGAGGTTCCCTCTGAGTGTTTGCTTGTCCCAGGCTGCATTGAGGTGTGGAATATGCTAGGCATAACCATTCCTTGTGGTGCTGTTTTCTCTTCAGATGGCACCTGAGCTGAGCCGAGGTGGTGGAGCCTTAATCAGGTGCTTGCTGCTCACCAGGACCAACTGCCTGGAATAACCAGCTGTGAGTGACAGGCTGAGCATCCTCCCATCAACTCTAGGGCTGTGCAGGTCCTTGCAGCTGCCTCTGCTGCCAGCCCCACCTCAAGATCAGCAAATTGCAGTTTGGGTTTCAGCAGAGGAAGGAAAAAAACCCCACGTGCTTCCTATCCCCCTTCAGAGAATCCCACAATGACTGGGGTTGGAAGGGACCTTAAAGATCATCCTGTTCCAAGCCCCTGCCATGGGCAGGGACATCTTCCACCAGACCAGGTTGCAACGAGGTCCATCCAGCCTTTCCTTGGACACTTCCAGGGCTGGGGGAGCCACAGCTTCTCTGGGCATCCTGTGCCAGGGAAGCCTAAAGAACTGTTTTTCCTTCTGGCTCTTACTATGTGCTGCACTTGGGCAGGGCTGACATCCCAGGAATTATGCCATGAGCTGGTGCAGTGTTGGACGGTAGTTTATCCTTCAGAATTTTCTTTTTTCCTTTGGAACACATAACCATCTATTTTTTTTACAGCATCTGTCCCTTTTAATAAGTCCTTTTCAGCTAGAGCAGTTATCCTGGGTGGGCAAAGTTTAACTGTTCCACCTATAAAGTTTTTTATAAATCTGTATAAATGTATGAGATGCCTCAACTAGTTTTCAGAAAGACTGACTGCAGTTTATTTTGCTATGGCTACAGCAAGTTTGATTTTTAATTTATTTCTGTAATGCACGATTTTTTAGTTTTGTTTAAGTTGTTGCAAGTGGTGTTCAGGTTTCAGCCTCACTGTTTTTGTAGCTGAAGGGGCCGTTTTGTTACTCCCAGTGTGTGAAATGCTGCTGTGTAATATTTGCAGGCACCTGTAGATGGTGATGCACTCTGCTCCACGCCTGGGCTGCATCCCCCCCCTCCCATCCACCTGGACCAGGGAATTACCAGGCTGGATTAATTCTATTTGTGATCCTACTTACTTTTATTTTTCTGAGCATGTGGGACAGCCTTGAAATCCTTTCCATTTCCAAAGCATTTTGGTCGTGGGCTCAGTTAGGATACCAGGATAGCAGGCAGTCTGGGCAGCCGTGCTGCTCCCCCGCTGCTCTTTCGTTTTTATTTCCTCGCCTCTTATTTTTGTGTCGCCTTTGAAAGGACAGTGAGGAACAGCTGCCATTCGCTCTTGTGTCCGTGGCTGCAAAACCTCAGCCGAGCCGCTGGGCTACTTAAAAACCAGATTATTTGCTTCCCCAGGCGCTCGGCGGTGCCGCAGCTGTGCGGGAGGCGGGTCCGGGAGACTCCCCGGGCCTCTCTCCAGATCCTTCCCCTCCAGCCAGGCCTGGGCGGGGCCGGACCCTCCGCTCGGCCACGGGTTTGGCTGTGTCGCGTCCCCGTGGCTGGGACGGCAACGGGGAAGCCGCGTCTGGCCGGGGACGGCACCGCCCGCGGTTGTTCCCCGGCAACGCCTCAGGAAGTGAGATCGGCTCGGGCCGGGGCGGCCGGCGGGTCCCAGCGGAGCCGGGCCAGGCCCGCTCCGTTCCCGGGGCCGCGTCGCTGCCATGGGCCAGGCCAGGCTCCCGGGCCCCCGCGGGCTCGGCTGCTTTGTGCTGGTGCTGCTGCTGCTTCTGGGCAGCTCGGGCAGCCCCGGGACGACGCCACCGCCCCGGGCGCCCTGGGCAGAGGAGCAGGGAGCCGTCCCGGAGCGGGGACCGTGGGGCAGGGTGAGGTACGAAGCCGTGAAGAAGCATTTGGGAGCTCTCTCCAAGCAGTATTGGCAGTACCTGGCGTGCAAGGTGTGGCAGGAGGGCTGCGAGGAGGAGGAGAAGCAGCAGGAAGAACGAGAGGCTAGTCCCATCCCAGGTAAGCGACTTGCTCTGTTCTCTCCCTCTCCCGTGCCCAGGCCGGAGCGGCAGATCCGGACACTGCTGTGGCCCCGGTTCCTGTGGCGCTACCCTTCCTTCCCGAGGGTTGCTGCCCCGGGCATCTCCCTCCTTGGCATACCCCGGGATGAGGGGAGTGCTCCTGCGCTTCTTGGGCACTCGGAGCCGTCTCGAACCAGCGGCTGCCGCGTTCCGAGCTCACTGTCCCTGCCCACGGCCAGGGCTGCCCGCAGGGACATGGGAGACCTGGGAGAGGATTGCCTAGCAGGGCTCAGCTGCGCGTCACTCAAAATGTAAAAAGCCATTTTCCCGGAACCTCTCTGATCATTCTGCTCCCGTTTCCAGGCTGGGGCTTTCCTCTGGTGGGCCAGGATTACCTGGAGATCCTCTCTGCCTGGTACTGCAGCTTCGGCAAGTGCTGTGAGACAGGAGACTGCAGGATAATCAACAACATCACAGGTAGGGGCTGTGCGGCTTGTGTGGCGTGTTTTGAGGCTTTTTTCCTGTTAAAGTGTATTCTAGAAAGGTGATGTTAGTAAAGGGCTTTTTTGAGTGGGGTGCTGACCTGTGGGAGGGTGAGAGGCGAGCTCAGTCCTGTGTCCCATTTAAAGTTCTGAGACCAAAGAGAGTTTGTTCCCTACTGCACAGTGTATCTGCTCCAGCTTGCCACGAGCCCTGCCTGCATCCCATAGTTTCCAGGCACATACAGTGGGATCCAAACTGGCCCAGGACCCTGCCCTAGGTCAGGAGGGCACTCTTACCTCTGTGTATGCAATGAATAGGTGTCTTTGTGTTTTGCTGTCCCTGAGACTCCTGGTATGCAAACGCTGTGCTGGCAGCTTGGGAGGGCCTTTTGGCATCAGTGCTTTCTGCAGCTGCCAAGCATCTCTGTCTTTTCTTAAAGGAAAAAAGGAGTCAGTGGAAGATTTGTGTCTTTTTGGGGCCAGAGGCTGATGTAGGCAGGGCACAGGCAGCCTCTGGCTTTAATGTCACTTCACAGTCGTCTTAGCCAGGCAGCCCTGCCATGTTTTCTCCTCTTATTCCCACCTGCAGTAGCTGTGCTGGCAGGTGGAGGCTGAGCTCGTGCTCTCTCTGTGCAGGGCTAGAGGCAGACCTCAGCGGGCAGCTCCACGGGCAGCACTTGGCCAAGGATGTGGTGGTGCGGGCGGTGCAGGGGTTCCTGCAGAGCCCGTGGCCCCGCAGGGCTCTGGTCCTGTCCTTCCATGGCTGGTCTGGCACAGGGAAGAACTTCGTGGCTCGGATGGTGGCCAATCACCTGTACCGGGACGGGCTGAGGAGTGACTGTGTCAGGGTGTTCATCTCCCTCCTCCACTTCCCACATCACAACTATGTGGACTCCTACAAGGTGAGAGCCAACAACACGGGATGGTCCAGTGGGCTGGGCTGGGCTGGGCTGGGCTGGAGTTCATGTCCTTCCCAGCAGCCCGTGTGGGGCTGTGCCTTGGGTTTGTGAGTGAAACTGGATCCCACAGCTGGGATCTGGGCTGGTTACTGCTGAGCCATGCTTGCACAGCCTCAAGGCTTCCCCTCCTCTCCCACTCAGCCCCTGAGGTCAGTAGGCTGAGTTGTACAAGGAGTTTGGGACACACCAAAGAGCTGAGTCCTAGTGCCAGAGGGATAATCCATGTCATTTACTGCCATGCTGAGGAATAAAAGCTGCAAGGAGGAGGTTTGGGGGCAGGAAGCCATTGCTCAGAGACTGGCTGGGCATCATCAGTCTGTTTGTGGCTGGGTGGGTGGCTGCCTTTGCACCACTTGATGTCTTTATTTCCTCTTTCCTTCACTTATTAAACTGATTTATCTTGCCTCACTTGTTTTCCTGCCTTTGCTCTTCCTGTTCTCTGCTCTGTCCTGCTGGGTGGGAGGAGATGGAGCAGCTGTGGTGCCTGGCTGGGTGATCCCAGGGCAGCCCAGGGGCTCCTGACTCCTCTCCCTGCTGCTGCTATCCAGGCCCAGCTGCAGAGGCAGATCAGTGAGACCCTGCAGCGCTGCAGACAGGCCCTGCTCATCTTCGATGAGGCCGAGAAGCTGCACTCCAGCCTCCTGGATGCCATCAAGCCCTTCATGGCTCAAGACAGCAGCAAGGGCCTGGCAGATCAGCAGAGATCCATCTTCCTCTTTCTCAGGTGATTTCTGGTCCCCTGGAGGGGTGGGGAGGAACCAAGTAATGGTGTTTATCCCCAGAGGTGTGTGATACAAGGGTCTGAGGTGGCAGGGGAGGGCACACGTACTTTGTTGCCTCCATGTTCAGTTTTACCTATGGATGCTGGGCATCCTCCCTAGGAATAGGGCATCTGCAGGAGGAGCTGAGGTCCAGCTGAGTCGGGACACCTGAGCCAGAGTCTAGAATTGGAGGCAAGGAAGCACAGTCAGTTAATTTAGTGTCCCCCTGCCCAGCTGAGCAGGACATGTCACACTCCAGGGAGCAGAGCTGGGGCTGAAGGTCTTGGTGGGAAGTTGCCATGCATTGTTAGGAGCTGGGGAGTTCCCATTGCCTGGCTGTGGCTGCAGACTGAGGTGCTGTGAGGCTGATCCTGGCATCAGCACAGCCTGGTTTAATTGGTTCCTTTCCCAGGAAGTGCACCCCAGCACTGTCTCTGTGTGGGACGCAGCTGGAGGGAGAAATGGGACATCTCAAAACCAGGATGTGAGGCAGGCACCTGACTGAAGTGCCCCTAAAGAGTGAGAGAACAACATCTTGGGCCCCCTTCAGTTTGGGAACTGCAGCCTTGAGCTTGGCTCCGGCATGAGCTGTTCCTGTTGGCTAGAGGTGAGCAGAGCATTCCTCCTCCACCTCTCGCCATCCAGGCAAAAGTGTTCCAACCTCCAAGCTTGGTGGTTCCCTCAGAGAGGTTTCCCTGCCTGTGGAGGACCTGTCTGTGTGCCCAGTGCCTGTGGAACTCAGCACGCTGGTCCCTCCTGTGTGGAAGGAGCTGTGGTGGAAGCGCCAGGTCCTGCCCTGTTGCTCAGCACAGGTAGGACGTGCCACCAGCTGCACGGGGCTGGCCTGGTGTCCTGCTTGGCAAGCCATGAAGGTCAGGAATGGACACTGTCAGCAAGCAGAGGGGAGCAGGGTGCTTTGAACTGCAGCAGTGTGTAATCCAAGGAGTTTCATCATTCCTGGTGGCAGTGTGACACTGACCTGCTTTAGCAGGGATGGCTCTGCCCCAGGGCTCCTGTGGACACTGGCATGGTCCTACAGATGGGGTAGGGCTGGCTGCCTGTCCAGCCAAAAGGGGCTGTTTGGGTTGGGAGCAGGATCAGTACAATTTTGCTGGTTTCTCCCTGACAATGGGTGGGAGCATGGTGGGAAACAGTGGTGGCTTTTTCATTTTCTTTGCATAAAATTTGGGGTCCGGAGACTCTGACATGAGGATGGGGTGCAAGCTCTGTGCCTGCCACTGCCTCTCTGCCTCCCACCCACACAAGCTTTGCACCCACTGGTTCCCAGTTCACTGGGGCATTCGGGGCTGGGGACAAGCTCCTCATCAGCACTTGGGGAGGGGGGACGCCTTTCCTGGACCTGCTTTTCAGAGTGAAGGGCTGTCCTGGGACCCTCAACAGCTGCCAGGATGTTGCAAACCTTACTACAGAGCTGCCCCATGGGTGTCCAAAAGAGCCCTTAGGTGAGAGCTGTGCTGCTGCTTTGTCCTACGGGCAGAGGATGCTTTGCCAAATCCTGGGCTGCCACTTGAATCCCTGCCCTGGACCTTTACTTACAGTGGAACTCCTGCCATGTGCTGTGCCCTGTAACCTGGACTTTGTGGTGGTTTGTTTAGCGTTTGGTGTGGAGCCAAGTGTCATGGAGGATTCTGCTGCCCCTGGCAGAATGGCAGACAGGTGCATGGATGCCTGTGGAAAGGGGCTCTTTGGGAAGAACGCTGGCTCTCCATGTGCTGATCCTAGGCAGCAAATCCTCTGTTGTCAACAGAACTGCTGGGGCCTGTCTGCAGGGAAGGTGCTGGCAGCTCTCAGCAGTTCACCTCTGGGGGAAATCTTGAGTGAATTCCCTCTGTGTCCACAGCAATCTTGGTGGCAACACCATCAATGAGGTGGCCCTGGACTTCTGGCGTGCCGGCCGGGCACGGGAGGAGATCTCCTTGGAGCTCCTGGAGCAGCGGCTGCGGCTGGAGCTGCAGGAGGCTGCAGGTAAGAGCTGGGCTTACTCAGGGGGCTGTGGGCAGGCTGCCTGTAAGGCTGCCCCTCTGCAATGTCCCATCCACCATGTGCCACACAGGGCTGTGCCTGGGGGAACAGGCCCTCGCTCCACCCCAGCCCGGGGTTGTTGATAATGAGAGTCCCATCCTTGGTCCCTGTGAGCCAAGACACGTGGGGAGGGAACCAAGAAGCCTTCTGGCCCCCTTCAGCCCTGAAAATGGCTGGGGGCATGAGGCAGCTCAACCTCACAGGGCAGTACCGAGGCTTCTGTGGGGCTCCAGGCATCTCTTGGTGTGATTCCTAGAGATGCTCTGTGCTCAGAGTGCTGAGCAGTTCTACACAAGTGGGTCCCAGTGGATGAGCCCCTTGGAGCCAAGCCTGGCCTCGCAGAGGGATGATGCTCTCAGGTGAAGCTTCTGAGTTTGCCTTGTCTTGTGCTCTGCTCCAGAGAACAGTTATGCCCACAGCCAGCTCCTCAGAGAGAACCTGATCGATTTTGTGGTGCCGTTCCTGCCTCTGGAGTATCACCACGTGAAGCTCTGCGCACGGGACGCCTTCCTGGCCCGGGGGCTTCCCTACACCGAGGCAACGCTCGACCAGGTGGCCCAGATGATGGTGTTTGTCCCCAAAGAGGAGAAGCTTTTCTCTGCACAGGGCTGCAAATCCGTGCCCCAGCGCATCAATTATTTCCTTCCTTGAACGCCAAGGGGAGCAGACGTGTGCTGAAGGTGGTTCTGCATTCTGGGAGCTGCTCTCTTTGCACAGGGTCAGAGGCAGATGACCCAGCCAGGTGCACTTGCACAGGGACTTAACAGAGACTTAAGCCCCCCGTTACTCCCAGAGCTGTTGCAGGGAAGGAGGTGCCTCCCTTACTCCTGGGATATGGGGACAGCCTGTGCTTGGCTGCTTTTGGAGCCTGTCTGGTGTTCTAAGTCCCTTCTTTTAGCTGGAGGAGTGATGTGGTTCTGCTGACAGATGCTGTTCCATGTGAGTGTGGACTGGCAATGTCCAAGTCCTTGTTTTGTTGCTGTGTGGTGAAGGGAGGCCTTGGACAGGCTGGTCCTGTTGAGACAGTGTGGCTGAAGCCACGTCCCTGTCCCAAATTTTCTCTGTCATTTTACAAGATCGCACAGAACTGCTTTGCTGGAGTTGAGTTTTTCCCCTCTGTTGCTCTCATGCCTTTCTAAGGTGTCTGCTGCTCAGGGACCCCTGTGCCAGGATTGTAGTCTGTGCAGGGAGAAAAGGACTGAATAATCTCCTCTGGAGATGCCAAATCCATAGCTCTCACCACGGAGTGTCCACCTCTTCCGTTGTATGGAAGCAGCTGCCAGGGTGAGGGGAACTTCTGCTGCAATTATTTTATTAAGCAGGTTGGTGAAGAGCCCGTGTCCTTCACTGCAAAACCAAAAAGGAGAGAAGAAGAGAGAACCCCTCTGCCCAAGGGCAAAGGGCAGGTGAGAAGGATGGTGTCTGAAGCATCAGGCTGCAGCTGAATGAGAGTTCTCATGGATGCAGTAAAAGTTTGGGGTTTTTCCTTCCTTTTTTTGTTTTTCTCTTCAGTCCATTTCATGCTGTGGCTTTTTGGCTGGTATCAGCATTATTATTATAATTATTATTATTATTATTACAAGGGGCTGTTTGCTGTCTGGGCACTCGCCAGGTGATAAGTGTGTTGCATCAGCTCCAAAAAATTTCATCAGTGTTACGGGAATTGCTCTGTGACCTCTGGGTCAAAACTCCCTCCCAACAGGGCTGTGCTGGCGAGGAGCAAAACAGCTCCTGCCAAGGACAGGGTTTGGCTTCCCAGCCACCCCCACGGGGACCTTTGATCTATTTTAAGCTCTGACCCATTTTGCAGTGCCAGTGATGAGCAGTGGGACCTCTGGGAAAGATTGACCAGACAGACACGTCCGAGCCCTGCAGACTTTGAGTCCCTGCTTCCCTCAGGGCACACTGGCTCTGTTATCTGAGGAGGCTTCACAGTCCAAGGCAGAGATGAGCCAGCTGCTCTCCCACTGCTTAGCCAGTGCAGGTACCTTAACCTGGCTGTGTGGAATGGACCTTCGGCCTGTGCCAGCGTGGGTGATCAGGCATTTCTGAGACTTGGTTCATGGTTCATCTCAGGTGTCAGAAACCTGGGAACCATTGGGGTGATGCCTCCAGCTGGGGCAGGGAGGCTGCTGCCTCACAGGACACAACTGGGGTTATGTTTGGTCACCTGGGCACAAAGTTTAGCAAGCTGTGCTGAAGGTTAGTAGCCAAAAGGTTGTGTGTAAGCTGGGATTTTTTCTAAATGTCAAGAAGTGTTCAGCTGGGTTAGGCTGCCACAGGCTGGGCTGGCAGGAGGTCGGTGGGGGACTGGTTTGAGGTGGGCACGGGAGCAGCTCTGGCTGTGGCTGCTGAGGGAGGTGGTGGAGACATTGAGGGGGGCAAGGCAAGAGCTGTGCTCTGCTGGGTCACGAGTGTGTGTGTCACACCTGGGTGAGCTCTGATCAGCCCCACAACAGCAGGAGCTGCTCTCTGACCATGCCAGGGCAACAGTTTGGTTCTAAATGGATACTGCATAAATAAAGATTCTGCTTTTTCTGCAACCTGGTGGAATTAAATTATTTCTCTTTTTAACAATTTTTTCTACCCAAATGAAAGACCTTCTGGTTAGGACTGAGCAGCTTCAAATATTCATTAAGGGGGGAAAAAAAACCCCAGCATCTACTCAAGTGGTTTTTGCCAATAAAATATTGCAACCTTTATTTAAAACAAAATGCAAATTGGCAAAACTTTGTGGAACGACAGGCAAAGAGGCCCTTCCAAGGGCCTTATTTACATCAAGTTTAACACTGTTCGCAGTTCACAGTCAGACGATAGTGAGAGAATTAAATTAGAAAAACAACCAAAATATATTACAATAACAATTAAAAAACAAAAACAGTTGACAACACTGCTAAGAGTGATTGGTGATTAACGTGATTCATTTCAATCCATTCCTGCCCTCAAGGAGTTCACTACCAATACAAACAGTGCCACATGAGCCGAGCAGGCTCCACCTCCCGTGCACAACGGACACATGGGGGAGAACGACCTCCTTTGGTACAGACTTTGCTTAGCCTGGAGCTGTGAGAAACAAGAGTCCCAGAACCTCCTGTGACCTGCTACCAGAGAATGGGCTGAGGGATGTGCAGTACAACCCCAGCAGCCATCCGTGCTGGCAGGGCCCTGGGAGGTTTCCACAAGTGCTGCACTCTCTATCTTTCAGCCTCCCTGCCAGCTCCTGATGAGCAGCAGGGCTGAGTGTGTCACAGAGAAGACAGCAGCTTGATGGCTTTGTAACCACCATCCTCTGCAGTCACTGGTGCCTGTCAGCGCTGTGGATGCCCCGGAGGAAAAGCCTGCCTCAGGTATGTGGTAGGACACAAGGGTTGGGATTGCTCTGTGGCTGCAGTGTAACCCACCCACACCTCTGCCTAGTGGGGAGGGGCTGCTCTGTCTCCACTGTGGGGTTTGGCTCCCTGTGCCCTACAACTCCTCCAAAGCACCCTGACAGATGTCAGCCCTCATGTTTGGCTGTGTCTCACAGACACAAGGCCAGTGGCACCCAGGAGAAAGTCCTAAGGAGGACAAGCACAGCCCTCCTCTCTCCCTCCCTGCTGTGTTCTGCATCAGCAACGCTGCTCCCTTCAATTCCCCTTTCCCACTGGCTGAATTTAGTGCAGTCCCAAGACCCAGACTTTTAACTCAGCTTCACCCCTGCCCACACTAATGAAGAACATGACTAAATCAAGTGCACCACTTTGGGGTTAAGAAGGGTGTACAGTGCAGGAAGAAGAAAGAATTGCACCTGTGAGTCAGCTAATTCCCACAGTGGTGGGAAGAGAAAGTGCCCCCCTGAGCTCACTCTGTGCTTTGTGCTTGGCAGTACCAGGCCCGTGGGTGCCATCCCCATGGCAAAGATAGCTGCTTTAAATTCTGGCCCACAGCAGTGCAAGAGAGCCAGCCCAGCTCCAGCTGTGCCCCCACAGCTGTCTGACAGCGCTGAGAAGAATAAACAACAGGACTTCTGCCTTGTCCCCTGCCCCAAACCATGGAGCATGAAGTGCTCTTCACTGGGACAAACAATGGAGTGTCAGCACCCACACGTTCCTTTGCACATCTGGTGCCAGGCTGAAAACAGAGAATTGGCCACAGTGGAGACCTTTAAGGCTGAAGAGAAAGGCAGACCTAGCTAAAGGGAAAGGGAATGGTAAAAGTTTTAGAAGCAGCAGAGAAAGGAAGGACAACTGGATGGTAATTTACAGCAGAACCAGCTTTCCCAGAGTCCTTTTGCTATCCTGCCAGAGGGCAGGGGAACATTGCAGTTTGGGAATAAAACACTCTAGGGCAGCAGAAGTTCCAGCAATTCCACAGCCTTCAATTTAGGGGGAAAAAAAACCTGTCAAGTCAGCACTACCTCTGCCACAACCTGCCTACCTGATGTTAGATGATAGGTAAGGGCAGAGAAAACACTTCCCATGAGAGTGAGAACAGGCAAATCCCCAAATTCCACCAGCCTTTGTTTTTGATGCAGCGGAGGGGTCAGCTCTAAAGGGGCTCCTGTGCTGGGCACAGGGGTTGTAGAGATGCCCAAAAGCTGCCTGGACATGGTCCTCACAGGTGACTCTTGGTGTCCCTGCTTGGGAAGTGTTTGGACCAGGTGACCTCCAAAGTTCCCTCCAACCTCAGCCATTCTGTGACTGGAAAAGCAGTTGAATGCTGTCCTGTCCCCCTGCCCATCTCTGCTGCAGGGGCAAGGAGAAAATGGGGCTCCTGAAAGGAAGTGGGGATGGCCCACATTGTGTCCATTGGGACACAGCTGCTTTCTTCAGAGAGGGCTGCAAGAGGTGAGTTCTAGTAGTTAGAAATTCCATATTGCTATTCTATCACTTTTGCTGTAGCTTTTCTGGAAGACTGGCATTTAGGGGAAAACAAAAACCAAAACAAAACAAAACAAAAACCAAAACCAACAACAACAACAACAAAATCAACCAAGCAAAAAAAAAAAAAAAACACCCAAAAAACCCTCCCCCCCCCAAAAAAACCCCACAAAAACGTTTCTTTCAAAATACTCATCAGAATTGGGCTAAGCTTTAAAATGTTCTGGTTAAAATGCCTTTCCCCTGAAATCCCTTCAGTTCCAGCCCGTTTGTCCCAGGCTGAGCAGCAGTACAATCATGGAACCATGTGATGGTCTGCCAGGGTAAGCAAGACCTGCCCTTCTGCCCCAAAGAAAAGAGAGCCCCCCACTTTCTAAATCCTTCTGATTGTTTGACAGGCCATGTGAAGCAATGCCACAAGCCACCTTCCCTTTGCAGGTCACCTTTCCAAAGGCAGTCGGTTTGGATGCACACCCTCCATGAAGATGACTGAAAGAGATAAGGTAAACCACAAAAGCCCACAGTAAAGTCTAGGAGATAAGGGGTTGGTACTCTGCCTGTGGAAGAGCCTGGGGACAGCCACAGGGCTGCAGGGGATCAGGACTTGCCAGCACAAGGGGTTGCTTGGTTCTTTACCCCCCCCACCACTTCACCTACTGGGCCCCAGAAGCTCACTGGTCCATTGTACCTCACATGCTGCTCCTCTGCTGTGCCTTCACACACTCTGAAACAACTTTGCTTAGCTCAGACCAGTAATGGAATGAGGATTCTAAGCCCATTTCTAAAGATTTTTCCAGGCCTGTCTTGCTGTGCTCTGTGGAAAAAACAGGGACACTTCCTGAGACACCCAGCCTGCTTCCAAGCACCAACATGTGCTTCCTTCTAGACATAAAGAAGGAACATCTTCTAAAGTCACACCTGTGCCACAGCTCCACTCGAAATGCTCAGACTAAAAGCAGCACGGCTACACTTGAAAAACAAGTTTAGAAAGCATTTTAGCCCAAAAAAAAAGACTTAAGGTGCAAAGCAAGTGAAACCCTCTATCACCAGCAGTGTGAAGTGAGCAGCAGCATGCAGGTAAGGTGTATTTGGAGCCAGGTTTCAGGCCTGTTTCCTTTCCTCTCACAAACCAGCAACTGAGCTCTTCCTACTTGCCAGTACATTTACACCTTAGGGAGTTGTGCATAGACACAGATCAGCTTTTTGAGGCCACAACAGTCTGCAAACAGCACAGGACCAAGGATGACAATGCCAACCACTCAGCTGCTCTCATTCTGGGGCTGTTAGAAGACATCAGAGACCCAGTGGGAGCCCTTCAAGGCAGAGCCACAGCTTTTGTTGCCACGCCTCAAGCACAGAAGTGCACAGGTTATGTGCACGTTCCCTACAGCACAGTGTAGGATTCTGGTCTAGCCTTTAAAATATGGGAACAAATATGGAGAAACCTGTGGTGTTTCCTGTGTGCAGCCATACTTTATCACCTTGGGATGCAGAGAAGCTGGAAGCCTGTGAGACAGGTAAACACCAGAACAAATCCAGGAATTTGGCAGTGTGAAGGGTTAGGGACAGGTCCAGGGAATTCTGCAGCAGTAAGGACATGTGGTGGGCAGGCTGGGCTGTACTTTCTGGTTCTCCAGCTGGCCCTGCAGTGCTGTGACTGCTAAAGGAATGTGGAGAACAGCCAGGGGGGCAGAGGCTCTGCCTTACCTACCATGGATCTTCACAGTGATCACACTGAACTGGGGAGTCAACCTGGTAACAAGTCAAAAACAATCTAGACCTTAAAAAGAGGAAGAACCCACCCACCCCAACAACAACACTGGCAAGTTGTGCAAGAGCCCCAAACTACTCAAAAATGACCATCAAGCAGCACCTGTGCTAGACCACTAGAAATAGGTATCAGCTGAGTGAAGGCTGTGTGGTGGGAAGGGGGAATTCCAGTGGTAAGTCTGCCCAGCATCCCTGACACTTCCAATACAATGACAATGAGAACATGGTGGATGAGGTGGACAGGAGGGAAAAGGGACAGTTTCATATATTAACTAATCTTGCAGTTCTCATTACAGCAGCAACAGTGCTGTGGAAGTTAAGCCATCCAGACCAGTGCATCCACCTCCAGCAGCTCTGAATACTGTCAGTGCATTAGACCTTTCCCCCAGCTGTACTTGACCCCCCTCTGGAGCTGCTCCAGCTGCTCTGCCCTTGGTACCAGCAGAGCCCCAGTGCCTTTCCTTGGCCTTGTCAGGACAGCAAAGCACAGGTGAGCGCAGCCAGGGCGGGATCTGTTCAGCCAGGCAGCTGCAGCCACCCCAGGACTCCAGCTGTCACCAACCATCCTGCCCAGAGGGAGAACCTGCCATTGGTTCTCCTGCCTCTACCGGGGAGGAGAAGGAACTTTCTTTCCCTTGCCATACCAAGCAGATCAGCCTGACTAGGTAGGGACAGATCTTTGATGTTCTGCCCCTTAGAGCTTTAATCTACCCTCTCCATCCCCAATTTTTTGAGATGAACCTGTAAACGTGAGGAGAACTCAGTGATCTGAGGTACTTCACATACTCAAGTATCAGTCTTTCCTTTTAAAAGCATCAGTACAGAAAAAGTCCCGCCCTCCCCGTGTGTGTTTCTCTTACCCGGATTGACAGTAGCTACCTTTGCACCACATCACTGATTTCTTGGACACATGACAATAAGTTATTAAGGACGGGGTTCACCCCATGGACGCCAGCAGCTGTCGAGGACACCTGCAGCTCCTGCAGGCTGAGTTCCAGTTTGCTCACGGCTTCCCGGAAGGCGAATTTGTTGCGCGTGTGCGGGATGCAGTCCACGTAGCCCGAGCAGTAATCCAGCAGCTGGTGCCCCGTGTCCACCAGCTGGCTGTTGGGCGTGGGCTCGGCGATGGCGCTCGACAGGAGATCCGCGCACTCCAGCAGCGCCTCCTTGCTGATCTTGTCTGCGGGGATTTTCTCGGCCGACTGTTTGGTCTTTCTCAGCGCTACCTTGGCACCGGCCGTGCCGTTGGCCATTTTCACTGGGGAGGTGGAAGACGATGACAGAGGCACTTGGGGCGGAGGCATCGCGGGCCTCCCAGGTTTTCCACCAACAGGTGCTGCTGCTGCTGCTGCCTTCTTACTCCCTTCATTGGATTCCAGTCCGTGCTGCGCTCCCGCCACGCTGCTCGGCTCTTCTGCTGCATCCGAGCAGGCAGCTGGCTGCTGCAGGAGCCGCATCACCGGTGGTGGAGGTGGAGCACACTTTGGTTTTACCCGTCTGGGCCGGTCCCTGTCGCCGGAAGAAGTGACCTGATGCTCAGATAAGAGCTTAAATTTATTACCCTGAGAGTCTGTGCCAATGAGCTGCACGTCTGCTGGAGTGTGTTTTAGAGTGGGTGAGATTAGGACTGGCACTTTGTGGTTATGAGTGGTTGGAAGTATTGCTGCAGCCTTTACCGGAGATGACCACCCCGGCCTCTCGCCATCCTCAAGGGCCCCTTGTCGTGGGCCACTGTTTTTTTCCTTGCCCTTAGGAGCTGCCACTAGCCCTGGACCCTCCTTTTCTTCCGACGTGGAGGGAGTTCGAAAAGGGAGTGCTGTGGCACCCCTTGGCAAGAGTTTTGCTTTTGGTCTCTCTCTGGTCAAAGCAGGGCCTTCTTCAAACCTTTTGGGAATCAGGTCACTGGCCCTCTCTATGCTCTCATCGGGCTGGGAGGAGGTGGACACAGTCCGTTCCAGCTGAATTTTTGACCTCTGGGAATTTCTGGGAAGGGTCATTGCCATCCTATCCTGCTCTGGAAGCCCTGAGGACATGGAAGATGTAGAGTTTGACCTTGGAAAAGGCTTTGAAGCTTCTTCATTGCCAGTGGGTTTTCCTGCTCGTAAACCCAGTGTCTTTTTAATCAAGCGTGGCGTAAAGAAGCCAGTGATGCCCGACCACCCTCCACCAGTGCTCACACCCCCAGCACTGCTGGGCCCAGTGCCCTCCTCGCTGTAGAAGGTCCTCTGCACAAAGCTCCCTCCATAGCACTTGGGGGGTGCCAGGCTCGTGTCCTGCTGCGTGGGAGCAAAGGAGAACCCGTCCACGTGCTGCAAGGAAGCAACAGAGGAAAAGTTACCCGTCAGCTCGTATTTCTTATGGGGCTGGTTCTCCATCTCCCGGAAGGAGCTGCTGCGCTTGGGAGGTGTGGGAGCATTCCTCTTCTTCATGAAGGAGCTGAAGAAGCCACCTTTCCTGTCCCTGGTGAACGTGGTCTCTTTGGCATCCTCCAGGAGGCTGCTGGGGGACTTGTCCCTCTGCTTGCGAGGCAGCGCGGGGGACCCGCCTGTTGGCTGTGTGCTTCTGATGAAACCTGGGCAGGACAAACAGGTGTCAATCTGAGCAATCTATTTCCACTTCCACCTCCCTGTCCTGCTCTGGGTTTTATAGGCCTGGTGTATTTACCTGCCCACGTGCTGCAGAGATAGAGTGAGAGAAGAAGCGAGCACTTGTATTTTATTTTTTCTTTATTTTTTTCCTATTTCTGTATGTGACTTGTCTATACTGAGAAGGCCACTTTGGAGAGAGAACAGAAAAGAGTTGCTCTTTTCTTTCAGTTTATAGCTCTCTTCCTGTAATTTTCTGTTCCTTTCCAAATACCCTAAGTATAGGAGAAAATCTCTTGTTGCATTGTTATCTTTAGTTTTGAAGCTGTCACTTAAAAAAGAGCAGCAAAACTGAATTTGAAAGAAAAAATACAATGGGATTTACTAAAAGAACATTGAAAAAGCTACAGTGTTTTCCATTTGCTAGTAAATAACTGTCACAGCAGCACAAAGCATGCCCATGTCACGTTGTTCTTTGTTTCTCTGGGAATTTACACCCAGAGCACACACCTGGTGCTGAGCTGGATGCCGAGTGCTCCACAGTGTCCTGTGTTCCTTCAATGTTCTCCTTGTTCTCTGCCTGTTTCTTCAGTGTTCTTGTCTTGGACGGAAGCATGGGTAAGCGGGGCAGGTAAGGAACTATGGATGAGGATGAGGCTGTTCTCCCAAGCTCCTCTGCTACCTCTATAAGGAAAAAAAGGAATAGTCAAAACAGAGACCAGCAAAGGAAGAGGAAAAAAAAACCTGTGTCTTTTCTGCAAACACAGACTGGCAGGAAGAGATCCATGACTGAGAAATACATAATTAATGGATTTAGTCTTTGTTCAAGTCTAGAGGTATTCAGGGTCAGATGTTTTTCCTAACAATTTCAAACTCATTTACAGATTTATCAATTCAGCCAAAAAAGAAAAAAAAAAAAAAAAAAAAAGCAGTGGTAGGATCTGTACAAGGGGTCTGTTAAAGGCTGCTCAAGAACTAAAGGCAGCACTGGATGCATTTGCCTGTTTTTAATCAAGGTGCCTCCTACTGCACCCCCAAAGTTGTGTCCTCCCTGGAATCTGGGTCTAAGCTGCTTTGCTTGAGGCAAAGCACTGTATCCCCATAGATGATGAAATGAAGATTACATGTCAACAATAGGTCAACAGAAAGAAAAAGAAAACAAACACAGAAAAAACCCCATAACCTCCTGGCCACACCCAGCTTGGCATTTGTGTGACCACTGGATGTGTCTATTATAGATCCTCACTGGTAAAATTCCATCTGGTGTCTTTTTTCTGTAGTAGGGAAGTTGATGGATCAGTTGCATATTTAATTTAAAACCTGAGCAGAATGCTCTGACATTTCTGCTTGTCTGCTGAATAGTATCACATTCCTCACCAGTATTTACCTCCTGGTAGATTATATTTCAGACTTGAGCTGCACAGATTTGCTCCTAGAAGTAGCTAAGCAGAAAATCCAGAGATTAAAGCACACTTTGTTAAAAGTGGAGGCTGGTAGAATAATATTTCATGACCTAATTGCTGCTGTCAGCAAGGGACTGTGATATGCATACATCTTTCACTCTCTCCATCACTTACTATTCCTCACTCTTCAACCTGGAAAACAAGAGATTTCCTCTGATAGAGGAGACAATATTCATTAAATCAGCTCTCTGGCATTTACTGCTTGAATGTAATGACACTGTTCCCTGCACTGGAATGTGTCTGAAGTTTATTCAGTATTTGTGAAACAAGTAACAAAACTTATTTATCCCAATTATGGCTAAAAGAATAAGGGATGGAGCTCCCATTTCAACCCTGCTGCCAGGAGATGAGCCTTAAGGGCTCATCCATGAGACACAGCACTCTGGGGATAACCTCCAGTGCTGTTTCAAGAACAAAACAACAGCAGCTCTCACCCTCTGAGATGCTTGAGTCATGGAACATGGTTTCAAAAGCCTGGTGGGTCTCAGCAAAGGAAGGTCGGTCTGGTGGGTTCCACTTCCAGCCTGCAATGACAGAAAGCAAAGTCTCAGTGCCTGAAACAGGGAGATGAATTCTTCTTCTGTCCAAGGAGACAGAAAGTAGTCACACTCTGACCTACTGTTAAAAAGGCTTGAGTTATTCACAGGTACTGATTCACGGCAGCAATTAGTACCCTACTGTATCCTCACAAACAAATCTTGAGAAGAAGGAACCAATTCTAAAAATCCCAGCTCTCTGCCTACTCTACAGGTTTTTCTGATCTCCCCATCCCCTTTTCTGAATTGTCTGGGCCAAGGACAATTCCATATTTGCTACCCTGGCTGCTTTGACCGAACACATCCAGCCCAGTCACAGATAACTGAGTGTGTAAAGCTTCAGGCACCATCCTGCTCCTGTGCTCTTAACACTGAATTTCAGACAGACCCTTCCAAAAGAAGGATGTGTGGACCCTCTGGGGGAAAGAGGAGGAGAGTGCCTTGATCCTAGATGGAGTTTGGGAAGTTACAGAAGAGTATCATGATGAAAAGTGCAATTTCTGCACTTAGTTAGAAATCTGCACTAGATCAGGAAGCACTGTCTGCTGGTATCACCACAGGGTCTGGAAAGTGACGGGCATTCTGCTTGCTTTGCATTACAATCATATGAATTCCCAGCTTTTGGGCTTTTGTCAGCTTCCTCAAGGTTTTTGAAGCAGTAATATCCTTCATCATTCCCCACCTTCTTTGTTTCGTAACTGAAGCCCACCCTAACTTTGACATGCTGAGGATCAGGTATTGCTGTTAATTACAGATTCTTCCCACCTTCCCAGGCTTTGTCCCCAAAACTGGAAGAAGATACTCACATGCCCTCATCAGTTCATACACCTTGGGAGGGCAGCCCTCTGGTTGCTCCATCCGATAGCCCTTTTCCAGCAGATCATACACCTGAGAGAGGTCAATGCCTGGGTATGGTGACATCCCATAGGTAGCAATTTCCCATAATAGCACCCCAAAGGCTGCAAAAGGAGGAAAACAAAATTCCTGATCATAAGTCTGCCCTTGTGTTGGTCATTGCTCTGTGGCCTTCATTGCAGCTTGAAGCAGCATTGTTTCCTTGCAGGTATTTCAGGCCAGTCTATGTGGAAACATCACATGCTAAAAATGTTACTGATTCATGAAGTTCTGGCCTGGCACTCTTCTTGGAGTCAAGGCTCTTCTTGACTCCACTCTTCTTGACTCTCTTCACAAGGGTTTCTGCCCAGGCCAGAAAGCAAGTTGTCTGGGCTGGCAGAAAAAACCAAAATGAACAAGAAAAGGACACTGAAGATGAGTTTTCTTACCCCACACATCTGATTTGATTGAAAAGGTGTTGTAGGCCAGGCTCTCGGGAGCTGTCCATTTGATTGGGAACTTGGCACCAGCATGGGCTGTGTAAGTATCACCAGTCATGAGTCGACTTAAGCCGAAGTCAGCCACCTTCACCACGTGGTTTTCTCCAACTAAGCAGTTCCGTGCTGCCAGGTCCCTGTACAAAGGAACAAAGGACACCACTGCAGCAGGAGCAGGGCTTTTGATTGCAGTTTTGGGGCCCCGCTCCCCTGGATCAGGAGATGCTCTCTGTATACAGCAGGTAGCAAGGTGAGCTTTGCCCTGAACAGTGTCAGAAACTGAGCTGACTTATTCTTAGGAGCAATGAGGTAAATCTTGATTAGGATTAACTTTTTTAATTCTATCAAGTTTTCAGTAATGGTGCTGTTACGGTGCCAAGTTTATGTTTCCTAAGGATAGGATGGGATCAGCAGCTCATCACACACTGGTAATAGGTTTATGGCACAGCTTCATCTGCATTTAAACAGGACTTTGGGTGGGCACTGTCTGCACACAGGTGTTGCCAGGCAGTTGGGCACAAGATTGCTATGAAAGTCCTGGGGAGGAGCTACTGCAAGACAGTACTGAAGCCAACACAGCCAATGGATAAGCCAGTGTGAATCCCAACTGTGAAAGAAACCTCCCCAAAAGATGGAGTTCCCGGCCCATCATTCTGGTGGCCTGTTTATCATTGCAATCTGAAACTGTACCAGCTCAACATGACTTCACCCACCTGTGGATGAAGTTCTTCTTCTCCAGGTACTCCATGGCAGAGGAGATCTGGGTGGCCATGTAGAGCAGCACGACAGCGCTGACCTCCTCGCGGTTGCACTCGCGCAGGTAGTCCAGCAGGTTCCCGTAGGGCATGTACTCTGTCACGATGTAAAAGGGGGGCTCCAGGGTACACACACCTGCCAGGGAGGAGCAGGCAGCATGTGAATAAAGCTTCCCTTTCTCACCTCTGTTCCTGATTTAACAGCCATTCATTGCATGTTGTTCCTCTGAGAAAGTGAAGACTTCCACGTACAAGACCCAGGTCTTGTCAGTGCAGCCCAGACTCAGGGCTTCTGTCTGTTTTCCTCTCCATCCACTTTATGGATAGAGAGAGAAACATGTCTATGAAAGCACCACTATTCCTATCTAATATTCATGAAGCAGTAGTTCAGTTCTTTCAAAGGTTACAGAATGCAAATAAAGGAATTATGAACACACAGTTTGCTTTTCTTCCCCTCTCTGCCTTCATAAAGCTGAAAAGTGGCCAACTGGAAGCAGGTACCTGTCAGCTGGCAAGATTTCCAGACTGAAATGTCACTAGAGAGTAATGTGAAGCACTCCCATGTGCTGGGTAAGGAATCAGTACAGTGGAACTTGCTCCTAGAACAGCATTCTCACACATTCCTGGGATGACTCCTTGCTACAGTCACTGTACAAAGCATGTAAAGGCTGAGGAGGAGGGCAAGAGGATATACTCTTGTCACAGCTCTGGGATCCCCCCTGCAGCTCTTTACACATTCAGGAGTAAAGCACTGTGCATCAGAAAGAACAAAAATGCAGCTCTCTGATGACAAAACTTTGAGTTGCTGCTCCTGGAACCAGACAGGGCTGACACACACTTCATCTGTGCCCTTTTTTAAAAATGGGTACAGAACAGTTGCCATTAGTAAAAGCCTTCACATTCTTCACATTTCTCCTTTCATCCTAGGCTTGGCTTGACAGCTCTGCTTCTGAAAGTGCCAGAAATCCAGAGGCAATTAAACACTAGTAAAGGTTTAGGGTGTCTCCTTAAGAATCTTTGTGCAAGTAGTTCTAACAGCTATGCAAGCTATTTAATAATGATCATCATATCATGCATCTGCCAGTGAGACAACAGGGCAGAGTCACGATGTAAAGCCTGTGGATTTTCTCCAGTCCTAAGTTGTTTGATCTCATGTACTTATTTGGTGATACACAGAGTTCCTCACAGCAGCAGCAATCTGGTATCTTCTGCCTAATTATGGACTAATTTGTTCTTTTTAATTAGAAAAGGCTGCCCCTGCAGCCTTTTCTGTAAATGTCTCTGATTTGAGAAGTATGGAGAATGGTATTTGTTGTGCTTCCAACAGAATTTTTCCTTTCACTTTGAATTTTCTTATAATTTTTTCCTGTTCTCTCAAGAAAATAAGCCACAGAAAATGATTCTGTAAATCTGATTTAACAGAGCAGAGAAGGAATCTGAACCTGATCACTGAACCCTGGAGCAAGTTTAAGGCCAAGGACACAAACCAGCAGGAGGATGATATTGCAAACTTTTATGTAACAGTCATGCCTCAACTGTAAAGTTGTCTACTAATGTAAGTGACTGTATTTGATGTTTTATTTAAAATTAGTGTCTCTTAGCTCCAGTATTACATAAAGCTATCAAAAATACCACCCCATAACCTGACCTGATTCATAAAGTTATATAAATACAGAAAAGCTGCCACTGCATTTAAACCAGGCAAGTTTCTGCCAAAATGAAGACTAAGTAAGAACACAAAGAGCAAGGCATTTCACTCACCTAACAACTGCACTAGATTTGGGTGCTTGATCTCCTTCATCACAGCAGCTTCTTTCAAGAACTCTTCCACCTCCATGGTATCTTCCTAGATAGACAGAGAGGCAAAAGAAGGGAACATTTATCTTCATGACCAAGGTCTGGTTAACACCACACATCCTGGTTGAATATAAATGATGGCATCTTTGTCTCCATTCTGCTGTTTTGGCTTTTACCAAAGCACACTGTAACAGCCCTGAACAGCTGCCTGGCTGTCCTGCAGACCAATCTGCAGTACCCTGGCAGGGCCAGGCTCGCTTGTGTTGTGGCTAGCGAGAGAAAGACTCTCAGGATCACTGACTTAGTTCCCCTGTACAGCTATAAAAATTAACTTATTCAGGGGCCACTTAGAATTGCAGTTGTAATGTTGAAACAAACAAGGTTTTGAAAGGAAGAGAAATGGAGAAGCTGAATTTTCCAGGAGTGGAGGACTGCTTAAAGAAGGTATTTTCTACATCTTTGAATTCTTAAAGCCTCCACAGCTCCTCTGGAGGAAGGCAAGTTGGGTTTGTAACCATTTCTATTGGTCTGACTTGGACATGCAGCTCCTGCTGGGCCAAAATTTCAATTTGTTTCTAAGCCACTTACATAGGTGTAAGTTTGATAGGGTCATTTTGATCTGCAAAGCTACTCCCAAGCACGGATTTTATGCAGAGCAGCACACTCCATTTTCTGATGTTCTTATCATGAGGTGTAGTTGAGAACATTACAATTTCCTTACTCATGTCATAAATAGTGACCAAATGAACAGTGCCCGGAATCTGAAGACTCACCTTTAACGTTTTCACAGCCACTGTGAGATTGTATTTCTTCCAGACCCCCACGTAGACCTCTCCATACTGCCCTCCCCCGAGCTTGTGCTTCATGGTGATGTCGGTGCGCTCCATCTCCCACTTGTCATGGATGGGGGACACTCCGTACACGGTGGGCTTATTGCACTTGGGTGCTGGGTAATGCAGAGTTGTCACCAGGCCATCTGCCACTGTCGAGTGATGGTGCACCAGCTCTGCCAGGGTGCTGAAACGGCTTTCTGCTGTCACATAGACCTGACAAGCAAGAAACAGGAGTCTGCTTAAATGAAGGCAGCTGCAAGTTTTCAGTAATGTTGGAAAACAGGTACAAACATTTTAATTTTTTTAAAAAATCAGAAAACCAGAACTTTAAAATATTTGCTCTCTTCCTGTTGGGCAAATAACTATGAATCTGTAGGATTTTTACCCACAGAAGGCAGCTACATATAAGCCATCACTTGAAGAGCAGTGCCGTCTCCTGCCTCATGCTTTACAGGACTAGAAACTGGAATTCTTAGGTCTCTCAACACAACATGCCACTACTTGATCTTGCTTAAAAATGCTGACTTACCAAAGCTCTGCTGCTTCTAAGGGGGATCAGTGGAAGGCTACCCCCACCTCCAACCACAGCTGCCTTGCTACCCAACTACTTTTAGCCCAGACAAGAACTGTCTGCACTTCTTCCAAAGTGCTGTTTGGGGAGTCGCCACCAAACCCTTGGCACAAGCGCTCTTTTATATTAACACCGGATCTGCAACTTGAGGTTCTGGAAGAGGATATCTTCATCTCCTCTCCCCACAGCATTGTCCAGAGGTCCTTACCTTGCCATCCGAGGTGGTGTTGATCCTGTAGTGGTAAACACGTCCTTCGTACCTGAGCGAGATGGACAACTGCCCTGGGCTGCTCTCGCTTTCCCGGACCAGGAAGCTGCCGTTGATGAGGCTGCTGAGCAGATACTCTGCTGCACTGCGGGACACCGGCCCGTGGTACCACGAGTGCTTCTCCAGGCTGTTCACTGGAGTGATGTAGTTGCTTGGTACCCAGCCCTGCCCATTCTTCGAACGTACCTCACTCCATTCACCATTCTGGTTGTAACCCAGGACTCGCAACTTCTCACCTGTGACCAGAAAGAAAAAGCCAAAATAAGCACAGTGCAAGCTGTTGTGTCTTCTTGAGGGAGAAACTCAGCATCAGTTGAGCCTGGGTTTGTAGCTTAACAAGAGAAATCATCTTATAATTAAACTGCTACATATAAAGTATTTATGAAGCAAAGGCTCAGACAGAATACCTAGGATACTGTTCACTGATATAGTGCAGTGAGATAAACTCAAAAAGCTTCTTGCATCCAGCTTACTAGAATAAGAAGACTTTATTTTCTTGAAGGAATGAGGTTTGTTTTCTTGAAGCTTTAAATGACATATTATTAATTCTTGATTCTGCCCCCAGCTGAAATTGCTGAGTTCGGTTACCATCTATGATGTACCCATTTCCCTCTGCCCTTCCTACAGCAGGTATCTCACAGGGCCAGTGATGTGGGGAGCCTGGCACAGGAGTGGGCTGGACTGTGCCTGTCCCAGCAGAACTGCCCAGCAGGTGTCCCTCCAGCACTCCTATTCTCCCATTCTCTAAGTGCAGTATTCCCGTTCTCTAAGTGCACCATTCCCGTCCCTATCCATGCAGGGATTCCATTTCCTGATTTCTGTTGCTAAGTTTTCAAGCCCACAGCTGCTCTACACTCCCAGTCTTACCTTTGGTGATGCTGAGTGTGTTGTCACCACTTGCTACAAAATCATAAAGTGCAACAAAGAGATTCGGATCGCTCTCAGTGGCTCCAAGCAGGTTCTCCTTGGAGCTCCATCTGATGGCTTCGTTCAGTGCCTGGGGCTCAACGTCGCAGCCATAGGGGCGGTGCAGGGCCTCTGAGGACAGGACAGGAGAGGCAATCATTTTGTGTACAGTTCTAATCATGGAAGCATGAGTTGGAAGGGACCCACAAGGATCATCAAGTCCAGCTCCTGGAGAAGGTGATTTAACTGCTATAAGCCAAGTAGCAAGCTATGTATATAAAATTTCTATTTAATATTTATTATATGTCTACACCTCTATTCAAAATTATTTAATCATTCATAGATTAAAAATAGGTGCACAATTAAAAGCACTTTTTAAAATTATATGAAGTAGTGAAGGAAACCTTTCAATCACAAAATGTTATTGTTTTCTATGTGGTGAACATAGCCTGGATCTGAAACCAACATTACAAATACAGGTAAGACTGAATTATGACACAAATGAGATGTGTAAGTTGGGATAGTAACTGGTTCAGTATTAACAGGAATGACAGAGATTTGTAATACGTTTCAAGACTGCGCAAACAGAGGTGTAAGACTGACAGGAGCAGGGACAGAAGGCAGTACAGGTGATGCTGGGTATTTAGCAGCAGCATTTCTGTTTTGCTGTTTCAATGGACAACTGATGCAAACTTGTCACTACAAGAGAGTGGGGGAAGGAATCAGACATGATTTAGGAATGATTTAGGGGTTTTAGGAAGAACTGCAGTAAGAAGCAAAAGTGTGAACACTTCATGCTAGTGCTATGTCAAGACCATCACTGGCTTTCTAACTCATGGAGAGGTTTTCCAGGAACACGTAGTAGACTAAATGTCAATATTAAGACAAGAAAAAGAGTTAGAAAAAAGAGTTAGAAAAAGATGGTGTGGTTTCATACATGGGGACTGCTCAAGGGAACAAAAACATCTGAAGGTGTAAAGTTATATACTTTTTCTGACAGCACAGATCTAAGTCCCTGTCCCAATATCTATTTCTGAATTCTCTAGTTCAACTTACTTAGAGAAATGTATACTGCAAAGAGATTTCATTAAATGCACTAAACATAAAAAGTTGTCTCTAAAAAAATCTGAGGCTTTCTTTGCTTTACAGTCATTGGTTTGGCCCATTTCTGATGGGCTGAGATGTTTTTAAGCAGACACTGCCAGAGAATGTGTGTGGCTACACCTACCCCCTTCTCCACAGGCCACTGAGATTTACACTCATGAGCAAGAGCTGGTCTATAAAACACCTGAAAAAGGAACAAAGAGCTCAAATGCAGCACAGGACAGGAAAATTGGGAAGTCAGTGAGACACAAAACAGGAAGAAGCCTGTGTCATGTAACAGGCACAGAAATATTCCAAATCTGTGTCACAGGACAGAGCTCAAGCCTGGAAAATGAGGACTAAAGGGGGTTTCCAGCCTATAATGTAATTTTTAAACTGTATTGCAGGTATATGAGAAAGTAAGTGTTTGAGGTTTGTTCTGTTTCCATTTTAAATGTAGCTAAGTGGCTTTTGACTGCATTTCTGGTAATTATTCAGAGTTCTATTGCTTGCATAACCCGTTCATCTTGCAATTACTTAGTAACATAAAAGTAGCCTTCTGTCAAGGCTCTCCTAGCACAAAAAGAAGAGCCTACAGACTCAGGCACCAAAATGTCAGTTCCTTGATTGCACTGCCTGCAGATGCAATATTTACATACACTTCTTATTCCTAACTTTCAAGGGAAATAGTTTTACAAGATATTAACCCATCAGACTGGAAGCTATCATGGAAAACAAGAAATCCCAGTGCTCAGCCACCTACATTACGGCATGGCTGCCAACATCCCACTGTATTTTCTTGGGGCTGGATGTGTGCATACTCAGCTCCATGAAAGAACAACAGTTCCTAAATCCAGCTCTCTTTATGGAGCAAAAATACTATTTAATTAAATAATACATTATTTATGCTCCTACAGTGGGACTTGTGTTATGAGTGTTTCAATGCTTTAAGCAAAGTCAAATGTGCTGTATGAGAAGACTGACCTACACATCTCTGCTAGAGAGCAAACACAAAAGTAGGTAGTTTCCAAAAAATACTCAACCTTTCAGCTCCAAAATCCCTTAATGGTGTTAATTACATTCTTACTTTCAATTGTGTATCTGCCAACCAGTGAAAGGTTTTAAACAAAAATATAACATTTATTCATTATTTATAAGTCAAAGCATCCTTTAAGTTTCTTTCTCCAGCCAGAAAAGCTCACACACTGAGCAGCCAAGCCCTGCTCCACAGACAGCACAAAGTTAAGTGTTTATCCACACACCCATGGATAGCCTAAAGCAGCCCAAGGCCAGCCCAGCTCCAGAGCTGCTGCAGCAAGCCCTGTGCCCAGCTGAGCCCACTGCAGGCAAGGTCACTGCAGGCAAGGTGAAGCTAGCAGAAATGCCACCTGGCCAGCACCAATAGTTCTGCCCACATGGAAACGTGTGGGGCTGTGCTGGACTGGCAGTGGGGAGTCAAAGCAGATGTGGGATTCCTACCACTTTCATGGGAATGCCTGGGAAGCTGGCACGGGTTCTTAACACCCACTCGATGTACAAAAAAGCCAGCAGAAGTTTATGTTTGATGAGAAGCTTCAATCACTTAGCTACAGTACTTACCTAAAAATCACATTACCTAAAAATCAAATGCTTATAAGAGTTCACGTCTCACTAACTTCCTTTACTTTCATGTTAAAGTGACTTGAATGCTTAAATAACTGTAAAGGTTACCCAACACCTAAAGGGGTTTTTACCAGGATACAAAAGTACTTCTTGCAGGTTATAATTCCATAACAGCCCACGCTGTTCCATACAGTGTGGGTTCTACACCATCCATCACAGAAGAGAAATATGATCATAACCAAAGCATGTCACCAATGGTGCCCCTCCAGCTGAATAGTTTGTGAGCTCAGTCCGCACCAAAAGTCAGGAAATGAGCTGGGAAATTCCATTTTATATCAGCTCCTTTCCAAGGCTAACCATAAATCTTACATTATCACTTTCATTTCCAATGCAATGGAAAACTTACATCATCACTTAGTGAACAAGCAATACACAGTCACACAAGGAGGTTATGCTTCATCCATCTCCTTCCTTTTCTTTATTCCCACAATACAATTTGCTTCTCTCCGGATATGAAAGCTTTCCTATCCAGCCACCATGTAAGGCGTGCTTTGTCCCCCACCCTTGCTGCCAAAACTCCAATTACCAATCTCTTTGGTCTCAGAGCAGAAGGTAGAATATGCTAAATTTTAAATTTCAGAGTCACATTAAGTGCTGAAGTAGTCTCTATTTCTGAAATACTGTGTAACTGCTTGTAGAAAAGAAGCATTTCACTAATCCTAAAATCCCAATTAAAGCTGGCAATCTCATACCTGCCTGTGGCTGGCCTCATACAAGACAAAGACAGACTTGAAAGGACCTCATCCTCCTTGAAGCACTTGGAAAAACAGGAAAGGGACAGGACAGGATTACACAGGATTACACCCATTACACCCCCGAGCATCCTACCTGTGAAGCTCACACCGGGTTTGGAGGTGTCCTCACTGAGACAGCAGAGCAGTCTGCCCTCCTTGCCATAGCTGCTGGACTGGAAGAGGACTGTCCCCACACTCATGCTGTGCTTCCCAGAGAGCAAAGAGGCTGCCTGGCACCACGAGTGAGTCCTGGGCCGAGCACAAGGGCTCCACACACAGCAGTTGCTGCTCACAAGGCTGGGGGCCGAGGGGAAAGGAAGCGCTGCTGGGCGGGCAGAGCACAGACTGGGAAAATCAGGCCCTGGGCTAACTGGTTATTAACTGGATGGGAGGGTGGAGCTTTCCAGGGACTGCTGAACACACAGAGGATGTGGGGACTGGACTGCAAGTTGAAACAACTTTGAGATGAGCTGGAGAGACAGAGTTTTGTTCCACTATGAGTTAGGTAACAAAGTGTTTGGGAAGAAAGCAAACAGTTTCCTTGGAGAAATTCCTTTGCACAAATTACAAAACAGATCACCCATTAAAGGGGACCGCCCAGATTGATTCACTTTTCCACTCCACATACCACTGCTGGAACACTACTTACAGGAATCAACAGGAAAGGATATCGGTGAAAATCCACATCTTGGAGAGGTACAAACACTGAGCACATGAACACTCTTGGATGTGTTAGGAACTCAGAAAGACACAGAAAGCAAGGCCAGCACAGTGCACCCAGTCTGAGCTGCACATTTGCTGATTTAATAACACTTGGGACAGTTTCCACAAGGGCCCCAACAAATTACCTCTCAAAACCCCCAGATTTGTTGATTAATTCTTTAAAAGACCTGGTTTTCTAGTAGAGCTGCCTTGTGGCAGGACAGGCTCCTTCCTGGTCATGGAAGGGTTAACAAACCAGCACTCACCATGGCAGTCTCACACCTAGGAGGGTGGTGGGTCTGCAGAGGGGTATAAAAAGGGAGCAGGGAAAGGGAAGTCTGTGGTTTAGGCTTTTGTAGGGGGAGAGGAGTTGCTGCACTGTTCTGTGAGAGGGGCAGCTGCACTGTGTGATGATGATTCAAACCAGACTAAAGGTAAGCAAGCAGGCTTATTCCAAATGTCTGTGTTTTGTAAGGTTGTGAATGTAGAAAAAGAGTGTATAGAACTGTGGAGATGCTGTGATGATGAGGAGTTGCCTTTTCCATATGGCTTCTGACAAGAGTCATTTCCCCTGCAACCAACACCTGACATTTGTGGAAAACTGACTTGGCAAAGAATTAACTTAGGATACCTGAACATTGCTGTTCCTAAAGTTCTGACAAGGGGGTGACCTCTTTTCTTTCTCTTCCAAAATCAAGATCAGTGAATCCTGCAGCGTGCTACCTAGTGGTCAGAGGTTGAGACACCTTTACTTGAGAGCTCCTAGGCTTTCTCTCTGTTCCTCTTTGTTTTGCTTCTTGCAGTTTACTATTTTCTCAGCTTGCGTTTGCTCCAAGTACTCTGAATTACACTGGCATTTGTACTAAGCTTAGCATATCTGTTAATACACAAAGAATAATCAGAATTTTTGGAGAAAGCCAGCACAGCTTTACAATGACATGGATGAGCTTTGTGACATCCATGTCTTACCAAAAATGGTACCAGGAAAGGGCAAGCTACGAACGGATTTGTGGCTAGATTAGTCTCAGCTTTGACAGTTACTAACCTTACTAAAATAACACATTGACAAATAGTCACTTTAACATGAAATTGATTTACTCCTTAGTTAAAGTACAACGGATGAGTAAACAGTATTTCAAACAAAGAAGGATTAGCAGGAAGTTAAGTTGGATTAATAATGTATTTTGCACATATCCCTACTTACCCCATCAATTACAGCCTCTGTCAGAAGAGTCTGTAGCCAAAGACTAATGGCTGGCTGGTGCATTATGAGCTCCTGATGGGAACCATGTAGTTGCCAGCACTGGCATTATTGGTGAGAAACGTTTTGGCTGTAAGTCTCCTGCAGCAGAGTAATTTTGTGCCTACACTATTTCCAGGCACCCTCCTGAAGATGCTCTCCAGTAGAAAGGACACAGAATACACAGCAGTTCATAAGGTCCTGTCAAATGCACCCAGCCAGAATAAAATCAAGCATCTCTCTGGTTTCTAGATGGGCATTCTCCCTCTTAAAACTGATCTTCCTAGACAGATATTTTACACAACAGGCTGCCACTTCGACACCTGCATCCACCACATCTGCATCCTGTTCCTGTGTTCTTCACAGTTAAGTGCATGACATAAAATCTTAATTCTGGTACACTCAACTTCCTCAGTGGAAGAATCCACCTTTCAGGCACAGCAGTTCTTCCCAGCTCTTTACCCTATTCCCTATGGTGCCCTTCAAAGTTGCTTCCTGAGAGAGGCTACCCTTCCTGTACAACTTAAGTCATCCATTTAGAAGCAATTTTGTAGTTCTTCCAGCAGTGGGGGAAAGTTGAATAAAAGGAAATCTTGCTGACTATGCTACTTTGTAATGTATAGTTCAGGGAGCTTCTAAAAAACCTTGTTATACGTCTCTTAATCAAAGAAAAGAATGTCATAATGAAATACAGCCCTGAAATTGATTTGCTGTTGTTGGTCATAGACCAAAGAGACTGGTTTGTCAATAGAAGGAGAGAGACAAGGAGGTTTATGAGGTAAATACTGGTCATCGTATACAGTCTTAATCTGATATATTATACAACAAAACACACAGGGTGTAGACTTGTATTTTTTCACATAGGGACAACTCAAACACAAAACCACCAAGATCCCTGCATATGCCACATATCTCACTTTATTTTCACTCTTGAGTCCTTAAACTAAACACCAATAAATTACCTATGATGCTGTTTTCCAGACAGACTCAGTTTATTTGCTTGCTTTTAAGACCACCAAAGAACAGGCATTGGCCATCAACTCATGGAAAGTAGAACATCAGGTACCTAATAAGTGCTGGTATAATTGGTATTTTCCACTGCACCTTCAAAACATACATCACATTACACCACTGGACCTTTAGATCTTTAACTGGCTTCTTAGTGGGAGGATTTCTGCCTTAATGAATACAAGGAAACAAAACTGATAACACAGCAGCAAGTAGGTTGCCTATTTTGCTGACATGATTGGAACAGTATCAAGTTCTACAGCAGCTTTGTTTCTGAAGCCAAGTCTCAGTGCTTCCTGCTAACCAAAAATACTCAAGACAAGCTACACACTGAAAAGCAACCAGTGCTGAACAGGCCAAGTTTCTGCTGTCTAATAATGTGGTAGTATTGAAGCAGACCTATGAACTTCCTTTACCCTGTAACAGACTGCAGCCTTTACCTAAATAGACCACCTAGTTTTTCTGCAGACATCCATGTGGCCATGCAAAACACCAGTTTGAAGGGGTCAGACAGCTCACATATGGCCTTGGTAAAATGCAGGCACTACCTAAATGCCATTCCTAGGTGTTCCTCTCCTGCAAGCAAGCAGACTCTTAATAATGTGGTTTGCTAGAGCCAAGCACAGAGCCATAGTTAGTCCTAGGGCCTCCCACAGAGTGGGGCAAGGTTTAAATATTGTAAACAACCCACTGAGGAAAGCCAAGAAATACAGCTCCAAGCCAAGAACTCGGGATGGGCAAGGAGTAGGTTTCTATTTATGGTACCAGGCTGGGAGAGACAGAAAGGGAGGAGATTTCAGAGTCAGTGACAAAATTGCATCATAAACTGCTCACACCATATAAAAGGATTTCAAGCTGGCAGCACTGTCATGCCTCAATTATCAAAATATATCTGACATAAATAAAAGTGATCTTTGGTTCCAGGTGAGAAATACATGGAGAACGAGTTCTCTATATGCTTCATCTCTTGCAAACAGATTACTTTTGCAACATGATGAAGTGCTGATATGAAACAGGGGTTAAAGTGGTGGGTCTTTGCCTAGAAGAGGGACTTCTTGGCTAGCTTAATACAAAACTCCAAGGGAAGACAAGGTTTTGGGATTTGGTGTTACTGAATCTAATTGGTAAAAGGAGAGAGAGATATTGATCTCAATTGATTTAGTTCCACCAACGTATGAAGAATTCAAGACATTGTCTGTCTACCTGAACATTACAAGGGGTTAGCTTTGTTAAGATTTTAGAAAAACTGCCTGTCTTCTGTTTCCCTGGTACCAGTTATCCCCTCCCTTTGTTATTAATGCAATCAAACAGAGGTTTCCCTCAGCCCATTTCTTTGCTTAGATGTCAGCAACACATTTCTCCCATTACCAACATAATGCAGTGTTTCCCTATTTCTTCCTCAACTAACTTCTGGTTAAGTAGCTTTTTGTTGCAGAATCCAGTATGAAATAAATCAAGCTTAAACTCCCAAGCCTTCATTTGAAAATCTTCATTCTTTGAAACCAAGATGCATAAATTTCTTCATAGATCAAAGTATAGGCTGTGACTGAACCATCTACAGCAGCATTTGGTAACTCTGCTGTTTTAAGAGAGAATTTTGAAGTAGATGAAGTACTGATCATGTTCAGTACAATACTGTTAACCAAACAGTCTGGCTCTCATCACCTCTAAGATTTTCACAGAGTCCTTTCAGGAAAGCAATTCTGGTAAGTGCAGCCAGCAAGATGATGCAGGGGTTTAGAAGCATTTACAAAGCACTTTAGGGTGAGGTACCATGTGAGCACCAGAGACCTGGAACTAACAGCTGTTAGAAGGTACAACAAGATGTATCTTGGCACAGGTACCAGGAATGGTCAGAAGCACTGGACCAGACACAGTTCAATCTTGACTTCTTTAAATGAGCCTCTGGGTGAGGAACCAAAACCCAACAGCACAATAGATAAGGAAAAAAAAACCTTTCCTTTCTTGAAGAGAGATTTTAATGTAATTAAAATTAAATACAGAGTTCTTAGAACAAAAAACTACAAATGTAACCCTTTTGCAAAATTGTGAATACTGTATCCAAGTATTTGTTCCCTTAATTCCCAAGGATTTGCTCAGCTCCTATAGAGCCAGTGAGCTTTGCAACTGCAAAAGTCTAGAAACAAGCAAAGACCAGCAAGTGTAAATGCTCTGTATCACATACCTCCTTCCATTGAGTACTGAAGCTCCAGTCTCTCTTCCTCTGAATGCTGCCCACAACAAGCAGACAGCAACTACTCCCACAATGTCAGCTTTAGGGAAAGGAGTGCTATGAAGGGACACAGATTTCTAAGGTAACTGGGAAACTGTAGATCAAAAGTGTGTTTGACATTCTTCCTCTGTCCTGGCAAGTTCCAGTAAACCTCTCCAGTGTGAAGGGTGAGAAGGATTAGGTCACCCAGTCCTGCTCCAGGAAAGGTGGGATGGCCAAACACACGACAGCTTACAGCAAGTCATTTAGCACTTTTTAAAATCAGTACCTTGGGAGAGAAGTTGCTTAATGGGGATTACACTTCACTGCAACAGAATTCCTGGGGAGTTGCTACTACTGGCCACATCAAAGCCAGATATTATCTACTTCTAAGCAAATCAAATGGGTACTTACTTACTCACAGTGTAACACAAACACTTGAAGTAAGAGCTCTTCTGCAAAAAGGCTACTTGAGAAATCAGGGCTAAGCCGATCCCTGAAGAAACCAGAAATACCCACACTCACGAAGTCTAGCTGGAGAGAGGTTTATTTTACAGCTGTAAAGCACTAAGTGATCAGACCTTCTAGCTAACATGATAAAAATGTCCAAGCTGCTTTCCCAGTGACATAATTACATCTTGTTAGACACCATACAGTATTAGGTACTCTCCTTAGACTCAGCACTTGGATCAATGACCACATTAAACTGTTTCTCAGCTGCCTTTTTGAAATTCATTTTTAGCCTTTTTAGTTAGAAGGAAAAACTTGGAAGGAGAGGGTGGAGATTAACTCATTGACCTGTAATCTCAGGAGAGAAAGAAAATGTCAATCTAATAGCCCAAATCTGAGTTGATGTCAGATCTTGAGGCCCAAGTATTTTTGCAAGTGCCTTGGACAGGCAGCACTGCTTACCTTGTGGAGGATATTCGGAGGGCAGAGCTCCCCAGGTGAGCTGGTACAGCTTCAGTTTCCAGTACATGAGTTTAATTTTTTAAGGGAATCCCAAAATGCTTGTTAGCACAGATGCGATTTCTCAGTTCCATCCACCCACACCGAATATGCAGCAACTGCCAAGGCTACACAGTACTTCTGTTTAAAAAAAAATTCTCCAGCTAAAAATAAATCACAAAACTCTCAACCTCATTTGTCAGCAACCAATATGCTGTTCAAATCATCGTCCACAGCCATTTTCTTCTCTTGAACAAAGAGGGGGATTCCTTTTTAGAATATTTACTTCATTTGACTAAAATACCCTTGTGATCTTGCCTCCTTTGAAATACATTTGTCTTAGACAACAAACAAGTGTTTCCTTTCCTCCAAGAAAAGCCAAGCTTTAGCGTGAATACTTGCCCAAAAATTGCATGCTGTATTGTGAACTTCAGAACCAGGGAAAACTTCTAAGGTGGAAAGCCCCTGACATCCAGCTGAGCCCTGGCTGAGGGACCTTTAGCTGTCCTGCTCCTTCTCAGCCCTCTGGGCTGATCTCCTTTGCAGGGAACAGTGGGAATGTGAAGTCAGAGGAACAAATCCATGGCACTAAACTTAGCTCTGGCTGTGGAACTGCTTCCCGTTGGTGAAAGCCAGACACTTGTCATTGGCTCCACCAAGCAGACAAGGGGCTCCATTCACCAGCACCAGCCCAGCAGCTGCTCACTGACCAGGGTAACACGAGCCCCAGCCTCTCCAGAGGGAGAATTCCAAGCCCAGCCTCTCCAGAGGGAGAATTCCGAGCTCAGTGCTGCCACAGCTTTGTAGTTTCAGGCTGTGTCACCACGTTTGCTTTTCCAAATCTAACTGCAGTGTTTGGCCTCCGTGTATTTGAATTCAGTATTAAGTCAAGAATGTACTCACTGAAATAATGTCTTTGGAAAATCCTTCCTGGATTATGGCAGGATTAATACAGCTTTGAAGGAAAAGAAGCCACTGTAAGACTGAGCAGGTTCAGTACTCCTAAAAGTACTTGAAACTACAAAAGGTTTGACTTGCTGATGTAGAAATGAAATCAGTTTTATTACAAAGAAAGATAACAGCAAGTGAATAGACAAAATTGTGCATAAGTTAAGTGGAGCTGGTTTGAAAATGTTTATATCATTTCGTATGTTTGTAATGGATATTATTCAGTAGGTTAGATATTTTAAGACAGAATAATAGAAGAAACGATGTTTTTTTACATTACTTCAAGAAAGGTTGTATTAAACTTGATAGAATTTTATGCAGTTAAGATACAAACACACATTTTATCTTTCTGCTACTAAAGATGCTTTACATCTACAGCAAAGTTGTGGTTTATCTTTTAGGGAGTACAGCACTTTTTCACTGTTAACATCAAAACTATAGAACATTTAAAGGAAGTATGATAGGAAAAACAAGTCCTGCCCCTCATTTTTAGCAGAACACTTAAAAATGTCAAAAGCAAGTCAGTCAGCTGACAACTGGGATTCTTCAGGCACACAACAACCACTGCCCTGGGTCACTTACAGCCCAGCATCCTGCGTGGCAAAAGGGTAATCATATTATTCCAGAATACTTTCTAAGCCTCCAACATGTTGTACTTGAGGTGTTTCTGAGCCAGAGCTTGTGTTGTTGCAGTTAAACTTCCTGATAGGCCTTATTTTGCCCTGTTGCTGTCTGAAGTATTGCAAACTAACCTCACACATAAACAAAATCCTGCTGCCACAGTACCAAGAGCTCACAGCACCTTATAGAACAAAGAAGAGGCTCTCACTGGTTCTGGACAGGACATCTAATTTCATTTAATGATTCTCAGTTTCTACAAGGCAAATCCCAAATGATCAGTACCTGTAAGTGCTTTCTCTGCTATTCATGATTTTTATAAGCCCTTATCTCATTCTACCTCAGCCACCTCTCCTCCAGGCTATAGAGAGCTTATGATTCTAAATGTTGCCATGATATGTCTTAATACAGCTAAGAAATTGATTTCTGTTGTTACAGGGACAGCTCAGAACTTAGTACCTCACATGCAAAGGCAGAACCATTTTCCTCTGTGTCCCACCTTCTACATGATCACACTGAATCCTGCTTCTTCAACTTCCTGCAAGCAAGTTTAGCCCTTGCCATTGGCTTTCTTCTTCACATCATTTGTCATAGCTGCTTTTAATTTTAAAAAACCAACAAACAGTTGAATTTAAGGCAAGTTAGAAAGCTGAGTAAAAGACTTTATTCCTGTTTGAGAGTTTCTTCATTTTTAGACCCTATTCACTAAAAAAAAATTGAGGTCTTCTAACAAGTAATATACTACAAGCAGTGGTTAGTAGTGTATGGTCAGGTTAAGTCAGCAGATATTGCTATGCTAACGTGAGGAGCACTTTAAAAACAAAGATAAAAATTACCTTGCAAAGGAAACTAGAAGACTGGTTAAAGAAAGCATCATTTGCTCTAGGGAGAAATAACCCAGAAGGAGGAAAACTTGACCGTCCCTGGATGCCAACAGAGCAAAACCATCCTGCAAATGATGTTTTTTCTACTAATTTGTTTTCAGAGCAGTAAAGAAAAGCAAACAAAGTACAACAGTGTGGAAATGAGTGACTTAATTCCCCAGACACATTAGGCCACATCTTTTGCCGACGTTCATGACTGCCATTTCAAAAAGCAGAAATTGCATGGAAAATACTTAGACTAGCCTTCAATTTGGCTAGCAAGAACAGAATCTGGTCTATAGACAAACAATCATAAGGGAGTAGGTACAATTTCAGATTTATCTAACTATTTGTCAAAAGACAAACCCCCAAAAGAGCTGAGATCTATTGCCAACTTACAATGCTAACCTGAATACTAATGGGTTTTCTATACCACTGCTAACATCCCCTCCTTGTGCTGGGGAAATATCAAAGAGGAAAACAGTTGTTTGGAATTATCTAGGATTGTAACGGGCTGTGAGACAATACTAATTCAATTAAATCCTATTTTATTGATTTGGCACCACAACAAGACTTGCTAGTCACCTAGAATAAGAAGAGGCAGACAGTAAGGTAAGAGTAAGGCTTTTCAAGAATGAATTATGAACTGCAATTTAACCACATGCAAAGATTAACAACGATGGGGAAGGAACCAATGCTGCCTTACCCCCTCAAAATGCAGGTATTCCAAACCCCAAACCTACATAAGTATTCTTTTGGAGCAGTCAGTGATGAGGTTCAAAAGAATGCTACTCCCCTGATTTTACCCAAATCTATTCCTCTTCTGTTCTGGTTTTCATCCACTGTTTGGAGGTTTTTGAATAGATATGCAAAATGACAAGGAAAGTATCTGCTGTGTGCTACAACAGATCCAGCAGCTAGAAAAAGCAAAAAACATTATTTCATTTCTGTCACTTGCTTGCCACACAATTACTTGACTAATTTTTCCTGCTCAGAGAATAAAACAACAACTTAGTGTTGACACACTGAGGGAATAGGAGCCACTGGTGGTTATTTAAGGAGCTTTCCTCCCACTCAATACCAGCATAGCTGTCTGAGACATCTCCCCTGCTGCCAGGACGGGTGGTATGACTGGGATGCTCACAGGATTGGTCATGGTATTGTCAACTACTTTTAAGTGGGGCCACTCAGCCTCTGCTACAGCTCCTGCCTTTGGATGCCACCTCCTCCAGTGCTTAATTTAGTGTATTTACTATATATATTCTGAGGGAGGAAGGAAGAGGGAAAGGGCTGGAAATTCCCAGTGGGAGGTGTAACATTGTGGCTCACCAGGCAGTTTGTTTCCTCTTGCTCTGGAAAGCACTGGTTAGTTCCTAAACTGCATCCATCCACAGCAGCAGTTTGGGTGGATTTTACTGGGATAGCAAGGTGCTTTTCCACAGAGCCAATAAAAGGCTCTGACAGAAGGACATTGCTACATTTGGTTTCATGGCAAGACTTTTGCCAGTTATGCCATACAGCTGGCTCTAGGGAGCTATGTAAGACTGCTTCATTTAGGAGTGTTGTATTATGAAATGTCCATTTTGAACTGAAATTGAGACCAAAGACTGGCTGTGCCAATTTGCAGCATCCCCACATCTTCTGGTTTGAAAGGCCAAGAAAGTTCCCTTTCTCTTGACAATTGAGATATTCTCTTTTTTCTAATTCAACAGAGTTCTACCTCATTCCTTCTTCCTCCCATTCCCCAGAAAAACATTCCCAGTTGTTGCTGGCCTGTATTGGCTGTCAGACAGCTGACTACTTGGATTACACAGGGCTGTATTGTATCTCTGCAGGACCCAGCCACATAAAGTGCTTCCTCTGGGATCAGGGCTCACTACTGGGCTCTACCAGTACACCAGGTGCTGTCTTGAAGTTGGAAATCCCAAGACAACAGGCAGCCCTTCATATGCTCCTCTCAAAACATTCTCTCTTGAGCCTCTCAAAGTACAAATCTACTCCAAATCAGCTACCCAAGCAACCAAAACTCATGGTGAACTTGTACTCACTCTGACTCAGCCTCTCACAGCAAAGAAATCCTGTCTTCTGTCTTTTGTCCAGGTACTGGAAATTAAAGCCACTTCAAAGCTTTTGGAAGCTTGGGACATCTTTCAGTTTCACTTCTACTATTAACAGCAGTCCCCTGTGGCAATCGTGTATTTTGAAGATATTTAAATGACCATAGCTCTCCTCAGTACAGTAGTTAGAAAGCAGAACATTTACCATCCCATGCAGATCCTGTTTCCAGCCAAGGGCTTCTCTACTCCTTATTTACTACAAGACAGTCAGTCACTGCCAGCTTCTAGAGATGCCACTAAATCTGCCTTTCAGGGCAGTTCTCCTTTGGAATTCCAAGCTGCTGTGACTGTTACTTGTAAATTTCTTTGGGAAAAGTACCCTTGAGGCAAACTCCAAGACAAGCCTCAGCCCAGAAGCTCCTTGACAAGCCATGGAGCATCCAGAGGCAGATCCCTTAACTCCTAACTGAAAGCTGCTGTGCTTCAGGTTTAAAATGGGTTTTCAGCTTAGAAGGACTTTATGGAATCAGGAGCTAATTAATATTTGAAAGTTATTTGAAGGTTCTTTAGAATTAATGACATGTTTCCTGTTCATCTACATGATTGCCAGAAACTGTCTTCTCACTATTTTCAAGATACTTTAAGCACGTAAAAGTCAATATAACACAGCTGCTGCTGCTTAGAAGCAACCTGGACACTTCATGGAGCTGAGCAAGTGCCAAAACTGTCAAAAACAGTGAGGCAAGGAAATATCGACTTATTATTGCTTCGAGAGCTAAGTCTCTAAGGCTAAAATAAACCACACATGCATAACCATGTTAAATTTTTTTAAAAGCCTGTATGATCAGTCCCTGAAAAACTGACCCAAGAGCTGAAAATTGGAAGCACCCAGCACACAGTTCCTCCAGCAAGGATGCTGAAGTTCCAGCACGATGCATCAGCAGAGGCTGTGGGACCAACACCCCTTAAGGTCATGCTTTCATCATGAATAGTGCCCCAAAAAGGGAAAGCCTCTGAACAGCACACAAATCAATGAGATAGAAAAAAATGAGAGCCTGGACAACATCCAAGAGGGACCTGCACAGAGCAAGATTTTTTTTTTTTTTTTCCTCTAAAAAGATCAGTGACTTGAACATACAGGGTCACACCTTGTGTTCTGACGCCAGAGACTGAGTAATGGCAAACATCAAATAGTAGTGAGCAAGTCCAGCAAGCAGAATCAGCTCTCAGAAGAACTGACTAATCTGGGATGGTGTGTCCTCTTCCCAACAATGTCAAACGTGGCTGCTCAGTAAAACTTCCACATCTGAATTTGGTCTAATGAAAATGCAGTGAAATATTACTAGAACTTCATTCCTAATTACTACAAAACTAGACTAAAAGATTCATTAGCAGAACTAGACTCTTTGGGCACAAATATTGGTCTCTTTTGACAAATTTCCATCCATTCAGCCTTACCACATTGCCATTCAGATGACCAGGATACAAGTAGGTTATATCCTGTAAAATTTTACTTTGAGATCAGGTACTTCCTAGATCAACTTATAACTCCTCCCCATCACAGGGAAAAAAAAAAAAAAAAAAAAAAAAAAAAAAAAAAAAAAAAAAAAAAAAACAAAAAAAAAAAAAAA
>VZRH01008203.1:409865-423854 GCA_013397555.1 Urocynchramus pylzowi
CCAAAAAAAAAAACCCACCAAAAAAAGCCCCACCAAACTACTCCTCTTATTTTGAAAATTCCTGCTCAATCTTTTAGAAATTGTGTATTGTGAATGTTGCAGGCAGATTATTTATAACAGACTTCAAACAAGAGATACCTGCTGCAGAAGCAGGGTTGAAACTGAATTACCCAAAATATATGGAGTCTAACAATTCTGTTTCTAAAGCAAGGGTAGGGCATCCTACATAATGACAGGTAAAATAGAATAACAGGGAAACTGACAGTCTTGGCTTTGTTTTTAGTGCATGAAGGTGGCTGCTGTAATCTAAGACAAATACATAAAATACAGGGTTTTCCTTTAAACTGATGAGGGAAAATAACCAGGTTTGGGTGTGGAGGACTCAAACCAGTTTTTGTGGGAGCTTTGCCAATGTCATAAGAGCTGCAAGGGCGGTACCCTCCTCTCAAAGAAAAAAACACAACTGGAAAAATCAGCCTGTGCAAAAACATGTGTAACTTGGGCAGGGGAAAAGAGGAAGGAGAACTAAGAGCACCCTGGTAGGGCACAGAAAAACACTATGGTCCATATAAGCATTCTTTATTTTTAGAGGGATGTGGTGCTCACACAGGCTCAGATCACCAGAACTCCTTCCCTATGAAGACACATTAGCATTACCCTGACAACCTGAACTGGGATATGTAGCCCTTACAACCATCACTAGACAATCATGAAAAGAAACACCTCCTACAGCTCCTAACCCTAATTAAGATTCATAAACTGAACCTTCTGCAGCTGTTGAGATTCATCTCCTGGTTTTGTCTGGAGCTTTGAGGTGGGGATATTTGTGCAGACACATGTGCTAACTGTGCAGCTGTCTCTGGAGGCACGCTCCAAGGACCAGGCATTCCTCCTCGGAATGAGGTGTGCAAGCACATTTTTTTCAGATTTAAAGTTGTATGAGGGCTACCATACGAAGTTGAGAGGGCTCACCTGCCACCAACTGATTTTCTTTTAATCAAGAGGCAGTCAGGAAACAGCAACATGAGTATTTCATCCCCAACTGTGAGGTTTTTCTAAATCCGGACCATTGCTTTCTAGATTTGTGACAAGAGACAATGATGTTTTTCCACTAAGGATATGAATTCTAGTAAGATTTATTTCTAAACCCTCTAGTAGGTAACCATCTCCCCTGCTCAGGTAACTAAATAGTAAGATCCACAATTTTTGCTGAAATGTTTTATGAGCAATTAAAGAATGGAAGAGCAAGAGGATGTATTAAATCCCAGAATTCTGCCAAGGCTGTACCTGCTTTGTGGGTGACTCCTCTCACTGCTGCTAACCATGCTCTACCCAGCAGTAAATGTCTATTCTCAGGCACATTAAATTCACAGCCTACACAACATTCTCAGTCAGGGCATGCTAATATTATGGCTTGATACTACACAGGATATTTTTGTAGCACTTGATATACTGAGTGTCTTGCAGTTTTGGTATTTTATTCTTTTGACAGCCCTACAGATAGTAGGATAAATTTGTGCTATGAAGAAGGTCTAAAGCAAAGCAAAAGTAATTTCCTAAATATCTGGAAGCTATGGCAGAACAGGACTCAAGCTGGTGCTGATCAGTGATCCTTCCTAAAGTACAATACTAAGAGCCTTCATTACAAAACTTTCACACTATCTATAAATAACACTTTCAATCAAAGGCATAAAATACTCTGAAAACAGCTACTCTCCCAACTACTGATGTTGTCTAAACAAAAAATTCTACTCTTATTCACACTAATGAAGTAGGATTAAAATAAATAGCTTTAAGTTCAAGCATCAAAAAGGGTAAAAAAACCTGCCATAAGGCAAAGCACAATAGAAAGCCTCTACAGTCAAACTTGGAAAAAAGAACATGAGCCTGTGGAAAGGGTGTTGCATCCATAGCCCTGCTAGAGATGTGCTGCATAAACTATCTTGTGTGCTCATGCCTCACTTATCTGTGTGACAAAACAGTCTTCCTTTTATAAACTGACTACTCTGCCAGTGCAGAAAAAAAAGTAAATAGCTAACTACTATGGAAAATAGTTTTTCTAACTGCAGGGATTTTTACTCATGCTAGTATCTTTATATATGTGTGTGTGTGTATATATATATATATATATATATATATAAAGAGAGAGAGAGAGGGAGGGATGGTACCTTCATAGGGAGAAACTATTTTTTCCAGCTCCTGCATGTCTGTATTCCTGGTTTTAGAGCTGATATCCTTTGTCAACAAAGGCAAAGAATGTGGGAACAAACTAGGAGCACACAGAGAGAAAGACACTGTGCATCACCTGTCTCATTTTCAGAATAGATATGGCTCCAAATAAGACACCAGCTGAGTAAGAATGCTAAATGCTCTGAAGAAAGGGAATTTTTCTTCCTACTTAGTCACCAGCATCAATTCCTAGACATTCAATTCTTTTTCCCCTTAAACCTCAAACACCCTCATTTCACACAGTATTGCCCATGGAATGACACTTGTTCCCAACACAGAGCCACTATCTAATTTCTAAAAGCACAAGAGCAACCCTTGGAACTGCAGCCTTCACTTTGGTGTATGAGAACAGTTAATTCTATGTACTAAAGCCTACTTCTCTACTAACTGTGAACAGAGATGTTGTTTGCTTAATAGCTTTTATTAGGTTTCAAAAATTACAAGCCCACCTCCCAGCAGCTCAGGGGGTAACCATGTGACGAAGAGTATTTTTCTGTGAGAGGAAGAATAGATGGGAGGAAGCAAGAAACCAGATGACAAGGCCTGAAATGTACCTAAGATTTCAACTTGTAGCAAGTTAGAAGATTTTGTGGGAGAATAAAAGGGCATCTACAGCATACCAGAAGTCATGCCTTTGCATGACAGTATGCAAGACAGGAAGTCTGCCTTTGTTACATTTTCAACAGGTTTTCATACCTCCTTTGTAGGAGTCTGGTTTATGACTGATTCATGTGTTTCTTTCAACATAGCCTTTCACTGGCTTGTATTAAAGGGAATGATATGTGACTTGTAGAAAAACACAAAAGCATCCCAATTTAGTGTAACAACTCAGCAGTCAATGGCTAACACCACTGTGGTGTCAGGTGATTTTATTTTTTGGTAATTACATGCCCTTAACACCAGGTTTGGGATCTCCTTGAAGAGATCCTGTTTCCCAGCCACCAGCCCAAGTGCATGAATGCTTACTGCAATTCCCTTTGCACTGCTCTACTGCTAGACAGCCAAAGACATTACTCTATAGTTCTCTCTGTTTTAATTCACTGTAGCTTCAGTCTCCTTATGGATAGATAAAGAGAGATAACACCGAGCAAAGTGCAGTGCTTTGAGATTCCTTTTCAAATCCAACAATTAACACAAACATTACCCTTCCCTTGGACCTATTACCACGCCACAAATGTTTTGAAATACAGGCTAGAGCCACAACAAACACATTTCTCTAAAGCCTACAGGATGAGACAAGAGTGTATGACTGAACATTTAATTTAGCCTGCAGACAGCTTTCCTGGGCTTGTTTGTGCCAAAATTAAGTCTAAACAGCTCCATAAACCAAGCAAGCATAATTGTAATTTTACAGATGAGAAGCACACAAAAGCAATGAGAAGTGATTCTCAATTTGAGTGCTCAGATTACCTAGCAAAAGTATCAGATTTAATGTCCTTCCATGCACAAAAGCTGTCTGCATACTTGCAAATAAACAAGTTGGGAAACTTCCCTTGCTGGCAGATGAAGTTAACTTAGGATAAAGCCCAACAGAAACAAAACAACTAAAAGGGAAGCAGCCCAGCTCTTAATGGCCAAAGCAAAATACACATGTATTGTTAAATCTTAATACAGCCACATCTGCCTTTTGCTGTGTGGATCCTGCCTGCTTTCATGACCCAACACTTACTTAAAACACTGCACTGTAACACAGTAATGTTAAATAACACACCCCACTTTTCTTAGTGGAAAAAACCTTTTAGCAATGGATAAATGAAGGCATTGGAGCACCCTCTCGTGGCAGGCTGGAAATAGCGTTCGGCACGAGCAGCTGTGATCAATCCTTTTTACCTTGCTAGCTGAAAACTTAAAAGTTAAACTGAGTCCCCACCTGGGACAGAGCAGGCACTGGGAGCCCAACTGAGCTTAATTCCAGAGTCAGGCTGCACCTAGGAGCAGTTCCAGGCTTTGCCACCGAGCAGGAAATGAGAAACAAGGTGTTTTATTTAGCAGAAATGCTGCCATGGCACACAGAAAAGGTCCCTGTGCTTCTGCTGTCACGCTGCAAGCTTGTGTGTGGATGGAAAGAAAGACACGTGCCAAGTGTCTCGTCCAAATTTAGCTCAACCCTTTGACAACAAAGTAGATGGAAGCTATGCAGGCATATTCAAAATAAGAATTTGAATTTCTGCACAAGACTACAGCTAACCTCAGCTTTGACAGACATAAGCCCTGTGGTCTATTTCAACTTTTTAAAGCACATCTGTATTTCTAACTAAGTGCAAGAATTACCACATAAACAATTGAGTCTGATTTAGAGGACAGGGCCTTCTTTAAGTACATTTTACTCCTAAAGAACTCAAATATATGTATTTATGATGACCTAAAAGTGAAAACATTTTCTAACAAAGCAGATGTAACAAGGGCTCAATCTGCTGGACTTCTATCTCTTATGATAGCTATGGCACGCCAAGCCACTCCAATCAGCATTTGAGCACCTACCGAGTTTGCAAATCAATCCTAAGGCATCTAATGCACCTCTGGAAGAAAAAAAAATATGAAAAGTGGGCTTGTTGTTCTTCTGTAGTTCATATCAGCCTCAATTTTATTAGATTAGTAAAAGAAAATTAAAATTCTAGTTTCTCCTAACATGAAAAATCAGCTCCTTCCCCACATGTATGTTGCAAACCTTATATCCACAGGGTTAAGATCCTGAATTAAAAAACAAGACTAAATATAACTTGAAACATTAGCACTAAAAAACCCTACCAATTTTCTTATTTATTCTAAGGATCTTCTGTAGATAAAGCCTTTTTAATCTCATAAAGTACCTCTGCTTTCTCCATTTATTCCAACATAAAATTATGTAAACCCAACAAACATAACCCCAAATAATGAGCATACAATTGATGACCAGTGAAAAAGTATTTTGCTGTGCTTCACTGAGTAATTAGGCCAGAGCACAGGTTTTACAGTGGTATTGATCACACAAGCTCTGTTCATCCCTCCCCAAGCTCAGACATCTCCCTGCCTCAGAAAGAGATGCCAACACCTCCCCAAACCCTACTCATCTTCTGAGGCAGGAGAGGAGAGCACAGGAATCCTGCAGAGAGGTGGCTCTCACTATTTTATTTTTTTATTTCTATTTTACTGCCACAAATGATAAAGCTCATCAGGCTTACTCAATACCATCCAAGTCAGTGAAAAGCAGGTTTGAAAACAAACCAGAATTGAGTGATATCATCACGAAATGATCAAAGAAATCACTTTCAGAGCACCTGTTCAAGGTCTCACCTCCACCCCAGCCTTTATACCTTGATAAAGCTGCCACTGTGAGAGCAACTTTACCAACACTCCACTTATTAAAAACAACAATATTCCAAAGAGCACACAAAGGATACTCAGCAATTTACAGTTCAAGTTGTTAAAATTTGCTATTTTAACTTTAGTATCTAGGAACTGAGCCTGAGAGCTGCCATTTATTAGACTGAAATTTTTCATTTGTCAGTTTATAGATGAAAAAACTGAATTTACAAGACAAAATGAACCACAAATCAGCTCTCAGACAATGGATGCTGTTTCTTTTTCACTTGTACTGAAGGGAATGGTGAACATAGAAAAAGCCTTATAATTCAAACTTGTCTTTTAAGAAAAAATTGCATTAAACACAAACACTAAGTCCATATTTATGCAAACCAGCTCAGACCTGTATTACCTTGAATTCTGCTGCACCCAGTGACCTAATGGAAGAAGGAAGCTAGGTCACTATTCAAAACATCTTCAAGGTTATTCAGATTTCTTAGAGCGCATTTCCTTCTTCCTAGATGACCCAATTTGTACCAGTTTTTAAAAGACTGGCATAAAAAGGCTTTTTTACTGCTAAACAGTCACTACACTTTCATTAATTGGCCAGTTTTGACAGACTGCTGGGTGGGAAATAACACTTTAAAATTTCTTTTCTTAAAAACCCTTCAAGATTAATCTAAATAATCTTTCCAGCTTTCTCCTATTATTAAGCAATTTTCAGAAATACCATTACAGCTGTACCTTAGCTCTACTTCTGCTCTTGGCTTTCCTAAGCAGCAACCCAAAATTGATATTCTCATCAGTCGTGCAGCCTCCCACGGGTTTTTGAATAGGAGCAGTAAAACTGAACAGTCTTGTTAACTCTGTGACACTGCTGGTTAGCAAAACCAACCCTGAGCAGCAAAGGCTTGGAAATAATCTTGAGAAACCGAGCTGCCCTTGCAAGCTAAGGAAGACCTCATTCTATTAATTTACACTCCAGCTTGGGTTTGAAGGGTTATCTTCACAATCCAGGGGCTATGAAATTCGTATGTACAAATATTTTGGGGTTTTGTCTAGAAAACAGATCTGTGCTCAATAAACAGCTTTTTAGATCTCTGATATTTAGGGTTAATATAGGAGGCAGTACCAATTTACTTGGATATGACAATATTTAAACAAGCTCCTACCCCAGGCCATGTTGGAGTGTACACAGATTTCTGATGGGGAAATGTCTCTGCACTTAGCAATTCCTGTAGGTTTTGGTGTGTTTACTGAGGAACACTACTCTCTGCAGCTAACTTTTGGAGAAAAAAAAAAGTTAGTCTAACTGAAAACATAATCTGAAAAACAGGAACACTTCATGATCTATGCTACATGCTCCAAAATGTATAATATTCATATAATTTAGACAATATTCACACAATTTCTTTCAACCAGAAGCAAGCCTGAAACCTGTTTCAAAATTAGTCATGGTGCTGATGTTAGCTGAGATGACAACAAATAGGAATAGCCAAGACATGCTTGATCCTTTGTTGTTTGGATTATCATTACAGAAACAAAGGAAAAACAGAGATGGAGGTGCACATGGTCACAAATCCAGAATGTTCTCATCCTCTAATCCTATAATTCAATTGCTAATTTGATCCAAAAGCAGCAGGAGATGGTTCCTGTGCCTTTGCCATATATAGCTTATAACAAGAAGAAGCTACTTCCATTTCACTTCAATAGTAAATAATAAAACCAAGAAAACAACAAACAAACCAGGAAAGATTGAGACCAAGAGACAACCCAGTAGCATCAAAGGATGAGGCATGTTCCTATAGAAAAATGAGTGTTCCTTCATTTAAGAGCTACTTTTCTTACATAACCATAGTCCCAATTCTCACATCACTGTTGTCACAGAAAACTTTCAAATTAATGTAAGTGAAGCTCCAAGTTTATTTCAACATGTAGTTATTTCTAATTGAAGTATCTTAGTAAGATTAAGAACAATGTTTGGCTATAGAAGAAGAGAAGGGGAATTTCTTGAAAAAAAAAGGAAAGAATATGTTTAACAGACCTCTAAAGAGCACCAGAAGATTGAAATAAAACTAATTTAATTTTTAGTGAAGTACTTCTGTACATCTTTGTCTTCCCTTCAAAAAAGGCAAAGTTATTTTAGGGCTGTTTTGTTGGGTTTTGTTTTTTTTTTTTTTTTTAATTCCTCTGCTGAATTAGCTGGTACTGAAAGCCACCTATTAAAAAGTTAATTTACACCCAGCTGCAGACAAGCAATCGCAGTAGGAGATGCACGTCTCCATACAGAGCCCACAAAGCACAGGCAACTTCCTAAGCAGATATGGGTAATATAACTAAGCTTTGTTGTTGTGGTTTGCAGCATTACCAACAGGAAGCCTCAATGGTTTTCTAAGTGTCACTTATTCCAGAGAGAATAATCTCTATGGGTAATACCAAGATCAGCCTTTAAAATAAAGTATTTCATAACCACAAAGCCAGAGAAATATGAAGGATGGTGCAGTAACGATGAGAGAACTGTGACCCCAGACCCAGCAAGTCAATGCTGCTGCACCTCAGCACAAGCCTTTCTTTCCTGCTCTGGGGAAGGAAAGAGGCTGCTAGTGGCCCAAACAAGCAAGAGAAGTATTTCTTTACCAGGAAATACTGTGCTGAAGGCTGCTAAGAAGGAAACCCCACACCTACCTTGCAGAGTCACCTGCAAAGCCAGTCCTGCAGCCATCTGCACTGCAAGCCTTGTGTCACCTGTAATTACAGACTGCTGGAAGCACTGCTAACGGTTTGGGGATTTGGGAGATCAGGCTGGAAACAGGATGTACCCGAGGCTTTGGTCTGTGGGCATTCATCCATCCCTGGCTTTCTGAAGCACAACCAGGTGAAAACGAGCTCTGCAAGTCACCACACAAAACCCAGCTGCATTACTTTTAACAACTTCTGCACACATCCCTACTGGAGTAAGTACAAAGTGCTCGTTCTTGGTTTGTATTAGGTGGATTTTGATAGTTTCTTATGACTGTAAATTAGTCAGCTGTCAGCAGTACTTAGAAGGCAGTTTACGGGTAGTAAGTATCCTGGAAACATTAAGTTGTGACAACTAAGAGAAATGAGCTAGAATAAATCATGCTAACGATCGTCTGGCTTCAGCCATAAAACAAAGATCTACAAAGCACAGTTTGACTTCAGCAAGGACTGGCCTGCTTTAGGAACAAACAAACATGATATATGCTGAAGGGGGTCACAGAGCAGGTCACTCCTCCTGAACACCAGAGAAAACATGGTTTCAGGCTTACTGTCCCAGAATCTGTAATAAGTACCAGCCATAAAATATTCCTGAAGCCAACCCTGCTAGAGCATCTCCAGGAGATAGTCCAACTCTCCCCAGTCTAATTATGTGAGCTGGTGATCCCATTAGGTTAAAAAAGGATGGTTTAAGACACTTGTAACAATTTGCTTGTGTGTCCCTGTTAGTTTCCCACCGATTTGTTCACTTGGCCATGTCCTTAATTCCAAAAAAAATCCCACAAATTTTTTTTTGCAAAACATTGCACTTGCAAGCAATAGCAAGTTTGTGAAATATTGCTAGAACAACTTGTACCACACCATCTGCTACATGGGGAGAACTGAGAAGTTGGAGATATGTCTGGGCTTTGAAATTTGATTTTTAAGTTGGTTCTGAGTAAAAACCTTTTGAAGTAACTTCATTTCAGTCTTACCTTCTTCAGACTGTGTTCCCTGCCTATGTGAAAAGAATTAGATCAGTAATCAGTATTATATTGTCCCTTCCATCGAGTTTGTAGTCTCCTCTCTTTTGCAAAATTCATTACGCAAAAAATCCCAGCTTAACACAAGGTATAAAAATCAATATTTAATGCAATGGATTTGCAGGAATAATTTAGATATCATGGAGAAGGATGCAACAGAGAACATGCCTACAAATTCATGTTCTACAAGGGATGTTCCTCTAGACACTCAGCTGAACTGTCCTTTATTCCCCAAATAATTAGTTAAGAGTTATTTATATATTGTGGTCCCACAAGCCTTCTGATTAACAGTACAAAAAGCCAGGCACTGAATACAGTGATTATATTCGATCTGCACGGGGCATTTACTGACAGGAAAGTCTGTGGGCAAGTAGCTCTGGCCTGAGCTTGCTGCATTTCACTGGGATGAAAAATAAAGAACATTTTAGGCAGCCCACAAAGTGCAGTTGTTAAACTGACCCTATTTTCTCTCATTTGTTCCATTTTCCTGCATCCAGCCCTTCAGTTTCAGAATTTCAAAGGGACAGTGTTATTTATGCTTCTTCCTATTTTAGAATGTTTTTATCATGTGTCATAGCACTCTGACTGCCTTAGGGGAGCTTTAATGATAATTTTATTTTTAAAAGTATAGGCTTATCTAGCCTGACCTTGATGCACATAATAAAAGGTTGCTAAACTCCTCCTCTAGAAAACAAAACAGGGAACAAATGTCCTGTGCCTGCTGGATCAAAAGCTCAAGTGTGGCAGAGCCTTCCACTACCCCAAAATATATCACCAAGGCAACTGTAGCAGTATTGCAACCAGGTATTGCAAAGGCTTCCCAGCCAGGATTTAAATAATCTGATTTTCCTGTAGTATGTGCTCTACAACACTCAGCAAGTCTTTCTGGAGATGAAAAGCATGCTAACACCATTCCAAAGAGTATCTTGGTACAGTAGGCTGTTATCAGTGCTCTTCTGAAAGAAAATTATGAGTGTCACTGTTCAAAGGTCAAACGAGCCGAGTAGAGTCCGTGCAGCTTGGAAGTTGTTGGTTGTCACTGCTTGTGCTCCTTTCCTCAAACAAATTTCTAAAAGGATAAGGAGATAACTGACTTCCCTCTTCTCTCTCCTGTTCCTTCTCTGGAAGGGAAAGCTCATCCTGTAATGGCACCAAGCACTTCTTGTCACTTCTGGCTGCACTGATCTGTAAGAATTTGATTGTAAGTACAGCTCTTCCCTCTCAAGCTGTCCCTGTGGTACTCATGATTTCCTATGGAGTGCACGTGGGAACACCAGTGTTTGAACAATCCTTGTGTTCACGCTCGCCCTTTCTTCTACACCAACAGCAACCAACATGCTTACAATCCATAGCCTGCTTTTACAAGTCACTGACAACATGCCAGGAATGCTCACAAAGGGGTGTTTTGAAGGGCTAATTGCAGAAGACTGCAAATTCCATTATGATCTTCTTGCATCCTGGAGAACTCCGTTCCATAACTAATGGAATCACACGAGTGTACCAGCTTGCTTAGGATTTTTCTGCTCAATGTCACACACAGAACTCAATACCATAGTGAGCTGAAAGCCCCAACAGTCTAGGTGTCTGTACTCACGATGGAATAGTGGGGTGCCACGATGCAGATTCCTTGCTCTTTCCATAAAACAGAAAACATCTTCAAATTCTTTGTTCCAAAAGCGCATCCTGAAGTAGATATTGCCTGTAGTGCCTCTCCTGTACAGCTTCTGCCACACAAACTGTAACCCAGCAAATAATCATGGGACAAACTGGCTCTACTCAATCTCTTGATTTTCAAGGACACCTATGGTTCAAGTTAGCTGGGTGAAAATGTTTGTCTCAGATTTCCAGTAGCTTAGCAAAAAGGGTTTTACACTTCATCAATTTGACTCAAACTACTCTTCAAAATCCTGTAGCAAAATGGGTCTGAGGCTGAAAACATTGTTTATTTCCACCCTTTTCATAAACAATCCAGAAGAAGCAGCCCCTCAAAATTAACCTTGGCAGGAATACTCAGCAAGGTTTGCTGCTGGCACAATGTGGTAGGAAAGCTGCCAACACGAGGTAGGGATTTATAAACAGGCTGTCTTCTTCACATCCACGACTGCATCAAGAAAAGCCAAGGAAGGGAGATAATCCAGCCCCATCCTGGGACTGGCTGGTTTAGCCACTGGTCCAAGAATGCTAACCCACAATCCTGTTCTTTTGCCATCACTTTCCAAACAGTGTGAATACATGTCCCAGAAACAGGATGGAAGGTGGAGTTCAGAAAGAAATTACTAGAAAAGAGGCATCTAGATCAAGTAATACCACCAGCAACCAGAGCATCTCAGCAGCAGAAGCATATGACTCACTTAAAGAAAACCTGGCTTGCCGCTGGCTGAGTAAAACAGGAGAGCAAGGTCATTAAGTGAAAAATAAGAACACAAGTTGATGATAAAAAATTCCCTAGAACAAGGAGAGTGAGGATCACAGGAAACAGTTTCTCTGACAAAAGAAGTGAACTCCAGATTGAGGAACACTACATACATTTTAGTTTTTACCCAAGACAAGTATTTAAAAAGGTACCCAACTTTTGCTAGCATTTGCTACAGATTATTAATACCGACTTGTTAACTCATTCCTAGTAAAATGTGAATGGAATTGGGGAACAATTTAACATAGCTGAGGCATTCACCAAGATGAAAGAGGAGTTTGAAGCCTGCTCTGAAACTCTCAAAACCTGGGTTGCCAGAAAGCCCCACCTCTTCTACATAATCTAACAAAATAAAAAGCTGTTTCTTGTTTTTAAGACACACCTTCCTTTACAGTCTACAAGGAAAATAACAAAAACAATCCTAAGTAAAGACCCCTAAGTAAACCTACATCCATTACCTTACCACTGAAGCAGATAACCTAAGCAATATAAATGGTAGAGAAATTATTTTGAAAGATACCATCGCTCTTATCCCAAAGCAATGTTCTTTTTATGCGGCACTGAACAGTTTTATTCAGTGTGTTGGCCTTCCAGGCTCATTCATGTTTCTCATTCTGTGGAAGACAGAGCAGAAGGGCTGGCAGGGCACATAATTTGTCTTCTTGGTGTGCATGCATGCTTCAGAAAGCTTTTCCTCTCCATTTCCCTGCCACTACATGTAAACAATTCCCCCTACTGTCTACCTTTGAAATTTAGTAGGGTGTGGGGAAGAGCTAGAAGGAGTTGTTCAGGATGCTGAACTAAATTACTACCAAAACATGCAGCAATAACGAAAAGAAGTGCTTGAGTCAGTGTCAACTGTGTTACTGGGAAGTCACTACACATCCCCACATGCTGTAATGCGCTTCCCACAAACGTCCTTTCTGTCCTTGTCTTTTAAGAGCAGGAACCAAAGAGTCATCTTGGTACCAAAGCATGAGAGGACAGTTTGACATCAGCAGGAGTGTACACAGCAGCCTCTACAGCATTCTTGTTCTGCTACTAAAGACTCAGAAGCACCCCACTGAAAGAAGTGGGGTATGTGCATAACTTCTGAGATGTCCTTAAGACTGCCAGCGCGCAGTCTGCGATAGGAATGTTTTATCCAAAGTGCCTTTTAACGTACAAAAATACAAACAGTAAAACTTTAAGTTACAATAAAATAACAACTCTTAGTTTAACTGTGGGTCAGGCACTCAGCAAGCATGCTCTGTTTTGGTTTTAAAGCTGATACTGCTCCCTGAACTCAAAAGCTGTGATAACACTGAGATTTTTAAGAATCAGATTTAGTGCTGTGCTCTTGTTTTGATAGATACTCACATGTCAGCAGTCACAGAAGATTATATTTACTTTTAGACTGATGGTTGCATGTTCCTTAATCTTTTTGCCTGAGCTCATTCTATTGAGCAAAAGAAAATTTATTGTCAGAAGCAGCCTTGCTTTATAAACACTGACAACTCTCTCTCCACTTAAAGCCAAGCCAGCCAAGCTCTCCAGAGCTGATTCAGGTCTTTAGGATTTGAGATGCATCCGCACATCTACCCTCAACATGCTTGTCAAGGAAGACAGGTTACAGTTGATCCTACATTCCAAAACTTGGCAACATAATGCACAAATAAGTATATATTAAAAAAAAAAGAAGAAACATGGTTACAAAGGAGATTTAAAGGTGTGTGGGTCCTTCTAAGAGAGGTTACAGAGACGTGTACATGAAACATTTCCGGTCTCAGTTCACAGCAATAAAAATAGAAGTGGACAGGCAAAAACTTCAACCGAGAATCAGATGGCAGCAATAATACCCCAGTCAAAACGAAATTGTTCGCTGTCAGGACCGAGACACTCTCACAGATCTACAAAGGCAAGTCACAAACGCCTCGGCAAACAGTTGGACAAGTCACACGTTACCTTTACCTTTGTAAACAAAACCAGAGTTCGGAATCGCCGCGGTGACAGCGACCGAACCCCGCAGGTCCCGATCGCCGGCGGTGCCACCTCGCTCCCGCTGTGGCTGGCGGGCAGCCCCGATCCCCAACTCCAGCGGGTGGCGGGGGGAAGCGCCTCCGAAGGCGAGCATCCCCCGGGACGTGGCGGCCGGGGCGAGCATCCCCCGGGACGTGGCTGCCCCGCTTCTCCCGCCTGCCTCTCCCCTCCCCCAGTAAATCCACCACAACAAAAGAAGGAGGGGAGGAAGGCCGATCGCGCCCTTTTCCCCCTCGCCCCGGCCGCTCACCGTGCTGGGTGAAGACATTGAATCCTCCCTCTGCG
>VZRH01008203.1:424133-439831 GCA_013397555.1 Urocynchramus pylzowi
AGGGAAGCTGGGATAGAGGGAGGGTGGCTGCCCCCCCAGCCCAGACCGCCCTGCTGCGGCACGCAGAATCCCGGAATTGTTTGGGTTGAAGGGACCTCTGTGGATCGCCAGGCCCAAGGCAGGGTCACCTGGAGCAGGTGACAGGAACGCATTCAGGCGGGTTTTGAATTTCTCCAGAGAGGGAGACTCCACGCCCTCCCTGGGTAGCCTGTTCCAGTGCTCTGCCACCCTAAACGTTAATGAGTTCTTACTCATGCTGGAATTTCTTGTGCTTTAGTTTATGGCCATTGCTCCTCCTCCTGTCTCTGGGCACCACTGAAGAGCCTGGCACTATCCTTTTGGCACTGCCACAGGGGACAGGCATACGAGGGAATGCACATGGACATGGGCTGGGGGCAGGAGCCCATCCGGGTGACTCACCAGATCACAGCCCAAGAGAGGCCTCCCATCTTGGCCTGAGCAGCAGCCCAGGAGAACCACAAAATCTCCTGAGTTGGAAGGGACCTATCAAGCCCATCTCTCGTCCCTGCACAGGACAGCCCCAAGAACCAAACCTGGGACTGTCGTCCAAAATACTTCTTGAACTTTGTCAAGCAATGGCCGTGGCCTCAAGGCTGCCCCAGCCCTAGCGACACTGTCCCTTTAGGCTACAGCCAGGCTGGTTTGCCTACAAACCTGAGCAGGCATGAGGGTAAAGCCAGGGCCATGTGCCCAGCTGCAGAAGGGAGCGGCAGTGAGCTTGTTCTAAGCTGTGCACAAGGAGGTTGTTGCCAGGTAGCCAGGTGAGGGTCAGCCTCTTCTCCCCAGCAACCAACGACAGGGCAAGAAGACATGGTCTTAAAGGGAGAAGGTCAGGTTGAACATTAGGACGAATTTCTTCACAGAAAGGATGATTAGACATTGGAATGGACTGCCAAGGGAGGTGGTGGAGCCACCGTCTGGAGGTGTTTATAGAAAGACTGGATGTGGCACTCACCACTCACTGGTTGACATGGTGGTGTCAGGTCACAGGTTGAACTTGATGAGCTCAGGAGGTCTTTTCCCACCTAATTGATTCTGTGATCTCTGTGGGTTAACAGGCTTCAGGTTGATTCTTTGGGCTTCCGCCAGGACCTGTTGTCCTGGCCAAGGGCATGGAGGAGGAGGAGGAAAACACTGCTGTGTTAATAACACCAGAAGTGGTTGGCAGCAGCATCTTGTTGTCAGGTGGTTAAACATACACTCAATTCTGTAACTAATTAGTAAACCTTTCACCTTCTGTAATATTAGCATAAGGCGCTCCAATCAAAGCAGAAGGCAGGAGGTTTTGTCCTGAAAGATAATGGTGCTCGTCACAGTTTAGAGGACCTGGGCAGTTGGAAGTATTTCTCTCTCCATGCTAGCAACTATTTCAGCAATGTCTTGGTAATGTTGCTTCATCCTGGATGAGCCGCAGTGCCGCTCCCCTCAGATGCCTTAACCACTGAGAACTGATGTGACAGTGACAAATTGACATGGGAACACTCAGAGCCAACCAGCTTCCAACCTCTGTCGCTGTCCTGTGGTGGGAAGGTGAGGAGACATTCATCTCAGAGCTTTGTGAAAGCCAGCTTTCAGTGACAGGAATTCTAAGCTCATATTCTGTCTTCCCAGGGAGTTCATACTGGTGCATGTACTCAAACTGAGCCCTGCTGCAATAATAATTCTGCCTAAAATAGGGGTGGCTCATCCCAGTGGACTGATGTGTACTCTGACACAGGCTGGATGGAGTAAATGGGAATGAGGAGCACGTGGAGCCAGAAATGCCTTAACTCGCTAAATTAATGACTAAGAACATTTGGGAGATCAGGACTTCCAAACAGATCTGCTAATAACACACAACAAAACAGTTCTTAAAATAGTGCTGGGAACATCCAGGGTGCAGCATGGGGTACATGGTGCCAAGTCTGGGACCTTGTACGGGCATGATTATGTGGATATGAGCAGAGGGTGTTCCTACAGAATGGGCAGTCTCGGGCAGAACAAGCCCATGGTAAACTCTGCAGTGGAGCTATTTCCTGGTCTCATTCCAGCTAGAATTTGCAGGATTTGGCATTTATAAATGGTTTGCCTTGTAAACAAAATATATGTTCTCTGAAGACTGTAGAGACAACAAACACAGAACTCCCTCGTGCCATTTGCAGTTGCCACGTAGCATAGAGCCACTCTTTAAAAATCAACAGAAATACTGATTTTCTTTCCTAATGCTTTTTACTTGCTGATTATGAAGAACTATCCAGAGAAAGGCTATTAGTATTTTAAAAGAAGATACAAGTGTCAAGAGACTGTTATATGTAAGTGCACCAAGGAGAATTGGATTTAAGTACTGTTCTTATTCCTCACATCTCATGAAATCCCTCATTTTCTCTCCCAGCACCTTCTGCACATAGAACACCTTGCTGTGGGTTACATTAATGTCTAACTGCAGGAAACTTGTCTGACACACAAAACCATCTTTCCTGGGGATAGGGTCAGGCAGAGGCTTTCTAAGAAGGCCTGTTGCAAGGAGAAGAGGGCAGCACCATGGGGTTTTTGCTGTAACATAACAGTTTTTAAAGATCATGCTGTACCCTCTAAAAAAAGCAAACCCAGAGCCCCAACCATTGCTTGATGTGTGCTAAAGAAGCCAGACCATCAGACTGTGCCCCACTTGGTCCCCTCAGCAACATCATTTTTATGGTGTCATACAAACAGGGGATGCCTTGGTTGGTGACAGCTCTTCTGGTCCCTGCTACAAGAGCAATGGGGATATAAAACAAGAAACTCCCCAAACTGAAAAGGACTCTGTGCTGCTGAGTTATTGATGACACTAAGCCACACCATCCCTTGTTGTTAAAATGGAGGCTAAAATAAGTATTTACTTCACACAGTGTCATGGGTATTAACCATGCAAAGCCAAGAGGTAAAACCTGCACCAGTGCTATCTATTTTTGTCAGCTGTGATGTTATCAGCCTCATGAAGCATCAGGAACAGGTAGTTTTTCAAGGGTAATTTCTTGTGAAGAGGTCTGGCACCATGCCCATGTTAATGAGGCATCAGTAACAGTTACTGTCCTGCTGATTTTGGGTTTCCAGTCAATCTGCCATTCATGAGCTGTTCAAGTAAGAGGTAAAAAGGACCAAGGCAGCACTGAGGTTACAGTCATGTGCCTGACAAGAAATGTGGTATTTCTAGAAACACTGCTGAACTGACTTTAAATATTAATGGTATATCCGTTTCTTGAAGCTTCTTATAAGCACTGACAATGCATTTGCTCCTCATCCACAGTGTGCTCCAAAAATCACACACTCAAAAAGTTGCTGGCTGAGCAGTCTTACATCATACTGTGCATAGCAGTCTAATTGTCATCTGCCTGAAGTATGGGTTCTATGCCAGAAGGAGCCTGTGGACAAATTGGAGACTCCTGAGCCTGAGTGCTGAGTTAACTGGGCAGTTTCTGTTTGTAACTTAGGAAAAATTAGCTAGAAGGATGCTGGTGGCAGCTTAAAAATTAATTCTAGCAGTAATCTTTGCTCTTCTTCCAGATCATATACCTTCTGTATACCAAAGCTGTACAGAGAAACAGATGTGTGTGAAATATTTGACTGGTATTTAGGACGCAGCTGTATTAGTTAAGGTATTTGCTAAGTGAGTAGAACAGCAGAGGCTTGATTGAGGGATACCTGTGTACAGCATGTCAGGATTTTTGTGCCTTTATTCAGTGCCAGAACAAGCTGTGGAGCTCAGGACAGCTGCAGCTCCCCTTGGGTGTCTGCAAGGCAATGGGTACTGCCCACCACATGGCCCAGGGCAGTCCTGCTCTGTGTCCCTCTACCACTCCAGGCTGCACCTGCCTGATACCAAGCAGCCACCTGGTTTCTGGGATTCAGCCACCATGGGGTTCTGGGGAAAGGCTTTAAAACAAAAAAGAAATATTTAAGAATCTGATAAAGGCTCTGTGACACAAGGTTAGTTACTCTGCAGTAAATGTTGAAAGCTTGTAAGTGCTGAGCCATTTCAAAGGAGGATGTTGTTTCCTGGTATAACCTGTTCAAATGCTTACCCTTTCATCTCTGACAGCTCTTAAAATGTCTGCACAGATCTGTCCTGGAACAATAGGTAGTGTTTCAGTGTTATCTTAAAAGTTATTTTGAATCACTACTATGATTTAAATTAGCATTTATATACAGTGCATGCAGAATAGCTTGGGGTACTCTCATGCCTGTTCAGTGAGAGTCTATGAAGACAAAAGCTTTCTGAGGAAGTAACAGTTTTTGCCCAACAGTACAGAAGGGTTCACATGCAGCCCTTGGCAGATGAAATTTCCTCTGTCAATAACTCTCTTCCACCCTAGATAAAAAAACCTACACATACACACTCCCACAAATGTGTATTCCACCACCCAAATCATCATCCTCCTCTGTGCAAGCAGCCTTTTGTTCTGTCTTTTCTGCTGCTTCAGCACTGTCTTCATTCAAACCACTCTTCTGACACTGCCACAAGTCTAAACATTGACACCAGCCAGGAGAGCCAGCAAATGAAGGGCTCCATGCATAGTGGGGAAAGGGACTGGGCACACGGTGTTGTAGTGGAAAAGATGAGTGTAGAAACAGCCAGCTCACCACAGCAACTCAGGCATCCCCATTCTTCTTTTATTTGGCCCTGTGTTTTGGGGTTAGGTATGCTGGGTAACTAAGCACTCTCATGGATCAGAACTGTGTAACTTGTGCGTGTATCTGTCAACTGTCAACAGCAGCATATTACCCGTGCTGAGGTTTTGCAGGAGCTGTACCCATCAGGGTATAACACATAACCTCACACAGCCTCCAGCAGAGTGGAGCCAGAGGTGGGGAGAGATGGAATTAAGGAGATTATAGGACTTCTTCGGGAATTTCTTTCCTGTCCAATATATTTTTCTAAGTACTACAGCTGCACCACCCTTCCCAAGCATCTGTTCCAGGCACCAAAGGCTGTAGCAGAGTATGCTAATAAGAGCATTAAGAATGTTGTTTGTTTGCCTTTTTCTGTGGAACATGTTGCCTCTACCAAACAAAAATGATGACAAGTCTCTGCATCTGCTGGGAATTGCAAATAAGTACTAAGCTTGCACAATGATCACTGATAAAGTACATTTGCTGAGGTAATATGAGGTCCCTTGACTGTGCTGGTGATGATTCAGGCTTTTAGGCATTCAGCTGCAGGTGGGTCAATAGGAATGTTTTGCCACCAGAGTTCTAGCGTTGCCTTAATTTATGTTTAGGAGCCTATTTCTTATGATTCCTAATTTAAAATCTTAGTGGCTCATTGGACAGTGAGAGAGTTCTCTCGATTTGCAGATGGAAGCTTTTCTTCATGTGTTTTCTGTTTCCTCTCACTGAGAGGTTTGTATCCAGAGAGCTGACATTTAGTTAAGTGCTAGCAAATGCTTCAGAGCACAATGCTGTACTGCAGTTCCTCCACCAGTGCCTTGGAGAGCAGCCTTGTCCCAGCACAGATTCCTCCGATGACTGCTGTGCTGGGTCTGGATTAGTATAACCTCTGTGACAGTCCAAAACAAAATAAAGATACATTAAAAACAACATGTGAAGCTAAAATAAGATGGAGTTAGAATCATAGAGCCATTTAGGCTGGAAAAGATCATTAGAGTCTGGAGTCAGCAGTGCTTCCTCTTCAAATGTTCTTTGCTTCTTGTTTCTCCCCTAATATCTCCTTCCCCTCCATCTTCCCCAGCACCTTCACTTTCCTTTTCTAAGTTATGCTGAAAACCACATCTTCAGAAGATGCCTTTGTTACAACAATGAATCCCACAGTGACTGCACTCCTAGTATTGTTTTCAGATGTAGACACTTCTGAATATAACCCTTGATCTCATAAGGAAGCCTGAGGATACAGCTTCTTGCAGGATTGCTGCTCTGTGTTACACGTTTAGGATGGTAGGGTCCAGCCTTGTTCTGGACCACTTGTGCCCTGGCCATGGATGGTGTCATGGTCTATGCAATGTTCCTAAACAGTTAAATCACTTTGAAAGTCAAAGTTTGTTCTAAAATGTTGTTATTGTTTCATTCCACAAAGTCTGGAGAGATTCTTCCTTGACAGGCTTTTTCATTTGATTATGCAAGAATTCTAAGTGCTTACTTTATCTTTCAAATGACACTGTGTTCCTTCCTCAAACAGTTATTAAATAGCCATGCTTTGCAGCTTCCAACTTTAATGTTAATCCTGTAAAAAATGCTTACTAGTGTGAAACTCTCAAAAAAAAAAATATATAGTAGCCACTGAAGCAGGAGAAAGCACCAGAGTTTTGTAAGATGTTTCTGTGAATGCATTTGACTGTGTGTGTGTACAGAATAGACTGGTTCACAAGAGAGCAGGATTTACGTTTATAATCAAATCTCACTTAAATCTAAAACTTGTTCCTTCTGTTAAACATGCAAATATTTCCATTCTCCTTGCAAATTCTGCCTCTCTGCTCATTACCAAACCTTTCAGAGAAGACATAAGCCCAAATTTTCCTCTGATCAGGCTCTTAATGTGTTCTGTGTGGTCTTTATTTAGACTGTAAACTTGCTGAAATAGGAAATGTCTTATAAAAAAACCAACTACACTGTCTCATTTCACATCCAAATTCTTCTCCCATACCAGCTGTGTGTGTTTGCCTAGCAGCAAGTCTCCTGTTAATGAATGACTTGTTCTCATTAGCTTGTCAGGCTGGATGTGTAGCTTGTAGTTCCCACTCATACAGAGCAGCACTCCTTCCCTTGCAGCTTCTGGTAAATCAAACAATGGGATACCCAAAGCCTTGTGTCTCTGAGTCTGACCTTTGTACTTGCAATCATTAACTACCACAGAATGCCAAAATAAAGTAAGTAGCTGCTGGTTAAATATATTTAACATAAGCAGAGCCTTATGGACTGCCTGGTGTGGGGATTGTCAGAGGCTTTACCATGGTCTGCCACTTCTATACCTCCTTCAAAAGAGGGGGAAATGAATTCTCTGATTGGCAGAGCCAAAGGTGTTGGTCTCAGTATATTTGTTTTGTGAAGCTGAGGTCCAGAGTAGATTCCTGACACCTCGGGGGTTTTCAAAATGAGGTCCTGAGCAGCCTTATCTGACTTTGAAGCTGGCTGTGCTTTCAGCAGGAGACTGGACTAGCGATCGCTGCCAACTGAAATTCTTATTCCAAAAAAAAGTTTCCTCCATTTGGGGCATCAATTAAGACTGTCCTCTAACTAGGCCAAATTTTTTACAAAAGCCATTGGAACTGAATATTTCTTGAACCTTTGTCTCTCCATCTGATTTGCATAAAACTGGCCAAGTTTAAAAGTTACTGGGAGAAAAAAAAGACAGCTGGGGCAGAGAGACAGACACGCTCTTCCTCATACACATAGGACAACTGTACAAGCCTTGTTTTGTTAAGAAAACCTTTCCTCCCTTTATGTTAGTGCAGAAAACTTGTCAAGTGTGCATCTAATGAGGCCTGAAGTCATGCTACATACTCCCAGCTACAGCCAACCTGAAATAATGCCTCCCCAGAGCCAACAGCACAACTCATGCAGCCAAAGCATTTACTGTGCAATCCGAACTATGCAGAGAAGTTGAGACATTCAGGAGCATCCCTAAAACCCGGGCATCATCTTTCTGATGGCAGAGATTGCATGGCTGTGCTCAGAGGAGTGTGTTTCACTCTGCCTGGGGCCTCACCCATCTCTGCCAGCAGACACGGGAGCGTGTCTGGTACCTCTCAGTCGTCCTCAACTTTCCCATAGCCGAGAGTGACAGAAAGGGGAATTTGACCTCAGCGTGCTAGAGACCGCCTGGCTGTCTGCCTTTCCCTTTTTGTCTGCTCTTTCTGAGGATGCAGTCACACTACCAAATTACCTTGAGTCATCTGTCCTGGAAGTTTTTCCCATGGGTTGCTTGCGATAAAGTGTGAATGTGTTGTAGGTGCACAGTTTGTGGTAACTGGGAGTGGGGCTGCGGCTGAGCCTCATCCCCAGTGCGCTACAGCTGTGCTGGACAGATGACCAGCATTAAAGGTAATGAGACATGGAGTGCTCAGGTGTGCTGACCAATCACCAAAGGGCACAGAGGGCACACAGGTGTAATGCATGTAAGATGAAGGGTATAAAAGGTTGTACTGTAAAACAATGAAGAGCTACAGATGCTTGAAGCCTGCTTTGGTGTTGGTTGTGCCTCCACCATCATCCTAACGTGAACCTACTGGAAGCATTTTAATCTGTGTTGTGAGGGGAGGCACTGGTGTGGTGTGAATCCACTGTGGACCTTATTTGTTTTTGAGATGTCCGCCTACCTGAGCCAACGTTACACACCTCCCCAGAATCTTTCCTGCAAGGGACAGATTCCATAGCTTCAGTCCATGCAGCTTGCTGATCAGCCAAAAGTCTCCTTGAGCAGCCAGAGCAGCAGATTATTCTGTTTCCCTTTCACCCAGATTGCAGAGAACACACCTATCTTCTCTGCTTTTGATGGCTTTGGAAAACGTTACTTCTGTGTTCCTGGGAAAGCGCTTCAGAGCACTTCTATTTTCTGCCTCACAGGGAAGTAGAAACTGTGAAATTATCCGCATCCTCTGGTTGTATGTTCCCTGGAGCTGTTATACTGTGCAGTCTGAAATAGACATCCGGCCCCAGGGAATTGCTAATGATGCATTCAGTCTCAGCATGGCACATGCTCATTCCTGGGGAGTTACTGAGTTAGAATTTATAGTTCTAATCTTCTGAATAGATGAAAACCTCTGATTTTCCCTAAGCACTGAGGTCTTGGGTGTTGGATTCTCTTCTCATGACAGCTTACTTGGAATGTCACCAGAAAGCTTTCAGCCTGGATCCTTGCTCTGAAAATCATAGACTACAGTAGCATCATGCCAGAGATCCTTCTATAACTTGGTGTCTGATCAGCAGGCAACAGGAAACTGAGGTCTTGCTAGACACAGTTGCAGAATAATAAACCCAAGATTTCTGTGCTGAAGATGGGTCATTTGTACTGGGGACACTGAAAGCCTTTTGCACCTCAGGGAATAAGCTCACAAATAGAAAGCAGAGTCAGCAGCCACTAAGGAAAGCACACGTGGAAAAACTGTGGGGAGTGAGCACTGCTGGGTGTTTTGATGGTGGTCCTTAGTGTAGAGAAACAGCAGTGGTAAAGGACGAAGTGAATTCACTCAAGGTTTACCTTGTTCTCTGGCTGCTTTGTCAATTTATGTTTCTCCAGCCACTTTTTGCAATGAGAGACTTTTTTTGTATGGGCAAGGGTTGAACTTACAGGAACACTTTTACTATATTTCACATTAACTTGCTGGTGAAGACAAGACCTCTCTTGCATGACCTACATGCCTGAACTCAGAATCCCTCTCCTGGGCCTGCCATCTTCAGATTTAAATCCTTTAAACAAGCTCAAGTTTTCATCTCCACATCCATATTTCCAAAGCTTGTAAGCCTCAAGGCACTAGGCCAACAACGGAATAGTGCTGAGCACAAAGATGTTTTTGTAACCACATCAACTCAGCCCAAGGCAGATCAACTGCAGCAAACCTTGCAGATTGCTTCACCTCCTGGTGCAGTTCTGTTAGAACCTCCCATTTCTGCCAGTCCTCAGCTGATAGCAAAAATGCCTCTTTCAGCTTTGTAACTCCTATTTTCTCCACTTTCAGCAAAATGCTGTTGAGAGTTGCCAGAGACTCAGCTGTGACACAGATCTATCTGAATTCAGAGGTTTGGAAGTGTTCCTTCACGCTTGTCATCTCCTTCAATAAGCAGTGCCTTGTACCAAGTCTGTACATTCTTTACTGCTCTATTTGTTGCTATGGCCTGTGGTGCCAAGTTTCAGTGAGATTCTTTTGGGAGACTATTCTGGATTTTCCTTCCTTCTGCTTTGTTTATGCTCCTGGCCCCTGCAGTGTCCTCCCTTACCATCTTCTAAAACTTTTTCCCAAACAGGAAAGCACTGCCCTCTCCAGTCCCTCCACCTGTACACCCAGCAGCAGTCCCTCCCTGACTTGAATCATTGCAGCAGAGAAGCAATGGATGGATTCCCCCTCTAGCCAGGTGTTTCTAAAATGGGGGAGGAGCAGGAGGGAACAGATGGGACTGGCCTTGAACAGAGAAAAGGGAGGTTTTTGGCAGGGGAGCTACAAAGGCACAGTGTTGTGAGTCCGTGTCAAACTTGGGAAAGGCACTCACAGAAGGGAGAGCAGCAGGATGTGCTGCCTCATTGCCATGGAGACAACCGAAGAGCTGGCTGGGCAGATTTAGAAATGTGTCCTGCTTGGGACGACTTTTGGTACATGTCATCTATTTTTGCAGAGATTAAAACAAGGTGGAAAAGAGGAAATGTCTGACACTGAGAGTAAAAACCTGTTTTCTTTCTTAGTTTACAGCAGAGAGTCAATCTTTTGTGGTTTAATGGAGATAGTTGTTCTCCTCTGAGAAACAGATCCTGGTTTTGATGGGGATTATTTTTTCCCCCTGTCCTTACACTTTTTTCATCAATCACTTTTGGCATTATGATTATAGCTGTCATTTCAATGCTTTTGGACTTCACAATAGTCTTCCCCATGTCACATTCTCTACTTAACATTTCTCTGTAAGGACTCTCCTTGATGACCCCGAGAATCTCATACCCAAAAAGGCTGATCTAGTCTCACCATAGCACCTCAGTGGTTTATGTGTCACATCTTTCCCACTTGATTACTGCAAACAGAAAGTTATTAGTCCCCAGAACCTGCACTTTGCAAAGTACAGAACAGGTAGAACTGCATGATTGTTCTTCCTGCAAACAGCTGTCTTGGGAATCATCCTGGATCTGTCATTCCATAAGCACTGATTCTCTTCCACGTCCATCAGCAGTTAGCACATTTGTACTGTACCAAATAAAGGGGAGACAAGGAATTGATACAAAATACTGGCATACATGTTTTCTCCACCTCAGCAGCTGTGGGGAGAGCAACAGCAAACTGGTTTGTATTTATTTAGGAAAAAGAGAAATGATGCACATGCTTACGAAAAATGGAGAGGCAGAGATTACCACAAGAGTAGTAAGCCATCATTAAATTAGGTATAAAATGTCTGACCTTCACAAGGAAGGGTCCCAGGTGTGTAACACAGCTGGCAATCTGTGGAGTCCAAAGGAACACGTACAGTTGCTGCTGTAGGAGTGGGAAGGAGATGCTGGCCAAGTTCAGTGCCCTGTTTCCACAAAAATATTTAGGAAGTCATTATATGCAGGAGAGTCAATACTGGTTACTAGATCTGTTTGTTCTGGAATGCATCTCACTGAAGTCACTCTTCCAGGGTTGAGTGCACATTTAATTCCATGTATTCTTGCTGAAACTACTTCAGAGACCCTGTCATTGAGGCAGTTCAGTATTTTCATGCATTTTTAATCAGCGGCAGAGTATGCTGCAGAATAAATCTGAGGTTGGTTTGAGCTGGTGTCACAAGGACAACAATGATATTATAAAATGTGGTTGGGACCCAGGTGAAGTCGTTTCCAGTACCAACAGAAAGAGAAAGCTGGTGTCAGAGAGGGTACAGAACAGCTTCAGAGAACACAGTTCAGCATAGTGGGGTGAGACAGTATTTATACAGGTTCAATACCTCTCATAGTTTGCTGTTTAGCCAGACTAGAAGGATGACCTCCTTTTTAAACATACTGAAGAAATAATGTCATCAACTGAAACAAATAAAACCCCAGCTATTACACCATCCCAGCTGGCAAGATTCATTCTATTACCTAAAATGGTAGAGAAAGGCAAAATTAATTACTCCTCAAAAAAACAATGCAGGTTTCCCTTTCAGCAATGGAATCACAGCAATTAAATTGGCTATTGCATCTCCTGCTTGGTCATAGCAAGTTCATCACTTGAATTTTGAGCTGGGAGAGGAAGCCAGGAGCTCACTGGTTTGCAGTATGGCTTCACTTTTTTTTTTTTTTTTTTTTTTTTTTTTTTCCCCAAGGATGATTTCAGTTCAGTAGCAAAAAAGCAATGTGATTCTGACTAAGGTTACCACTGCCCTCTGCCGAGAGAAATGGAGGCATTTCTTTGTAACTCATCTGCCAGCAAAACCAGCACCTTCAGCTTGGAAAGTGAGTGTAACTGCTGCTGCTTCTGCCTTTTCTCCAAAGTTTGCTGATCTGAATCTCTTGCACCAAATATTTTGAAAACTCTATGCCTCACAAAGAGTAAAAAGGAGCAAGGGTATTTATGTACAAAATCTTGACATGATGATAGCAGAAACTGTGAAAGCTTGAGCCGGAGTTTTTAAAAAGCAAATTTTATGATTTGTAAACACTTCAGGCATCCTCAAAAATGTGCTATCTGCTGGAGCTAGTTTTTGGCTTTCCTGCCAAAATTCAGTCATGCATTATCAGATCAGGCTGAAGTCCTCCCCAGGTTCTTGAATTATTTCCTTTTAACTGTAGCACTTGCCTGACTGAGTTCTGGCCTCAGTCTTACATGCACACCATTATTTCTGGTTATGTAAAAATGGAAGCCCATTCAATGCTACATTTAGAACTGGCTTTGTATTCTAAATCTGACATTGCTGTCCTTTTCTTAATGTTTTTAAAAGGAAAACATTTAAGTGGAACAGGTAACAATATTTTTCACCACTTGAGGGAGCTCCTTCATTTATCTATCAGATGTTCCCATTGCCTCTGCACGTTGGGAAATTCTAAACCACACTTTTAGACAGTTAATTGTAGGATCTGCTGACATATGTGAAAGCCATTGAGGATTTCAAGTGTCTGACTTAAAAGCTAAGATATAAGTTTTAAAGAAATTAATCATCCTGGTCAATAAATGTGGGCATCAAAAAGAGCCACAGCTGCTCACTCCCTAGGCTGACTGATAACAAAATTCTTAAAATAGAAAATAGAGTGACTCAGAATTAAAAGTAGGCAGTATTAATCACATCTATTTTACAGTAGTGCCAAAAATGACAGGAGGACCCAGGACAGAAATAAAGAGAAGGAAGGAAGTAAAGAGAATGTCCGGAATTAGAAGGGACCCTCAAGCATCATCGAGTCCAACTCCTGGCCCTGCACAGGAGATCCCCAAAAATCACACCTTGTGCCTGAGAGCATTTCCAAAGAAAGAAAGAAAGAAAGAAAAAGACGGGAAACAAGCAGTGCTGCTAAAGTCAAGTTGCTGCCTGGTGCTGGGAATGTGAAAGCCAGTGGAGCTGAGGGAAGAAATTGGGGTATCAGTGCCAAGGTTCCCACATCAACAATGGGAATGACCAGGCGGTGATTCAGGCAGGAGTGCTCAGGAACAGCTGTGGTTGGGCAATCATTGAGCAATGCAACCAGAGGATTAATGTCCAACACCCCAGAAAATCAGGATTACAAGCACCGTGGTGACAAGCAGGGTAAATGATGCCGCTGATGAAACAATGCAGCAATTTAGAGCGGGAAAGACAATAGCAGGTGATGGGCGTGAGTGGCAGGAAGCAGAGGAGGCAGTGCCTTCTCCCAGGCAGTGCCTTCTCTGCTTGTCAAAAATGGGAAGGTAAGTAATGAGAGCAGCCAGTTTGTTTTTTCGGTGAGCTGCAGGTAAACAGCCTCTAAAGAGAAGGGAAGGAAGGCTGTGAAAAAGCTCTGCCAGGGAAAATCCCAGAGACCAGGGAGGGAGCTCAGTGCTTATCATACTGCACTGCTTTGGCCTGAGATTTGTCAAGAGCTGCCAATAAAATGTGGTGGCACTTCTGTACAGCCTCTTTAAGGCAAAATAAGTAAAGTAAACTTATTCTGAAGGTTAGCTGCACTTTTCTTTCTATTAAAGGAACCTGATTTTTCTACCACCCAGAGTCAGGCTTTTACTAATTGGATGAAACAGTTTCAATAAGAAGCTGTTGAACCTTAAGATATTTTTGTACATTGTGCATTGAGTATTTTGTTGGGTTTTGATTTTTATTTTGTTTAGACTTGCTCATCCAGCCAATGCTGGCCCCACAACTTCATTGTAAATAGCTGGCACAGCATTTTTGGCATGAGGGCACCACAGATCACATACGGCCTGACCCGAAAGTATCTCTAAGCAGCACTGTGTTAAAGTCAACTTCTTAAGAACAGGGACGAGTTTATGTGAAAATTCCTGCTGCTCTCACCCATTATATTTCAGCAGTGATAAGGCTTTTAGTTTTTTCTTTTCATTTTTACAAGTTTTCTTATTAAACAGCATGAAAGATGACAGATGGGATAATAGTGTGAACATACATTGTAAAGTAAGTCAGTTTCGGACTTTTTCACTCAGTGGCTCTGCTCAAGAGTCCCCACAGATATTTAAAACAACTTCTGAAAGTTTCAGCAGCTACAATTTAAATGTGTGTCTGGGGTGTGTGTTAGTCAAAATAAATTGTAGTAACAGGTCTGACACACCTGTCAAAAGTGACAGAAATGTTTTATTACCCCATTGTAACTTTGTACCTTGTTTTGAGGTGACCTTTCAAGGTGCACCTGGGGGCATATCGTGCATAGCACAGCCCTGATGTCGTGAGGAGGAAGAGGAGAGAGTGTACTTGCCAGTAAGAGATTAGTGGATAAGTTCTCCTGGCTTTGGGAAAACTTTCCCATGTGCAGTGTGAAATGCAGCTCACAGGAGGTTACTAGAGTTTGTTTGCTGGTGACGTGTTTTGTGACTCACCCTCCATCACGAGCCTGTGTCTGTCTGGGGAGAGAGAGAAAGCAAGGTACAAACCCCAGCCTTTGTCCCATTTTCGGCCCTCTGGAGCAGCCTTTGTCCCAGTTTTTGTCCCTGGGGAGCACAGCTGGGACTAAAAGGAGAGGTCTCCAGCCAGGCCCGTTCTCAGCTCCCCCAAACTGGTGAGCTGAACTTCCACTCCCCAGGGTAACATTTGTAAGGGAGAACACCCCCTTGACACAAAACACCACTTCTTGGGGGATGGCTCAAATTGGGGGGCACCCCATTTTTACTTTCCTATAAAAATACCTACCCTGGCTACTGTTTGTTTGGAAGAATCTCAGGGGGTAGGACACACATCTGTGCTGAGCCTGGGTGCTGGGGGAAGCACTTGTTGAGCAACCCGTGTGTTCCCACTGAAGGACGGACAGATAACACCACTGGGCCCTCCCAGCCTTGACTTCGGTGTCCTCCCGGTTCCTTTAAATAAGTTTTCCTTGTGCCTGGGGTGTGGGGAGTGGAGGGGGGTGCCCTCAGGGCGAGGACAGGCCTTGCCCATGGGGGTGACAGAGCCCACCTGGACCTTGGACTGCGTAGTCACAGCTGCGATCAACACCCTGGAACCAGGACTGACATTCCCTCAGCTGGATTGAGGCCAGAACCAGATATCTCTTTTTCTTTCTTTTTCCCTCTCTTTCTTTCTCTGTTTCTCTCTTTCTCTCTCCCTCCCTCTTTAATTAATCTCTTTCCCTCTCTCTTCCCTTTTCCCCTACCCCTTTATCCAAAACCCACTGCCTACTGCTTTATCCAGAACCCACTGTTCCTATAGTAGGTCAGGTACCAGCATACCAATTTCCATGCCAAGTGTGTAGCTTACTGATAAAACTTTGATTGCTCGCGTCCCCTCTGACTTCCGAGTATTTACCAACCTTGGCTGTCCTCTCACCCTTAACGCAGAGTCGCCACATTTTTGGCGCCTCTCTTCCCTCACTTCCCTCAGGAGTGCCGGCAGCAGGCGGCGATACCTGAGGGGGTGGGGGG
>VZRH01008203.1:439993-505969 GCA_013397555.1 Urocynchramus pylzowi
GCTCGGCGGAGGCGCGGGGGTGTGCGGGGCGGTAGCGGGGCAGGGCTGGCTCGGAGCCTCGGCAGCGCTTTGGGCAGCTCCCAGCGATATCCTCAGGCTTCGGATAAAAAACCTTTTCCTGCCGGGTGTCGTGCGCGTTGCGGATGAGCTGTGAAATGACCTTAACTTTGGTTTGTGGAGTGACCTTAACTTTGTTTTGATCCCTGTCTGGTTCGCTCTGCAGGTACCGAGGGTCCGGGTCTGCGAGCTGGGGCTATGCCCGAGGGCCAAGAGTTTTCGAAGGAAAACTTTAGAGAGCTGAAGGTCTTTGGGAGAAGGTTGTTGTCTAGTGATTGGTATTGGAGGCAGGGGTTTGGAATTAGGTGATCTTGAAGGTCCCTTCCAGCCTAAACCATTCCGTGATTCTTAGCTGTTCCTCACCTAGCCTTTTGAAATGCATAATTCTGGAAAGTGTTGCTTTTCTCCCAAGGCGTCTTCTGATTAATTGCCAGTTTGTGGAAGGGGAAGAGGGAGAAGCCCTCTGAGCTCTTACGAGTGCCGTAAATCAGGTACCAGTGAAATCAGGGAATTTCTTCTAGGAAATCTGTTAATGGGTTTGTAGCTCTCCAAACTTCATCTGCAGTTGTGGATGTCCTCAGAGTGGGGTGAAAGGAGTGTTTACTAATTGTGAGGAGCGATTTCCTCTTGTGAGCGGTGTGGTGAACATCTTGGAGTTATCCTGGCATTGTCTCATGGATAGTTCGGTTCTAGTAGAGATGGGCGGGAAGGCTCTGATGTGCTGACAATTGCTTAGGTACTGTAATGCTGCGCCTCTGTTCATGTGGGAGCTGGACTAGGAAAAAGTTTGTTTTCATAGATTTCCTCTAGCAGACTTCGTGTTTCAGTGTGAAAAAAGGTTGTGCGGTGATAACTTAGCCTATCTGAATTATTAACTCTTTAAGTTAATTGTTTTGAAGTTTATGCCACACATGGCTTTCCCTCCCCCCTCACCAAGATTCGTTATTTTTAACTCCTTCTGTTAAGCTTTAAGTCAGACAATGTAACTACTCTGCACCGGTGAGGAAGGAATGCCTTTCTAAGCTCTTGAAGAAGGTGAAAAGTGTCCTGAGACAAGAATTAAATTTCTGGTCCTCTGTTTGAGCTGGAAAACTCACCCAGTTATTGATTTGTAGTTTGGTGGTGACTGGTGTTTCTCCCCTGTGTACTGTGTAGCCTGAAAGGAGAATAGGATACTCCCCTACTAGAGGGACAAACACAGGAAGTTGAGTTCTGAAAAGCTCTGGGCATAGTTTTATTTCCCTTTTGCAGATGTGCCAGCCTCCTTATTCTGAGGTAATCCATCCTTAATTTGTTTTTTCACCAGTTCCTGAGTTTTCCTGGCCTGTCTGTAACAGCTCATCTGTGCTGGTGCACGTATGCTGTTCACTAGCGGCTAAACACATCTGCTGCAGAGTTTGTGCCAAGATGAAAAAATATATCAAGCTTGAAAATGTGGTTACATACATGCCTGTGAGGTTTTCTGGAAAAAAAATCTGGAAATTGTCCCTGGTTGTAGCTACATCGCCAAGAGGTTCTTGAGATGAATTTTATGAAGAGTGTTCTGGGATAGCAGTTTGTGACCAAATTGGAGTCTCTTTGTCCACTTCTCTTATTAGCTGAGAATTTTGTTTTCATCCTGTGTGTGGTGCTTCAGGTGTTCCCTGCTGCCAGCTCTGTCCCCAGCAGTGACCTTTGTCATTGGAAGTGGTGTAGCTCAAACCTGATTCTCTTCCTGTTTTTCCTTGGTTTGCAACACAACCATTGTGTGGCCAAGCAGAACTCTAGGATCCATTGAGGAAGCTGCTCCTGCAGCAACAGCTGAGAACTTGACAAGGAAGGGGCTTGGCTCAGGTCAAATATTGCTGGTGATTCCACAAAGTAAACCTGCCACAGCTCACGGAAGACACGTCTTGATGTCCACCTGGCTGTCAGAAAGAATTGCAAGGGCTTTTTGTAATTTTAAAGATTTTGCCAAAGATTAAGTTATTTAAGTAGTTATAAAATCTGTAGGGAAAAGAGAGTGGTGTGGAGAGATGTTTTGGTTTTGGGAACTTTGCTTATAGGAACAAGTTTGGTAGGGGAACTTACTTGGTTACTTTGTTCCTGTTCTGCTTGTAGTAAGTGTGATCAACAGTAAATGACTAATTCAAGTGTGTGCTGAATTTCCTCTATCATCCTCTCTCTGAATTCATGATGAAGGGAAGAAAGTCCAATGTTATGGAAATATATTATTGAACGATAAATGAGATTTTTGTCATTAATTATTTCTCTCCTTTTCTGATCTAGCTAGGTAACCATGGCAGGTGATGATTGTGTAAGGAAACGCCAGTCTGGCTCCACTGCAACCTCCAAGACCCCTGAGAATGAGGAAACACAGAGGAGACCTGAGAGTGAGAGGTCCTTTCAAAACTCAAGCAATGGTGAGACTCAGTGGCTCTGCACTGGTTGCATCTCTGGCATGTGATTTCCTTTAAGGTGCCCTTTCTACTCATGGATCTGTCCCTTAGCTCCTTCATTTCTGTTTTTCTGTCTCTGCGAGGGCTGAAGGTGCAGCTCCCTGTGTCCCAGCTGCACCCCTTCAGTAGGTGTGGGTTGTTAGGAGTGCTGTCCTGCAGAGCTTTCCTTCAGGAGCTGTGCACTGCAGTGCTTGCAGGGATCTAAAACAGTGATTAACTGTCACAGGAGGAAGAGATTCATTAGTGCTGTAAATGGTGCAAATACCTCCTGGCAACGCTTTTGAGTAATGCTGGTAAATGTTTTTTTCTGTGACTTTGTCTCATTTCCTTTACAACCTTTAAGTATGTGACTTCTCAAGATAGAAGAAAATGATCTTTAACACACCAGGCTAAGGTGCTGTGTCCACCTGACAGACGGGTGGAGGTAGGATGCAGAGAGGATGATTCTCTGCTGCTCTGGGATTCTGCTCATGTCAGGACATGAATAGAATCCCAGAATCCCTTTTATTCAAACTAAATCTTGGCTACCAGAACACTGAACAATAAACAGTTGTGTCTGTTCATTTGTTTTGTGGTCACCTTAGAAGTTATGTGGCTTAAAGTTGGCTTTGTGGAAGGATCACTGCTGCCATGCCCTGTCCCTTGGGTTGCAGTGACAGTTGTGTGGCACTAGGAGTGGTTTTGCCTGTGACCCTCTGTAATTCCTGGTTTATGCTGTACCACATTCCAGCCCATGATAAGGAGGTTAGAGATGAAACTGCAGCTTATTCCTTTCTCTTTGGGAGATAGATTTAGCAAAAAGCTGAAGTAGGTTATCACAATGTGCCGTGTGAGTACAAGATCCAAAACCCTGGTGCCAGTGACTCAAGGAGATCATTCTCACTGATAAGCTTCTGGATCTCATCACTATTTCAATAGTACTTCTTTCAGCTGAAATGGAAGTTGGAGCATGTTTAAGTTTAGGACAAGTCAGATTTCTTATCGAAAATAAAATGCGTTGGAGAGAAAACCATTGCCCAAACTGCTTGGAGAACTGGGATGTTCAGATTTTGGTGGCACTTAATTTTAATTGGATCAGATGGGACTGTATTAGAAAATTGCAGGGAGTTGGTATCTACTGGAATCCAGTGATGCTGGGCTTGAGAGTAGAGTTCTACCGCTTTAACCTTTTCATGTGTGGAAACTCCTTAATTGTAATGAATGAAGGGTAAGTAATATATAGAGCAGTGGTAGTTAGGACTTGATGGGTGGGTGTGTCTGTCTTTACAGGCTGTTCATTTTAACACCTCTGAGATGTGACAAAACCTCACTGCAGGTGAGATGCTGTGTGTGTAGCAAACCAACATCTTGGGGTGGATCTCTTGAAAGTGTCCATGTGCCTAGTGGGTTGGCTTGCAACAGTGCAGTGTGGTTTAAATCCCACACAAACTGCAGTGAAGGACAGTAGGGAGGAATCTTGGTTAGTCAAGACTTGAGTGCATCTTACCTGCCAAGGTTGCTGCCAATTGAGCAGAGGTGTCACTAAGTGTTGCTTTGCTGAGCTCAGTGTTGGTGGCAGCAGGAATAACACAGGGAGGTAGGAGGCTTGAATCTGATGCCTTGAGGCATGGGAGAAAGATGCATCCCTCTGGTCAGGAATTCCTCTGTACAGGGGAGTTGAATCAGCAGCTCTGTGACCCAAAGGTTGAAGATTGATGCAGGTGAAGTGTTCCTGAGTTGCAGACAGTGGCCTCTTCATGTAGTCCAGGATGCCTGTGTAACTAGGTAGGACTTTCATGGCTGAGGTGGGAGAATTTCTCAGAAGAAGCAGACATAGATGTTTTTTCTCTTTCTTTTGTCCTGGCCATTCTCTCCTGAATAGCTGTTTCTAAGGCATTAGTGATGTGCACAAAGGCAGTGTGAGGCTAATGATCTGCTGTCTGGCACTAGCTTTTTTGTATTGTAACCACTTAATGCTGGGTGTTTTGAAGAATTTTAGACAAAATACATGTTTGTTGCAGTCAAGGGATTCTAGCCAGGCCGAGAATGTATGGAAGTAAATATTGTAGCATGTTTGTGGCAGTTATTGCCATAGAAAAACTAAACCTTTAATGTGATTACCCACCCTTGATCCTCTCTGATTATAGCAAACACAGTCTGCTTCCTACAGTAAGAATTGAGGTGTCGAGGGCCAGCTGACTTGTTTCCAGTGTGTGAACTTTCTTCAGAAACTTTTAGGCCCTTAATCCTTTCTTCATTAAAACTCAAATCCACTGGCTGATCTGAAATTGCTTAGAGGAATAATTTTAATACAGGTGGTGGCTTTAGAGCTACAGTAGGTCTGACTCTTCCTTTTGTACAGTTGAGATTTTTTTTTTTTCCTTGATTCTTCAATGCTTCTGAAGACTGTCTCATTGTTTGGGTTCTAAGATTCAAATAGTTTTTACTCAGGTACGCCCAGTTTTGTAGAAATGTGTAAATACTCATAACTTGGAGATTGCCAGAAGATTTCTTCTGTGCCTTGATTTGTTTCTATCTTGTAATTATTCAGCCTGCAATTTCACTTTGACAGAGTAGCTGAACTTCGGTCTTATACATCATTTCTCTTCCTTGAATTTGCTCCAGAGTTGTAATTAAACAACTAATTTGGTCCTGGCTTAGAGTCAGCAGATGATCTAAGTGGCAATAATCCCCTGTCAAAAGCCAGGCTTCCTTAATAAGATCTTACATGTTTTCAGCAGGAGATACATAGAGAAATACAAACCTGCTCTGCCTAATGAGATACTGGTATCAGACTGTACCAGGTGTTCCAGTCACCTGGAATGAGCATAACAGAAACTGCATGGACAGATCTTAAAGGTGAGAGAGGACATGGATCATAAGTGTGCACCTCAGTGCCTCTAAAATGCTCAGATAGTGTGTTCAGAGCAGTAAAAAGGTGGGTTTGGAGTCTATTATTGTTTGCCCAGATTATCAGGCAAGGACTGGAAGTGTTTCTGGAGGCTGATGTGCAAACAAGCTGTGTGGCATATCTGTTTGGTGTGAGTAAGCCTGACTGGTAATGCTGATCTTAGAAAGGGGCTGTTATCTTCAGTGAGAGGTTACTATCGATCATCCCTGGTGCAAAAGTTCATGGTGATGCACAAATTGTGTGCCTACAGAGGGATGGAGGAGGAGAGAGCTCTCCAAGGGGGAGCAACTTGGAAAGATTTAGCCTTTGCTGTATGACTCACAGCAATGAGTGTTCAGTGTTTCAACAGGCTGCTTCTTGTGGATTAAGCTGCTTGAATTGAGTATCTGGGATGTGTTTCTGAGAGATAGATCAAAAAGCTGTTTTGTCTAGGTGGATTCTGGTAATTCTAGGGGCTGTCATGTTTTGGAACCTGTGGTTTTGGTGAAGGCTCAGCAGTTTCTTGTGAAGAGCCTGTGGACATGGTAGTATAATGTAGAGAATGCTGGTTTTCCTTCCTGCTAGTGAAGAGGCTGTTTGGGTTCCATGTCCCTGCAGAACTGACTTTTTAGGCTAAATGCTTGCCCAGCAGTGCAGTGACCTATGGCCTTTGAATTCTTTAAACACATCATCTGAGTTTAGTCATAACTTGCCTCTAATTGCTGAGTGGCCAAATAAATTACCATAAGTAAGAATAAGGGCTCATTAGCATCAAATTATTAATGTGTATTGTATTGTAGCAATATGGAACTCCTCCCCTCTTTACAGTAGCCATGCACTAGATTGGCTTTAATATTGCTTTGCTTCTGATAACATCTTCATTGTTTTTGGAGAGGGAACCTTTAAATCCAGGTGACTGACAGTACTGAAATCCTTCTGCCTGTGTTGCTTTAATCTCTTGAATGGGAAGTTGTCTTATCAAGAAATGACAAAGCTGGGTTTTTTTTGGATCCCAAGCTGCAGCCCCAAGATCATGTGAGTGATTCTTTGCTCTACCCGTTTCAAATGTCACTTATCTGTAACATGTGCAAGAGTGGGTTGAAAAAGGGACAGCAAGATCCTTTAGAGAGGTACTTTGTCAATCTTGTGAAATTTTAGTTGCTCAACTTCTCAACAATTAAGAAGCTTTCTCAATCTTCAGGTGATTTTTTTATTGGCTTGGTTTTCAAAGAGAAACAAAGCTTACAATTAAAGAGTTCAATATTTTTTTCTTCTGGGTTTTGAACCTGCTTGGAATTCAGTCTGTACAGAATAGCCACATTCTAAAAGGCTCAAGCTCAAGACTAGTGGGCCTCTGAAGATGTTGTTAATGGCCTTACTGATGGGAAGGGAACTCAATGCTATTAAATAAAAAACTTCTCCCTGTGAACAAAGCTCTTCCAAAGCAAGCCCTGCTTAAGCCTCCTCTGAAGTTGGCCACTATTTCATACTCGTTTTCAAGACAACTTTCTCATTATTTTAAGTATATTTTCTCTCTTCTTAAGGCATATCTCAACTTCTTTTAAATGCAAAGATGTGCCTCCTTATATAGTACAGCCTTGAGTCTATTTTTCTATAATGCTGTTGCAATCCCAAAGTGATACAGAGGGATCCAGGCTTCATTTGCAGGGTCAAAGGAAAGTGAAGATTTGGACTTCTCAGCAGTGCACATTGCCTTTTAGACTCAAATTCATGTGATGAATCTCTTCTCCAGTGACCTGACAGAGCATAAGTGGTGTCTTGTGCAAGGGAAGTTGAGTGATTAAAGATGATGTGCTTTTTCTCTGGTATCTGCCTTGTGACACAGCTGGGTTTATAGGGTGATGCAATACAGCAGAATGGGTTGGTTTGGGGTGAGTTTTCTTCTACAGAAGATTTTGTGTTGAGAAAGACAAGCTCATAGGTGAGTTTACTTTGTCATATGAGTTGCTTAGACTGAAGCCATGGAGATCTTGATTTTAAAACCTGTTGAAAGATGCTGTGTTTCTAATCTTTTCTGTGCATACACACTAGTACGAGGGCAACTAAAGTGACAGGAGGACACTTTAAATTCCAGTTTAGCAATTACAGCATCAGCAGGTCAGAGACTGTCCTCATTTCTTGTACAACCATTAAAGCTGGACATTTGATATATGTAAAGCTACACCAAATTTTAAGGCCTTGTGGTCTAAAAGGGTGTTTTATTTCCAAAGTGAGCCATGCCTGGGTAGTTTTTAATGTTTTTATTGACTGAGGCTTCGAAGGCAAGATCTGACAGGAAATATACAGTCAAAGAACTGGCTATTTTATTTTTAGCTTATCTTAAAAAGGAGATAATGCAATTCCTTAAGTCCCATGTGTCCTGTTCTCTTTGGCTGTTGTTGAGTGGCTTCAAGCAAACTTGATATCATCTTGAAGATTGGCAGCTGGGTAAGGGACACAAATTCCTAGATTTTTAAGGGTAAGGTTAGTTGTTCTTTGAGCTCAGCAGCTCTGTTCTGCTTTCCATCAGGTCAGCTGAAGGTGGTTCTTCCCACAGTAGTAATAGGAGGAGTGGGCCAGGAATACAATTGTGGAGTGGCACAGTGAGGGAGTAGAGCCCTTGAGAACATCTGAAGGGGATACAGTTCTGCTGCTTGGGGAACAACTTAATTTTTTTTTTTTTAATATATTGGGGGAGAACCTATTTGAGACCAGCAAAGTACATGAGCTGAGTGGGTCAAGGGTATCTTACATTCTCCACAAATTGTTTTCCAAACTGGTGTTGTTCTGCAGATGTAACAGCACAATGAACTTAAATGCTGAGGTGTTTGGGGTTTTTTTGTCTTGGAGGTAAGATGCTTAGCAACCAGGAGTTCTATTTTTGTAAAAATGGATCTTGGATGCAGCCAAAATCAATGGTGTTAAGCAGTTTCCTTGTTTGTTGTTACATTAGAAGTCTGCTAAGTTGATGCTGGTCTGTCCTTAAATCTATAGCTTGTGTAGCAGATAGGAAAAAAACAAAATTCTTGCAGACAGACAAAAATCAAAATTCCTGGTTGAGTGGTGGGAAGGGGAATTAATGCTAGCAACTGATCATAGCTGCACTGAAGATAAAGTTTCTTGTTTAACTTGTTGTTGTACTCTTTTCCAGTACTGGAATTGGAGTTGCCTCTGAAGCAGGCCTACCTAAAACACTTAAAACCAGTTGCTCAGATGGGTTGACTGAGACTGCTGAGCAGCACAGAAGCACTTCCTGCTCTGAAAATGAAACTGCTTTGTGTGTAGAGGCTGTGCTCATACAAGGAGACTGCATTATGCACCGTGGTAGTGCTCTCAGTCTGCTTTCTTGTCTCACAGCAGCACAACTTTGGCACCTGTACAGCAAATCTGTTACTTCATGCTTGCCTGGGATTTTATTAGGGAATCACTTCAGTACCTTCTTTTTCTAAAAGTGGTAATGTTGTCTTAGAAACCAAACATGCAAGTTGTAATGCTGGCTGTGTGCTGGTGTGTAAGGTGGTGCTGTAGCTATAAATGCTAAAGGATATGAACAAGGCAAGGTTTGCTGCTATCTTTTCACTCTGACTGGTATTTTAGGGGGATGGATGCTGCTGCTTCAATCTTGATTTTCCTTCATGTGCAAGACTCTGTTTTAAGTAACTTTATCTTTTATATTGTTATTATTGGAGAAGTGAAACACCAGCTGGTGCTTGTCCTAAAACAAGCATTTCAGACAACTAGTCTGAAATGTCTGACCTGTGGGTATTGCTCCTCTTGATGTCACAGAGGCATCTCAGATGTGTAGTTTTTAGTGTGAAAGAAAGGTGGCATTTGAGGCTTTACCTATTGGCCAATGGTGTTAGTAATGACAAAACTCAGATTATATTTAAATTGATGGCATGTTAGACCTGACTGTTTACTTAAACAATGAAACATATTTAGGAATACAGTCATACTGATATCTAGCACTTCTCCTGGGGGATAAAGGGAGTGGGAATAGTCAGGTTTGAACACAAGATAACTGTCCAACTTGCCATTCAGCCTGTCTTAGAGCTGATCATGGTATTTTACTAATAGCTGTGGCTGACTGCCTTGTCTGTTGGCAATGTAGAGGCCTCCAGACAAACTAAGCTTATGTCTGGTTAAGATAAAACCCTGATAAAAAATCAGCACACTTAGAAATGACCTTCTAAGGGTCATTCTGATTGCTGCTTCAAGGCTGAATATGTTTAGGGACCTTGGAAAAATTTGCAGAGTTGCTGATGAAAAATAAAATCCAGCATGTTCTCAGCTGTTGACTGCCTTACAGTGCTGTGATCCTAAAATATGTGGTCACAGTTTATGGACTTCCTGCAGCTTTGATCTGAGTTTAGTGGGATCCTATTACAAGTCAGAAATGCTATTGAAAAATTGGTGTCTGAACTACTGTATGCTGTGCTTTTTCTGTTTTCAGACATGCAACAAAAAATATTGAATATTTGCTTTCCTTCCTTAGGCTGGGTTGATGTGGACCACGTGATAACGAGGAAAATGCAGCTCATAGCAGAAGCTGAGGTAAACACAAAACTTGCTTGTGGTGGGGAGCAGGACAATTGACCCTGGAAGTCTTTTGGAGAGTCACTAGCCCTGGAACACAAATAGCCCTATTCAGTCCTAGATTGAGTGCAGTGACTTTTCCACAGTCCTCTTTCTCTCTCCCACTTAGCACAAGAGGGGTAGTCTTATGTAATGAGGTTCTGTCTTACTTGACCCCAATAGGTTGAAGTCCAAAGATAAGAGTGAACTTTGAAACCTGTAAATAAAATGGAAATTGCCTTACCACTAACTTTTGGCAGTGTGATGATTAGCCAGCCTGCTTGCATATTGAGCCTTTAAAATGCTCTGTGTCCTACTATCCACTGAATAAAGGGCAGCATGGAGCTTGCACCCCACAGCTTCTGCTGCCCTGGCTGTGGAGATGACCTTCCTGAGCTTTGGTCTCATTCTTTTTGTCAGTGAACAATATCCTCATAGAAAATAGCACTGGGTGTTTCTGGCACCATCTGCATCTGTGTGGGCTGCCTTTGTCTTAGATTATATTAAGGTGATTTATGCCCAAATTAAATGAAATTGGCTAACTATGAACTGCACCCTCCTTGTTAACCATTGTTTTGTGGCACCCGTGTTCTTCAGGGCAAATTGCCCTGCACTCTTGCATAATTTTATTGCAGAAAATTCTGTGGTAAATCTGAAGTAATCTAATTGTGCCAGCTTGACATGAATAGTAGGGAGTGGATACTTAGAAGAGAAAAATGCCTTGCACCTTTGAGATATTTTCCTGTTTCACTCTTTTTTCTTCTTATTTTCTCCTTTTTTTCCCTACCTCTATAGGTGGTGTGTCATTTATAACAGGTATAACTAAGGTGTATTTAAATAGTCTTCTGCAAAAGGCGTGCTGCTTTTTTTGCTGAAATCCCTTAAATTCAGCCATTTAGAGGGGTAGTCAGCTCAGATTTTTATTTTGGCTGTTGTCTTATCCTGTTTATCCTTACTGAGAACAAGAGATCAAGCCTGGTAACTTCTCTGCAGACAAAACAGTGGTTGGTAATCAATGTGTTGGCAGCGGGTGTTTGCAGGAGAAGGCTTTCACTGTAAAGCACAAGTAGCTTTGGAAGTTCCAGGGAGCACTAGCTGGTTGCAGGGGGACAACTTGACCTTGGATTTCTTTTCTTCAGGAGTGTCTCTTGTTCCTCTTTTTTTTTTTTTTTCTGGTCACCAGCTTAGAGACACAATTCATAGAAAAGCTTTTCTTACCACAAAGAAAATTGTAGAAAAAATGGCAGTGGTGTTTTCATTGCTGAAGTTTCTCCCAAAACACAGGGAGTTCAGATTTTAAGCTTTGAGTTATGCAGCTTGCAGATTTGTTTCAGGTGCCTCAAGGCTGAGAGAAATAAACCCACCCTACTGCAAAATACGTGAGAATTCCTGGAGTGCTGGGCCCTTTTGTTGTGGGAACTACTGAACAGTGGCTGCCATTGCAGTTTACCTTTTCTGTAATAGGTATCGAAATTCTAGGCAGATGCTTGACTTGTAAAAAGCCTGGTCGAGGTGTAAATGGGATTTGTAGGAGCTGGGTGTTTCTCATGCATAGGAGGTCTTCAAGCATCTGCAGTCTAAAAGTCTAGTCCTTTATTCATTCTAAAAGGAGTTGAGAATGGAGTGTTCTGTCACTAGGTCAGGGCTGGGTGTTGTCATGTGTAAGTGAAAAAATTGCTAAATGTGTTAGAATGACTAAAGTTCTGGGGAACTGTTGCAACTTTATAAGTAAAGGGTTACTTCCCTCAAATTTCTGACTTGCCATCAATTTTTTATTATTGGCCAGCTTCTGCTTTTGATGGCATAACATTCTTTCAAGGGTTTTTGGTTTGTAATTGCAGTTAGTTATAATTACTGTAGGATCTGTACTCTGGTTTGTATTTGATTTAATCTATTAAGAACTCATGCCCTGCTCTCCCAATCCAAACACATGCAGGTGTTGGTATCAGCCCTGAAGGGCTGTGTTAGGAGGAGGCAATCTCAGCAGAGTCAGCCAAAGGGAAGAGATACTTTAAGGAAATATCATCTGCTAAAGCCACACTTGAGGAGAGTGGCTAAAAATGGGGAGACACTATTTAAAAAATACATCTATTTTGATGGGAAAAAATAGTGCTTTGTTTAGCACAGCAATTTGAGCACTCCAACAGTAGTTTTTTTACTTTTTTGTAGGGGTATGTGCATGTATGCTGTAAAATTAGGCTGTACCAGAGATTACCATTGTCTTCTCTTACAGGTTATATTCACAAGTATTCAATATTTGTTGTTTATATTTTTTCTCCTGTTTTTAAAGGAAGGAGTTCCTGTCTCTTGCAGAGACAATCCTCTGCCTCCCAGGCAAGCAATATCTAAAAGTAGCCAGATCCTAAGAATTTTGTTAAGCACTAGTGAAGTTTATTTAGTCTATTCTGGAAGCTGCCAAATAGGAGAAAAATGTTTCTTAAAGTTAAATATTAATCTGCTCCTTCTCCTACTGCAGCTTTTGTTTCAAGAGATCTCTCTGGATCTGACCCCTATAAAATGGGAGGAATGTAGAGTTCTGATTCACTGTGACTTCAGGGTCTTCTGCTTATATGTGGTCTCACTTCAGATTGTCTTGTATTTTCTGCCATAGAGTTAAACTTACTTGGCTGTTGTCACATTAAATAGGAGCAATTTGTAAGAATACATCATCTGTTCATGTATTTTATAGGATCATGGAATAGTTTGGGTTGGAAAGGACCTTAAAGATCATCCAGTGCCACCCCCTGCCATGGGCAGGGACACTTTCCACTATCCCAGATTGCTCAGATCCCCATCCAGCTTGGCCTTGGACGCTTCCAGGGATCCAGGGGCAGCCACAGCTTCTCTAGGCACCCTGTGCCAGGGCCTCACCACCTTCACAGGGAAGAATTTTTTCCTAACATCTGCTTTAAACCTGCCCTCTCCCAGTTTGAAGCCATTGCCCCTTGTTCTGTCACTGCAGTTCCTCATGAAGAGTCCCTCTCCAGCTTCCCTGTAGGTCCCCTTCAGACCCTAGCAGGTGCTGTGAGGTCTCCACACAACCCTCCCTCCTCCAGAAACCTCCTTGAAAACAGGGGTTTTTTTTCCCTTTTCAACCTTCAAGATGAGAAAGTAGATAGTAGTTGGGAATTCTGATCTGGAAACATATGTGTTTCTTGAGCAGCTGATCAGTAGGAAAAGCAGATGAAATGATGATATGTAATTATCGTGTAGGAAGACTTGCACCTTGAATCTGGAGGCAAACTGGAAAAATCCCAGGCAAAGGATGGTCAAACAAACATGGCTAGTAAACACTTGCATTAAGAAAACAAAACATAAAGTGCAACTAGATTTTAAATGATTTCTTGAAATTTGCCTTTTGCCTGTGCTGAAGGTGATGGCTGTCTGGCAGAGTGCTCAGGGGTTGGATCTCAGCTGTGTTTCATCACTAGGCTCCATCACATTTAGTGCTTGAGGACTAAACATTAAATAACTAAATTCTCAGAACTCTGATAAGTCTTCTAAAAGGCCAGAGCAATTTTGTGTTGAATCTGATGGAGAAGATAAATGTTATTCAAAGTCTTCTGGCCTGAGGTGTGTGAACAGGCCAGGATAAGCCCCAGTCTTACCCAAATAGGCTCCAACTGTTGGTACATGGTACAGAAATGTTTTCTTGATGCCTTGCTCTGTCCTGCTCCAGGATAAAAATGAATATAAATATTTTATGAAAATGTATCCAGCAAGTTAAACAGTTCACTGCTGTGTTTTTACTCTGTCAGCAACTGAAGCCAGCTTTCATGAAGGAGGTGGACAGTCACTTCACAGAGTTTGTGAACAGTTTGGTGGCAAAATCGGCACTCCTGGATTCCTCATCTCCAGCCTCCCTCTTCCCAGCTTCCTGTGCAGAGAAGGAACTGCACAAAGCCAAGTAAGTTCCTTTTAAGCTGTTGCTATAACAAGGTTGTGTTTCCTGGAAGCTTTATTTCCTTTTTTGTCTCAAATGTCAAACAAATATTCTTTATTGGCAGGAATTCGAGGGCCCCTCCAGAACACGGGAAAATCTTTACTGCCAGGAGGTCCCTCTTGGAGTGAGTAATGTAACTTCTTCAAAGTAATTTCATCAAATTCACTGAAAATACCCTTGACAGCAAACTAATGAGCCTGTGCTTTGAGGTACTTCCCCTGCCACCACCCACAGTCTTATGTTCAAATCCATGGGGATTAATCTGTTCAAGCTTCTCTCTTTCTAAAATATCTGTACTACATCTTGCAAATATAAACCTTAATTACAATCCTCTCAGTACCACTGGGATCATGGCTAATTATCCTTTGTCTGAGGATAAGCTGAGGAAGTGTCTGTGGCACCCCAGTTGTACCTTAACTCTGGTCTCTCCCTTAGTGAGCTGTTTGAAGTGAGTCACATCAGGACAATCTACCACATGTTCATCGCTCTTCTCATTGTCTTCATCCTCAGTACACTTCTAGTGGACTTCATTGATGAAGGAAGGTAAGAATGCCTTGGAAAAACAGGGTTAAGGGCTGGGAATAGCTCTTCCAGAGTGCCAGATGCACATGAAACTGCAGAATGGTGCAGAAAGAAGGGGGAAATCCTTCTTGGGGTGTTGTTGGAAGTGTCGGTTTCAATTTGGCATACTTGGAATATGTGCTGGAATTCCTGTTGAGAGGGTATGACCATTTCAAATTGGAGATCTGGATATTGGGAAAACACTGCTAACTGATGTGTTTGTTACATGAGAATTGTGGTCACACAGTTCAGCCTAACATGCTTAGCTCATCACGAGGCTGGCAAAAGGGAACGTGGAATAAATACTTTGGTTGAGTATCTTTAATGAGACAGCAGCTTTCAGCTGTTTGTGTTGCTTGAAGAAGGACTCGGCTTAGAAAAACTTTAAATACTTCAGCAGTCCTTCCTCTGTTTAAAAATGACAGTTCTGGAACACTGTACTTGTACTTAAATAAAAATAGAACTTTGTTTTTCCTGGGGAAAAGTCTCAAGGATGTTGGCAGAACCTCTGCTAAGATAGTGCTTTGCAGGTAGCCAGTTGTGAAAAAGATTTTGAAAGACTGCATTCCTCTCTTGTTGCTTAAATAATATTTTGGCAAGCTGTATCTCATGTACACAAGTGGGATTACATGTTTATCTTGATTATCTGCTCTTCAGTGTACAAAACCAGAGCTGTATCTTGATTATAATCATTGTCCCTTTAGTGTGGGTATAAGAACAGGCTTGTGTGCTATTGAATGTTGTTTAGCTGATCCTGACTTACCCATTCTCCCCCAATGTCCATATGCTAGTATTTACCTTAAAATCATCTAGGGCTGGATGCCCTGATTACTTTAAAAATGTCTATGGTTTTAGCTAGATCTGATCATTTGGATCCAGTTTGCAATTGAGCCTCCACCTGAGAAGGAATAACTTTTGCTTGTTTGTTCTGTACTGTCATCTTCTCTAGTCTTAGTTTAGAAGAGCTGCTTATTGTAGGAGTAAGCTCTGATGAATGTGAGAGGCAGTAAAGTTGATCAGCCTTTTGTTTGTGTCCTTATGTTTTAAGCATGATTAATGGACTAAAGCACCTGATGCACACCAGTTGGTCTTATTTGGACTGACCTTCTAATGACCCTGAGCCTTTTGGGTAACTTCTAAACTGAATCCATGTGGAATGCCCACAGAAAAGGATTAAACTAGGTTTGAGTGCTGGATGTTAAAATATCCCATGCCTGTAGAGACAGGGAAAAAGCCTCTTTAGGCTTAAACCCCTGGGAAAAACTGAGTTTCAGTGCAGTAGTGATGATGTTCTGGGAGTGTTCCCCAAAAGCTCTCGTGGACCCTCATCCAGCAGTGGATTGTTCAGTCACATGCTTGTTCTTAGGAGGGATGAGCTTGAGCCTACTCTTAAAGCACATGCTGATCTTAGAGATGTGCTTAAGCCTTGTGGGATTTGAAGGTAAGCTGTGCCTGACAGCAGTGATGGCACCAGTCCTTCTCTTACTTTCTGGGATACTTGATGGTGGCCACTTGAAGCTGCCACCGACAGCCCTGAGCTGAAACTGCCACGGTCACTTCTATCCAGACTGTCAAACAGTTATGATCTGGAAGCTTTGTGGTTTGTAGCCACTTAGTAGAGTAGAAGTATTTCTAATTGAAGAATGGACACTCAAAAATTCTCTTTCCTTGTTCCTTCTAGGCTGGTCCTTGGATTTGATCTTCTGGTCTTCGTTTTTGGAAAGTTCCCAGTTGTCTTCTGTACTTGGCTGTGCATGTTTAGTGCCACAGTAGTTGTTCCATACAACCTTTTTGTCTGGTGGGCCCAAGGCTATTCCAGTTCCTCCCATCGTGCAATCCACTCTTTCTTCTATGGAATGCTGTTCACACTCTTCCAAATAGCTGGGCTTGGGTTTGGACCAACCTACGTTGCTGTTTCGTATGCCCTGCCTCCAGCTTCCCGCTTCATTGTAATACTGGAACAGGTAGGTCCCTGCCCTGCATTCTCTGAATCCTAGGATACCTTGACATGAATTTTATTTTCAAAGTGAAAAGGGCCCTTTTTCCTGAGGGAGTCAAATGTTGGTTTTATTCATTAAATTAAGGCAAGGCTGTGGATGGAGCATTTCTGAGCCTTGAGGACAGTTACATGCAGCAAATCTAATAAGAAAAAGTGGAGAATAAACTTCATTTTGACCTGGAAACTACTTGTGGGTTTTTACCCAGTATTTAAGATTTTACTGTGGGTTTTACTGAAATTCCATTTGTTTCTGGTTGTCTTGTGGATGCTAAGTGCTTAAAACTAATTTTAAGAACATGTTGTGCCGTAGTCCACAAGGAAGCTGTAATGTTCCTCTTCAAAAAACAAAACCCAAAAAAAGCAAGTACATGGTTAAGAAGTGGTTCCTGTTGGCATTTCTGTTCTCAAGAAGCAAGTGTGTTGGCTCTGTAATATGGACTTGTTAGGAAGTGGAATTTTTTTTCGTGACAGGGAGCAGGAAGAGATTACTAGAGTGGAGGTTTGGTCAGTCCATCAGGTTAAAACAAGGATGAGTTTTAAGAATTAACTTTTGACTGGCCCAACTTTTGGTTCTTCAGTATTAAAACAAAAGAAAAACCTGCTTGACAGCTGTGGACTATTTATGTGGGGCACCACCTTATACCCAGGTAATGGTTAATTACTGTACAACACATGTAACTTCAAACATCCTGGAAACATCCTGGCCTGCTGAAATGGAGAGGGGTTTCCCTTCAATTTTAAGTTAATATTAGCTGATTAGTGACTTACTGGTGTTATTCAGAGTCTTTGTGTATGTGGTGGTCCTGCAAGTGTAGATGAGATGTGTTTTGACTCTCCTGAGCCACAGTTGCTGCTGCTTGCTTCCCCTTGCAGAGTTTGGAATTCGTGTCAGTTAAACAGGCTTGTGGGCAGAGGAAGCAGCCATTTCCTTGTAAAAGGGCTAAATGGGAGAGAAACCAAGATGCTGAAGATGTTGCTGTAAAATGCTTGATCCAGTCTTCACTGGAAGGTTGTGAAAATAAGAGCACTAAGCTGCTCTTCTCTTGGCCTTCCAGGTCCGTCTGGTTATGAAGGCTCATTCCTTCATCCGAGAGAACGTACCCAGAGTCCTGTCCTCAGTGAAGGACAAGTCTGGTGAGTAACTTGTCCTGCTTCATTTTACATAGCCAGCTCTAGCTTTCCTTCCATTGCTTTGAGCTGCTCTCATGTGCTGGAGAGGTGGGATTTGAATTGGTCAATTTCAATGGGGAGGTCAAAGGTTTTGCATTATCATTTCAGCCTGAACCATTTCATTTGTATTCAGTTGTATTAGACAACAAGCTAGACTGTTGTTCAGGTCTAAGTCCTCTCTGGATCTTAAGTCTTTGTTCTCCAGGATTCCCTATTTCTGCTTTTAGGAGTAAAAGGTATCTAGATGTAGCCTGCAGACCTTCAGCTTAGTGTTCTAGTTGAAGTGACAGCAATCATAAAACAAAAGGCCTTTTAAGAAAGGCATGCTGGAGCTGTCTGGACTGAACCCAGGTGTTGATAGGAAAGGAAATGTGATATTAAGATGTTAGCAGATAGTTGGTTACCCTCACTTGCTAACTGTCCTTCATGCACACCATCTGAAAGGTCGAATTTGTTTTATTCTCTGCAAATCCCATACCTTTACCAGGCTGAAGTTTCTGAGGTGAGAAGGGTTCTGATTTTAGAAAGGGTACTGGGGAAACTGAACTGTCAGTAAAAAGATTGCTTTTGTTTTTCGTTTTCCCCTCTTCCCAGGCACAGTACATATTCCCAGAATTTCTCAGTACCTGTACTTCCTCTTTGCTCCCACTCTCATCTACAGAGACAACTATCCCAGGTAATGTGAGCAACAACAGAACACTAAAGTAGTCTGAAAACTGAAGCCAACATTAAGCACCCCTGGGTGTGATCAGCTTATGAGTTAGAGCTTTCACAAAGATGTGGTTAAGCTGGCAAGGGCAGGACTTGCTCATGGAGTTCTGCTTTTATTTCTTTGGGAAACTCACTTGAAGTCAAAGTAATTAAGAACTTGCTGCAGATCATGTAGTGATAGACAGTACCTGCAATAGGAACCTGTATGTTTTATGTGGTGCTAATAAGCAGCCCTGTCTCTGAGTTTGAGGCTGAAGCCTTTATGAGTGGGAACTCCCAAACTCTTCTGTACATTGCTGGGTGGCACTTTGGCTGTGTGAAGTCAGCAGAACTTCACACAACTGTCTGCAGATCTCCACCTCCCTCAGAACTGTACAGTGCTGCCCTCCAAATACCTTCCCATTTATGGAATTGCTGGAGTTCTGCTGTAGTTGAAAGTGAGGAACCAGCAATTCGGGCAGACATCCCTTGGACATCAGGAGATTAAGAATTCTGGAATTTTTTTCAAAGAATATGTCAGCGAAATTGTAAAATCCTTCAAGTAATTGAAGGGAGGTGTTTGCTGCTTTGAGATCCTATGATGTGCTATGATATCCTTTTCTTTTTCCTAGGAATCCCACTATAAGATGGGGCTATGTAGCTACCAAGTTTGCACAGGTGAGTGGTACAGCTTTCTGCAGAATACACTCCTGGAGATCATCTAAGATGTGTTGCTCAACAGCTCTTTGGCATTAAATCACTCTACTTGGCATGGCCTTACCAATAAAGAACACTTTTCAATGACTAATAAATACGTTGATCTTGCTGCACTAATGGTTGTGCCAAAGAAAGAAAAAAAATTAAAATCTTTGCTTAAACAAGCCTCCAGATAAAAAAACCTCTGTGTGTAGAGCAACACCCATGCCTTCTTTCTTCACCTTGATTGTAGCACAGGGGCACAGCTTCCTCTCTGCAGTTATTCAAAGCAATTTTGAAATTGATGAGGCCTGGAATCCAAATCCCCAGTGCTTATTTGAGTTCAAAATTGACTGTTTCTTCACATTTGTGGCTGTGATCTTCAGTAGCTTCTTGTGGATGTGTTTCCAAGTAATGGATTTGTGTGACTGAAACCTTTGCTGTCACACAATGCATTTATGGTTTAAAAAGCAAAACAATTTAAAAAAAAAAGGCAGCATGAACAGGCCTTTGGCTGCTTGCTGTTGGACAAAGAGGATGACAGAGCTCACACCTGCCTTACATCAGAGTATTTCAACAGTGACTGGCATTTTCAACATCCACAACATCAGTTCATGAGCTGGAGAAAGCCTGAGGTGCTTTGGCCTGTAAATGTCAACTTGGGAATAAAATAAAAATAAGCTTTAATGTTAGGTTTAACTACAGTAAGTATTTTTCAATTATTTCTGCCCTTATCTTGGATGTAAATCAAAGGTACTTTCCCCACTTTGGCAGTGGCATGGATTTTTTGTGTCAAAATGTGTGAGTTGATAGGACTGGGAAAAACTGACAGCTGCTGTAGTAGAAAAGAGAAGTTGATTTTGCTGCTGGCTGTCAGCATGCTCCAGGGATTGCTGTGGTATTCTTTTTGCCTGGATCCTTAGGGAGGTTTATTGGCAGCAATGTAAAATAAATCATTTTGGCTTGTGTTGGTAGCTGCTGTTCTCTCCTAGAGCTGGCAAGTGGTGATGTGGTAAGTGTGTGTTCCTATTATGAAGTCAGGTTTTGGGGTATTTTTGTTCCAGGTGCTTGGCTCACTTTTCTATGCCTACTACATCTTTGTGAGACTCTGCATCCCTCAGTTTCGCAACAGTAGTCAGGAAACCTTCAACCTTCGAGGGCTGGTCCTCTGTATCTTCAACTCCATCCTGCCAGGTAATGCCCAGATCCATGAGTGATTTTCATCTTTGTGGAAGGTAGAAGTGCTTCATTTGAGATGCATCCACAACAGGCAGAGATCAACAAAGGCGATCTTGTGGGCAGACTGCAGCATTAAGGGGTAAAACTTCAAAATCAGCAATATGAAATAAGAGCTGGGCTTGAATTTAACTATCTTCAAATCAGGCTGCAGGCTCTGGGGCAGTCTTGCTGTTGCCCTCTGGGGTGAGCAGGGCCTGGTGTGGCCCAGTTGAGAAACTGAAATACTGTCGTGCTACGTGTACAAAAGAGTAAAGCTTATCTGTGTCAGTGCCTATAAGAACAGTTTTTGACTGTGTTAGGTGCTCTTTCTTGTGGCTGAGATAAAACACTACAAACTCTTGCTTGTGGCTGAGAGAAAACACTACAAAACTGGTGTGGCTGTCTCTTGTTTCCATTGCAGGTGTGCTGATTCTCTTCCTGGTGTTCTTTGCGTTCCTTCACTGTTGGCTCAACGCGTTTGCCGAGATGCTGCGCTTTGCAGACAGGATGTTCTACAAGGTGAGAAACAGGAGCTGTGGTTTATAAAGCTTCTGAAAGTCATTGTCATAATGGAAAAAAAAAAAGGAGGAAACTGAAGATTGTTTTACCAAACAAGGCAACTGTGGGATTTTGCTTGGTTTATGCTGTTAAGGCTTAAGTTTGTTGCTGTGCTGTAGAACAGATTTGGTTTCTGCTTGGCAATCTGAGTTGCTTTAAGGTGAAACACCCTGTGCACAAGCAGAAGCAGCTACCAGACCTACCCAATAGCTCCATTAGCCCTCTTTTTGTTCTTTTATCATGTCAGCCACTGCAGTTTGGGATAAAACCAGGCCTTGAAACTCCTAGTAGAATGTTGGAAGTGTAATGGAAAGCTCGGTCAAATTGTTATGCTAGCTTGATATTATTTTGTTTAATATTTTTCAATCTGATATCCTAGAAAAGCCCTCTAGAATGTTTTATAGTTAATTAGATTTATAGTCTTTCAATTGTGCTTGCAGGACTGGTGGAATTCCACATCCTATGCAAACTACTACAGAACCTGGAACGTGGTGGTACATGACTGGCTCTATTACTATGCCTACAGGGACTTCCTTTGGGTGAGTAACAAGCACATGTATTCTTTTGTTAGTTAAACATTCAACTACTGGGCAAAATGGTACATTTGTCAAGATGCAGCATCCCTGTCTGTTTAGAAGCATAAAAATGTTTCATGTCAGCTGTTGTGGGAAGCCACTGTGCTTTTAGAGAGATCCATTGCTCATTTCCAAGTCCTTGATGTGTGCAAAATGTGGGGCTGAGATGTAGGAATGCAGAGACTGCCTCAGCAGTCAGAACTCATGTTGCACTGTTTCCATGAGCTGTGGTAGGTATTTAATGACTGGGCTCAGCACAAGTACTAATGCAGGGAACCTGAAATATACCTGAAGAGAAGCACCTAAACCCCAAGGTGCTCTACAAGACACTTAGCATTCCACATGTGCCTCTTGGCTGGAGAAGAACCTTCTTAGCTCAGGGAAGAAAATTCACTGTGTTGCAACAACCAAACAGAAAACACAGCAGAGCAGCTCCTAATACTTGGCATTCTTTTCTCTGCCAGTTTTTTGGGAAGAAGTTCAGAGCAGCAGCCATGTTGTCTGTCTTCACCGTGTCAGCTGCTGTGCACGAGTATGTCCTCAGCATCTGCTTTGGCTTCTTCTATCCAGTTCTCTTCTGCCTGTTTACATGCTTTGGAGGTAAGCTCCAAGGAAGAGAGGGTGGGAGTGCCTGTGGGGTTTGTGGCTTTTTTTAGAGAAGCATGCTTTGTGCTTTTGATAATGACGCCAGCTGTTCCCTCAGCACTAACACAGTTTGTTGCCCAAGGGTTGCAATTGTGAGTCCAAGCTTTGCGAATGGATTTTTGCAGCTCAGGAGGTACACACCTATATACACACAGAAGATTTGGAAGCTTGGGGCTTAGATGATCAAGGTCTTGGTGGTATCTTCTATGTGATACACTGCTGTTCCTGTGACACTGCACAGAGCTTAACAGCAGTGCTTCCTCTTTGCCAAGCTGTAGTTGAATTGCTGTGTGCCAGCAGCTTGTCAGTCTTCCTCTATTCACAGTATAAGGAAACTATTAGTTCACTACTGCAGTGAGGAAGAGTGTGGGGAAATGGATTTATGATGGCATGAATTATAACATCTGTATTGTCTCACCCTTCTCATGAGACTGAAAATAGAATAAAAGTTTTTAAAACACCTCTGTTACCCCATCTCTGGGTCAGAAAAGAGTATAATCTAACAGAAGAGCTCATTTAGAAGTCAGAGCTCTTGCACTTCTTTTTGTGTTTTGAGTTAGAAGGCTCTAATAAACTCTAGGCCCTGCCATGCCTTGGTGACCAGTGTAACACAAAAAAATGTTGATTCCCCAGAGGCACACAGCTTGTTGGCAAACTTACTGGAAGTAAATGTGAGAATCAGCTCAGAGTATTTGCTCTATTGCCAGGCATAATCAGATTATCATGCAGTAGCCATGTTGCTCCAGAGATGAAGTGAAAGGAGGAAAGATCCACTAAAATCAGTTGATCGTTGATTCTTGAATCTTGAGTTTGTTTCTGAATTATTCTTCTCATTCCTCCCCTTTTCAGTGGTCTTCAACTTCACCCTGAATGACCGTCGGAAAGGGCCCTTCTGGAATGTGATCATGTGGACCTCCCTCTTCCTGGGCCAAGGTGTCATCATCTGCCTCTACAGCCAGGAGTGGTATGCCCGCCAGTACTGCCCCACAGAAAATGTGAGTGCCTGACCCTTCCCCTGGGATAACCAACTGTGGGAGTGGCTGTTCTGCCTTCCTGTGCAGGAAGAGTGGAAGTTAAAGGGTGTGAACCTTTCTGGCAGTGTGCTACATCCATTCCTTAGGAGTTATTTAGCCTAGAGGCTGCCTAACAGAAGTGTGTTCAGTAGTGCTTCTTCTGTGCTGGTAGAATTTCACTACTTCAAACTGAGGGTGGTGTTACCCCATTTCTGAGGATGTGCTAGACCTCATTTAGGCTGTGGCAATAGAACTGCAGCACTTGGCCTGTGAAGTCAGGAGAAACTTTTGTAGAAGGCCCACAAAAACTGTGCCTGTTGTGCCTCTTCCACGCTAGAGTGGCTGCTGGTGAGAAGTGGTTACCTGTAGATAGTTTGGGGTTTAGGTGGTGTTTTCTCTAACTCATTTTCTTGGTACCAGATTCTGTTCTAGACAAAACTTCCTGCTGTCCAGTCGATTTCAGTTTTAACCAAAGGTATCCTTTGGCAGCCTCTATTTTAAGTTTGATTCTCCTCAATTAAGAGTTTTGCAATCATAAATTGCTTGGCTTCTTGATACAACAGGCTACTAGGCAGTGTTTACCTGATGTAACAGAACTTGTGGCTGTACTTACACTTCCAGGCAGCTGCTTAGTGAAGGCAAGAATAGGGTTGTAGGATGCAGAAATGTGGTTTGATCTTTCCTATTAGAGAAGTTTGATTTCAGCAGCTTGTACCACAGCTGATGCTGTTGGCCCGTGACTGATTGACTGCCTCTTCATGTTTTGCAGCCCACATTCCTGGATTATTTAAAGCCACGCTCATGGTCCTGTCATGTGAAGATGTGAAAATGGGGTGCTCTGGCCATGACATCACAGAAAAACAGAGGTGTTCTCCAAGTATTTGGACCAATGATCTGACTTACTACGGACTTTTTCTAAGGGAAGTTGGGCCTCCTCATTATTGGGGAGAAACTGTAATTTTTTTAAACATTGCTGGAGCAAACCAGTTGACCTGGATTGCAACAGACTTCAAAGGCAGCATCTATAACATGCTGTCCCACTTTGAGCCATTTCCATGCCAGTAAAACATTGAGCTGAAGGTGGAGTCTACTGGAATCCTACTCATCCAGGGATCCCCCCCAATTTGCTGCTTTTCTGGACAAGAAGCAAGCTAGTCAGATTTGCTGGTAGCTCATTGTTGGTATCCGTCCATCTTTCTTTTTAGCCATCATTTGCAATTTCTTTCTCCTTTTTGGTAATGGGATGTCTACAGAACTTCTGTTCTTCATGATCCTGCCTGCCACTGTGACACGGACAAGTGGCAGAGCAAAAAGGTTGTTTGCCTCCTTGCTCTGAAGATGGCCAAAGTTTTCTTGGCTGGCTTCAAACTACATCCTGTGAATGCCAACAGACATAAAATGGGCAGAGGAAGAGGGATTGTCACTGTGCTGAGTCAGGTTCAGAAGCAGGGCATGGTTTGTGCAGTCTTTATATGACTTTTTACACCAAAAATTTGTTTCTCTGTATTCATTTAGTTCCCAACTGCCTTACAGCATTTTTGTCCTCTGAAGGCCCTTGTGACTTGAGGAGTACTTTTTGTTCTTGCTCTTCCTTTCTTCTCTTCTAGGTAATCAGATAACATGATGAACTTGTAAAAGAGCTTTTGCTTTAATTTGATAGGTGCTTTAAGGTACACAGGTTGATAAGAGTTTCTTTACTGAGAAAAACTTGAAATAATATGACCCAACTGTAAGAAAATGGGATCAACTTTACAGGTACAGAGCATGATCTTGTTTGAAATGGCCACATGCAGTTCAGTGTGCCAGCACATGTTGCCCATGTGTATTGGAGAAGCTTCTAATGCTGCTGGGGAATGAGGATTGGCCCAGAGCTGCTTTGTCACCTGCCTCTGTCTGCCCTGACATCAGAGGGGGCTTCAGGTGGAGATCAGCCTCCTGGGTACTGCCCTCTTGGTGAACAGGTAGGACATCCTCCCACACACACCAATAAAGGCAGGGGCCCTGTGTGAGTTTGGTTTTTCCATAGCAATGAATCAGTCAGAGTTCCTTCAGCTCCCTTGTTCTGTCAGGTGCTAAACAGAGCAGGGAACTTGCAGAGTGTCTGAGAACAGATCACTCCAGTTTTACTGGAACTGTAGCTCCTGTTACTGCAGACAGGGTCACCTGATGGACATACCTTAACTGTGGTGAAAAGGGCCACCTGATAGAGATACCAGAACTTTAGTGACAAATATTTTAGAATTACTCAAATGTTATCAGAAACTGCCAATGGAGAACAGCATTTCCTTACTACCTACAGCCCTGGGTATTTCATACCAGCAGTATTGGGACCATTGATGGACTTGTCTCCCAAGCCACTTCAGACTCTCCTTTGGGCTGTCTACTTTCACTAACCTCAGTCAGAAGTAATTTCATGAAAGCTAGGGAATAATTTAACTCCTCCAAGTCTTCAGTAAGAAGGAATCATGCTCTTGAGAAAGGACATTGTACCAGGTCAAATTTGCCAAATAATGGTTTTGTGTGAGGTTCTCCTGACAACACCTCCTGTTAAAAATTGTTTGATGAAACCGTTGAAGTAATTTCAGAGGAACTATATGCTCAAATTGGGCAGTATTCAGATATAAAATCCTGAGAATTTAATGGGTTACTTTATTAGCATTCAGATTGAGTAATCTGAAATCTTTCACCATACCTTTTGTGGGAGGAGAGAACAGAAATTCTGGAACAACTAAGCTTCCTTACTGAAAAAACAGTCAAAAATACAAAAAAACACCCTTTGGCCAAACAGCTTTGTCACCTCCTTAGTATAGGATGAGATTCAGTCCAATTCTATTTTTTTTTTTTTTTTTTTGGTGCTCAAAACACAGAGGTTACTGCACTCAAAGAGGGTGGGATGGATTAGGGACTTGATTTGCCATCTTGATACCCATGGCAGGTCTTAATACAGTTTCTGTGTTTTCAGAAAGAGACCAAAGTATGGCACTTCGTGCCCTGTTTTGGTGTTTCCCTCACACCTGTCACTGTCACTGTGCCCAGAAGGAATATCAGCATTTACTGTGTCAGCATCATCGCTGTTTGAAGCCTGAGGGCTTGAGCATCTGGCAAGCAAAAGGCAACCAGAAAGGGATGCTCAGCTGTTGGAACTAGTCTTAGCTTTTGACAAGTTGAGGTTTTCAGCCTTGTAGATCAAGGCATCTGGCAACTGTGCTGTCAGGGCATTAACAATTTGGATTACTTTCAATTTTGTGGGTTTTTTAAATTGCTTTTGAATGTGGGCTTATTTTCATTTTTCTCAAGAGTGCTGGAGTGGAAATACTAAGTCTTTTGCACGTTGCTTATTTAATTAAAAGTCAGTTATACCACGTTTGAGTTTCTTAGACTGCAAGTCCCAGAGCACTTGACCAGAGTGGTGCGATGTTCTGGTCAGTGGTGAGGATGTGAAGGTTCCCAACCTGCCCATTAGGAGCTCTTAATATGATGTAATATAACATATATACTGTTTTCTGTGGTTCTTTCCAGCACAAGAACTGTGCAGCTTGCTTCCATGGTAACTCCCTCAGTTGTGAGGTGGGAAGCCTCCAGCTTTGGAATGGCAGCCAGTACAGCTGCAGCTTCTTGCTCAATAACCTCATGAAAATCAGTGTTACTCCATCAAAATGTGTCCTGCAGTTTTCATGCAGAAAACTATTTGTTCCTGGGAAGACCAAAGCTCTCTGGAGTCCTCATGCCTTGTCTGTCCATCTGTCCTTTCTGTTGGTGTGTGTGGCTGCCAGCTGCAGGGGTGAAGTAGTCCTGAGTCTGAGGTGTAAGCTCTGTGCTCTCCTGTGACAGCTGTCCGAGTACAGAGCGTGCTGTGGTGGGAGCTGGGGGAATTCCTGCTGGATTTGTTCAGTGTGACATAGCATGGATTGCACCTGGCCTACCTGCTGATGGCAAACTGAACTGGTTGAGCTCCTGCTTCCAAATGCAGACGTGCCAAAGGGACAGCAGGTTCCAGGAGCTCATGTGCTCTGCAGCATCAGAACCGGCTCCCCATGGACCTCCCAGCCAGCCTTGCCTCGTCCCTTCTCCAGGTGCCCCAGCCATGGTGGCCCATCCCTGGCTGTGGCAGGGGACACCCCAGCATTGGCACTGGCACCAGCCATTCCATGATGTTACCTGAACATGTTCTGTCACATACAAGAGCTGTTTATAATCGACTGTATTACAGCAGTTAAAAAATATTTTGCTATTAGGGGAGGAAAAGAAATTGCTTTGGCCTGTTTTTTTCTCTGAGGCACCTGATTTGGGGGGAGTTACAAGAGGGCACAGAGGATGGGATTGGGAGCAGAGTAAGATATGTGGGGTTTCTCTCCTTGGGAAGCTGGCTGCTGTGGGGAGATGTTGTGAAGAGCCTTGTGGAGGAAGGGAAGCCTGAAGCTGCCTTTGCCCACAGCTGTGTCCTGGGTGGGGCTGTAAGTAGCTCTTATTTTCCAAGGTGGGGAGAGGGATGGAGACATTCATGCCATAGAAGACCCAGACTTAGAGGCCACCAGGCATGATCATGGGATGGTAGAGGAGAGATCTTGGCTGGGTGTGTGGGAAGAAACTTTTACACAAGCCCTTCTTGAGGTCCTGGAAACCAGTGTGAAATATCCAAGGTAAAACACCAGGTGAGAAGGGAAGTTGGGGTTTTCTAAACTTTGTATCATCACTGAGAGGGGAAAGGATATCCTTGAGCTGCAGGACAGGAGCAGAGGGAAGGAGTCAATAGCTCCAAGAACAGACTAGAGTTTCTCAGCTTTCCTGACTTAATACACATCAGTTGGAGCAGCTGACAAATGTGTATCATGTTGGTGACTTCTGCCTTTACTTTGGGCTTGAAAAGGGTTTGTGAGCCAAGAACTTAATGTGATATTTTTCCAGCTGTGTACCCCATGCTCCAAAGTCCTGTCTGTGTCCTTAAGCTGTAACAGCTACAGAACAAAGCCATTAATCTTCCCATTCTTTCTGGTGGGAATATCAAGTACTGCCAAAGAGGCACGAGATGGAAAACAAAACTTCTGTCAAGACTTCTTTGCAATTTTTTTGTATTTTCTTTCCAAGGAACCATTTCCACAGCAAGACAAGAAACTACCTGTCAGGGTTACTCCTAGATTATACCTACACCCACAAACATGTATCTAAAAGCAAAGAAATGTAATTAAAATCACAGTACAGGGATAGAGCTGATAAGGAGAATGCTTATAAATGCTTCATAGCAGAAGCATTTATAAAAACTTACACATTTGGCAAGGTTGGTGGGGGAGAAAGGCTTCAGAAGAGAATTCATGGGGATAATGAGAGTAATGGAAATATATTTATTTTTCATTAGTAAGATACACCTCCAAGGAGAAGATGTGGTAAGATTAATAACTGGTGACAAATACCATTACATCTATTAAATCTCTGGCCCAGTAAGATCTATGAAAGAGGCAGTTGTGCTTTAGGCAGTTTGTAGGTGGAAACCAAGCAAGTGCCCATTTGGAAGGTACAGCAAAGCACTGGGGGCTCCTGAACAGAAGCACAGAGTGTCAGGTGTAAGGGGGGTTTCCACAATAAATAATAGCAAAAAAACCTCCTAACTCTATGAAGTACAAAGGCAGGTTTAATTCTGCTACTGGACCATTAATTACTGCAAATTTTCTTGGCTAAGCATTAAAAAAAACCCCATACCTACAAGTGGAGTGCCTATTCCTGGATCAAAAGCCAATGGAAGGAAGCTGAGAGGAGCCATATGGTGAGGACTTGTCAGGTAGCTCTGGGCTGGAAGCTGTGGGGTTCTACATCTGACTCTCCATCCTTCCAGCTTCCCTTTAGTAATGGGATCTTGCCCTGCATTACATTCTGCCTTTATTTATGCAATTGCTGTTGTTTTAGGGCACTCCCAACTCTGCAGGAAGCTGACTGCTAGCAGTCCACCAGAAGGAAAATGGCTTTACAGACATACAGACTGAAGTTGATTTAGAGCATCCCTTGGTGTCCATGCACCTGGAGCTTTATCTCCTACAGTAGCAGATAACTTGTCCTAGGCTTCACCAAAGATCTAACAACAGTTAAACATGGGATTAGCTGCCTGTGGTTTAGATCCTGCCTCTAGTTTAGATGCTGCTTTGGGGCAAGGGATCAGGAATTTTGCCTCAGATTTTCTCAGCCCTATATTTTATCATCAGTTTTTTTCACCAGGAGAGTAAATGCTGTTGAAGTGGTTCTGATGTGTTACTCTCTGGAGATCCCCAAGCTGAGGGATACCTCCAGGGTGCTTAACCACATCAGGCCTTTTCTTTCTCTGCAGAGTCATTTTGTTCCAGAGGAGGTTTCCAAAGCCTGACCTGTGCCAGTGCTTCTCTCCACAGCCCAGGGTACTTACAGTCCCCACAAATCACCAGAGCTCCAGGTGGTTTTGGAATGAGGGTTTCCATCTCCTGTCTTTTCTGTGTAGAACAGTCTTCTCTAGGGCATGTGTTTGTTCCCTGGGCAAAAAGTTTGCTGACCTGCTAAGATAAATTTCTCCTATATTGCATCACTTTGCTGACCACACCCTTTGACTCAGATTTGAAGTGCTACCTTCCACTCCCTGCAAACATGCTCAGAAACACCCTGTGCTGGTGTCAATCACTTGCTGAGGTTTTGTCCACACGAGTTTCTTTAGCCTCAAGAAATAACAACACAGAGCTTGTTTAGATGGTCACCCTGACCTCTCCCACTCCCTGACACGTTTCTTGCTCAATAGTGACAGCCACGTGTGCCTGGTCTGCAGAGCTGCCTGCAAATGTGAGATCAGCTTTGGCATTATCCTAATCACTGGAGCAAATTCAGATACATGACAGACCACCCTGTCAGTTTGATGGGCGCTGGAAGGTAGGCAAAGAAGGGATAAAGAGCCCAGGGCAGTGGAAAGACAGAGCTGGGAGCACACAGCAAAGTCTCTTCCTTCATCTCTTCTGTAGGTGGCTGTGCTGCCTGATGTGGCTGGATGAACAGACCAGCTGTCCTGTCAGAGTGCTCCTGGGCCAAGAGATCTGAGGGAAAGATGTCTTGGGATTAATAAACAAAAGAGTTGCTAAATGACAACTTCTTAGAACCATCCTTCCAAAGGATGCCAGGCTGTAGGGATGCTCTGTGATCCATGATTAAGAAAAGAAGCTCTCCTGGCTTTAATTGACTTAGCAGGGAATAGCTTTACACTTCTTTGTACATAAGTGATGCTTAACGGCACTAGGAAGGGAGGAATGTTTTGGTTTGTAGGCAATAGGGCACTAGCAGCAGACTGAAAAATGGTCTTTGGCCAGCCACAGGCAATGCAAGTTTAATCTGCCTAAAAAACATGATCTCTCTTGACCCAAGGGAGGGAGCTTTGGCTGGAAGGCTCAGGCTAAGTGCAGACTGCTGCATGGTTTAGGTTGCAGTAAGGGAGTGCTGGGCTGCTGTAGAGTCACACTTATCCCCATCAGTGCTGTCATTCAGCTGCTTCTCTGGGTCTATCACAAACTGGGAGAAGGAACAGCCTCATACATATGTCCCAGTGTTACCCTGATCCTAAAACTCATCAGCCTCCCTGGCACAGTTCAGGGTTGGCTGTTTGCATCTGCTTTCAGATGTAGATTGTTTCTGTCAGGTTCTGAATCATGTAGTGTGAAAGGTAAAAGCAGAGTGAAAAAACACTATATGAGCTTCCCTCTCACAGCTGCCAAATCTGTGTCCTCTTCAGAGGGAACCAGGAGTATGTGCACATCTTTCATGTTTTTCCAAGGGTATGAAGTGACAAGGGTATGAAGTGACAAGGGGGGAATGGCTTCAAACTGAAAGAGAGTAGGTTCAGGTTAGATATTAGAAAGAAGTTCTTCCCTGTGAGGGTGGTGAGGCACTGGCACAGGTTGCCCAGAGAAGCTGTGGCTGCCCCATCCTTGGAAGAGTCCTTGACTACTAACAGAGTTTCTCCTCAGCTCTCATCCCTTCTTTCCCTCTGCTTTAGCTACTCTCTGATGATAAAAAGGCACTGGATGAAATCCTACAAGACATCAAGGAGTTGATAAATGCAAGATTTTGGGGGTTGAACATATTATCAAGCAGTGTTTGACCTGTGTTAGCTGAGTCACAGGGGGGCATCTAAGTTCATCACCAGTGTGAACAAAACCACTTCAGCTCAAACCTTTTGTGCTGAAGCTCAAGAGTCTCCACATGAGAAGCTATGATTGACTAATGCCATAGTTCAGGCAGTGCATTAAACTGATTTCCATCACCTTTCTGCCACAGCCAAAGGCTGGTCCAGCTTTTGGGGGCACAGCAAGCTTGTGCTCTTCTTTCAGATGCTAAAAGCAGACCTAGAGCAGTAGGGAGGCATTGTCTCCATGGCAGCCCGCTCTGGAAGAAACAAACCAAAGGGCGTGTAAATTACTGGGAATCCAGTAGAAGGAAAAGTGGGGGAAATGGTAAGGCATGACCAATTTTGCAGTTCAGTCTTTACTTGGGGATGTCAGGGAAGTAGCAGGTAATAAAGGACCAGCTCACATAATGTGTACTGGCCATTTCCAAAGCTAAAGAATGATCCCCAGATATGTGCTGGGAATCAAGAGCATTCCAGGAATAAACTCCAAGAAACTTGATTTGCAGTCACAGATAAAAAGAATTCCTGTAATTTTAAATGTGATACAGTGCAAAGACATGCAGTGCAGATATGACACAGGAAAGTCATATGTTCAGTGGGAGAGTGGGTGGTTTGTGATTATGTGATGATTTATGGAAAATAAAAGGAAAGGTTGGATATTTAAAATGTAGAGTAAAACTACATCACTTTGAAGATCACTTATCAGAACATGACTTATCAGAAATGCAAAGTTATCTTCATTTTGATACTGAATTATCCTGATAATAAAGTATGTAAATAAATGTTTTCTTTGTTTATCATCTTTATCATCTACTTATCTTTATCAAATTTATAATCTACTGTGTAAGATAACAAACAATTGTTGAGTAATTTGCAACTAACCTTCTCAACCTTTGCCTCTGCAAGACCTTGAGTCATTCCTGATTTCCAAAGTCTTTCATCTCTGCTGTTTTTTTACTCATCTTATTTCCTTTATTCAGACTAAAACTAAACTGCACGTGTGTTATTTAGATTTGCTGAGCTGCTTCTCATATTATCATCTTATTCCTTCACTCAGGGTTATCCTGTCCTTTTTCCTGCATTAGCTTATGCTACATGCCTTATTTCAGCCTACAAAAGGAGATGAGACAGCTAAAGGAAAGAAATAAGTTGTCCTAAAAAAGGGAGAGCATGACGAAGGAATGGGGTCAGAATTGGCCGATACCAGCATGGCAAAAGGTTAACAGCAGACTGTCATAGTTTGCCATGGTCTGAGCACAGGCACAGCATGGATATCTGATCCAAAATTGCTTCAGCTAGTAGAGCCCAGAAAAAGAAATCTTAGCTCATTTTCACAAAGACTTTGGGAACTGGGCCACAGGAAAGGTAGTCTCTTGAGCCATGCAAGGCAACGAGTTTTGAATGGCCTGGGTTCATTTTTGCATTGTAATGTAATGAATGGCCTTTCTCTTTACAATGGCTCTTTGGTAAGAAACAGTGAAAATGAGAGAGATTATAAAGAATAGGTAAGAGACAATACTGAGAACATGGTAATTTTGTCCTGTAAGGCAAGGGCACTCAGTTAATTGAAGTATTTATTACCTTCTATGATCCAATTACCTGGTCTCAAGCAGCATGTGACACACATACAAATGTTTTGATGACAAGAATGAGAGAGAGAGAGGGAGAACAATGACAGATGAGATTGTTTTAGAAAGGACATGTAAGAAAGTACTTACAGGAAATTTATAAGGTTTGGCTTGAGGTCTGAGCTTTTATTCAGTCTTCCTTGATCACTTCGTAAAGCCTTCACAGAGTATCTTCATTGTGAGAACAAGGTGTGGTTTTACTCTGGAATTTGCACTTGGGACTGGAATGACCTCTCCAGTGAACTTCATTGAGGTCTCTTTTGTTGGGCTTTAATTAAGTGCTAAGATCAATGCAATGACACAGACAGCCTTCCCAAAGCAAGCTGCTACTTAGTAAGGATAACAAAATACTTGTAAGGATTAATATGGCCAAACCCCATGGAAGTGTTCCCAAGTGACTGTTCTCCCTCATCCCATGCCCTCATGGGACCTACCTTATCTTTCCCCTTAAGCTGATGCTGCACAGCACGAAAACTTAAACAACAATCGTTCCTACTGCTTCTCTTTGGTCTCCTGATAATTCAAAACTAAAACTTGGTTGTGGAGCTCCCAATGTGCATTCTAAAAAGTTCCATCCTACAGAGGGTAAATGACTCCATGTCTTACCAGTCTGGACATCCCAGCTCTGCTTCATTGCCCTTCTCCCAAACCAGAGAAGTTAACCAGCCCTACTCCACAGCTGTGCAGAGGGGAAACCAAGCCATACATGAAAATCACTGAAATATAAAAGAATTGTCCTTCCCACTGTGTGCTTAATGTGCCAACTTTGCTACAAGATGTCATGGAGACCAAGATCTCCCCAGGATTTTAACTGAGGTTGAACATTGGCTATCAAGAGCAGGTATTGCTACATCTCAAGCTTATTCCCCAAGAAACAGGGAATATCCATCAACATGTGCCAGAAAAGTGAATGAACAAGTAATTTACTGCCTTGTCCAGGCATTTTGCACATCTGCATCACCTGCATCTTTGAAGAATGTGATTGTGATGGCAAAGCTCTTTTAAAAAGAATTATATCAAGCCTTTGTGCAACGAAGGAGCCAAATCTGCCAAGACAAGAAGTCAGGGCTTTACATCAAGCCTATTTTCTTTCAGCTTGCTTTGTATCAGTGTTTATTAAACAGCTCATTCTTAATCCCGAGTGTAGCCAGTTCCCACAGAGGCTGTTCATCGCTCTTGGCATCCCTCACAAAATCCAGTTTTATTTTTGTTGGCTGAAGGAATTATAATTAAAGGTTGTATTTTCTTCCCCTGCAGGCACAGGAAGCTAGGTTTTTGACAGCACTGGGTAGAAGTAATCAAGGTGTGAAAGTTGAAGTGAGGTCCTGGCATGCATGAAGCCAAGCCCCCAGCATTTTATCACAAGATTCCTGCCTGACTGGCCCAGGTGGATGCAGTGAGGAGCTGCATTTCCAGCCCATTGCAGGAAACTAAGAGTGATGATAAACCACACTTCCTGTAAGACAGAGGTGTTGATTGGATCTAGGCTGGCCTTGTACAGAAAACTACACCTGAAAAATGTCCTTTTGTGGGGCCCCTGCTGCAGTGGGATAAATCAGCTAAAGTGTTAATGTGATGGGTGACTGCCTTTCATTTGCTTTGGTTTGGCAACACCTGTGGAAACAGTTGGAGATTTCAATATCCTTCCTGGAACAACCCCATCTCCCTCAGAACTGCCACCTGCTTTGGAAATCTTGACATTTGAAAAAAAACCCACCAAAACTAGTGATTCATTTAGAATCAGATACGTGGGGGCATATTCTTCTCCACAGTGCTCCATTGTCTTTAGTAAATATCATCAAGAAATAAATTATTTGCAGAACACCACCATAATGTGTATGTGCAAGATTCCTTGTGAATGCCAGGTTTGCCCACAACTAAAGCATTAACAAAAAAACCTGTGTCAGGTTTCCAGCATATGGTGTGCTTAAATATACTGCGGGATTTTGAGCTGGGAAGCAAAAGATGTCTTTGAGAGAGGAGATTCTTCAGGTTTGGAGGTCACTTTGCTTCTGGATTTGAGGCTTTCTTTGGTGGTACCTAGGGATTTTTTGTCAGATGATTCAGCAATGCGTTCCATTCTTGAATTAAATATCTTCTTACTGAAAAAGGAAGCACAAGACTCCAGTTGCTAGGGATAAGAGCTTTCTGTATACTGCCCAGTCCTTCCTTTGGTCTCCCTCTGGCCAGAGCACAGTTGTGAGGAGCACTTGTTTCTCTTTCGACACTTTCTTTCCTGTTTGAGTTGTGGTTTTTGTCTGCCAGCCAAAGGAGCAGAGGAGAGCTCCCATAAAAATAGCTGCAAGGTCTCCTGTGCAGTGCGCGAGCACAAATTTATTGTTTCACCCTTAGTAAGCATTTCCTCTGGAATAACACTGTCGTTTCCCATTCGGAGAGCAGCTGGTTCTGCTGGTTCTCTGTGGTTTTACTTCCTCCTCCTAGGGCTGTAGATTCCCAGGGAGTGTTTCTCCTAGGGTTGCAATGTAGTGTGTGATTTTTGGTTTGTTGCTGAATTGTGGACATGAGAACATGGCTGATAAGCAGCATATGATCCTAAACAAGAATCTATCCTGGGAGAAGGATAGATCCATAGTAGGAAAATATGTGTTTGCAATGAATATGGAAGAAAAAAATGGTAAAAATAAACATTTCTGTCATTGGATCAGTTTGCAGATTGTATGAGATGGGACATTGACTTATGTGAAATACACCGACTTCAGATTACTTGGCAAGACCAGTCATTCATTAACCAGTCATTCATTAGTGGTTTAGGTTTGCTCTGATGCTTTGTGCAGGTGACTGAACTGCACAGAAAACTGGTCCTGTGGCTGGTGGATTTGCTGTGATGTGACAGCAGACTGTTTGTCCTGTGTCTCAGTTTTACCACTCTGGTAGATCAGTTCCCCATGGTGCACGATGGCTTTTGCTTCACCCCCTGAGGTGGACTTTTGCTGCAATCCTGGTGCTTGCCTTGCCCAGGAGATCAGGTTGAGCTTCTGGTTTAATTCCTTATGTGGAAGGATGTTTGAGACTGCCTGTGACAATGAGCTGCATTGTATAGATGGCTGACCTGCATTAGTCTGCTTTCATGAAAAAGCAGGTTACATTCAGATGACAAGGAAATGGATTTAGATTTACTGTTTTGGACAACTTGTTCCCACTGGTTCTGAACTCAATCCCAAGGCAGAGTGATGCTGCTCATGACTCCAGTGTACAGCCAGTGCTGAAGCTCTCATGCTGCCTCTCTTTTTCTTGCTGCTGATGTAATGTTAAGCAATTAGGATACTCATTTGTGTTTAGAAATATCTATACCCAGGACTCCCTAGGTGGCTGCAGTTTAAGTCTAGATAAGTGCAAGAGAAAGTCAGAGACCAGCTGGCTTTGCCTTGGTTATTTGCATGGACAAATGGAGCACTTTACTAATCTGATCCTGACGGTGCCTTACAGGAATTGCAACTAAAACTGAAATTTAGGGACTTTAAGGACTTCTACAACTCAAAAAAGAGTTTGAAGGTGAAGATGCCAACACCAATAGGAACGATGTAACAGCGAAAGTAAGATTAGAAGTAAAAGAGGAAGCTGCTATTATGCAGGTGACTAGTAGTTGCAATGTGCTACTTTCCAGCAGGACAATTGATGTGACATGTGGCCCTACAACTGCCCTGAATGCCACTAGGCCAGTGGTATCTCATACTTATTTTCTTTTTTCCTTTTCTCTTATTTCCTTTTCTCTCTCAGCAGCAGCCAGGTGCTGGTATGAATTATCTGACTGAGGGCAGCAGTTCTGCATGCCAGTGGAAGATGCAGGAGCATTTCTTTATGGAACTTTGATTTGTTTTACAGAAATAAATCCCAATTTATTGGGATCCCAAGGAAATCACAACTACCTTCCAAGGCTTAGAGCCTGAGCCTCTCAACAGTTACTTTTACTGAAAAATCATAGTTGAAAGCTGACTTATGCCTGTTGGACCCTGTAAGAAGCTGCTTCTTTCTGTTCTCCAAACATTTTGGTGTGTGTTTTGGGGTTTCTTTTGCTCCTGGTCAAGCTACAGCCATCTCCAACCTCTGTAACCCAGTGATTGCACCAGCAATCCAAGATTAAGAGCCAGTGAGAGTTTCATGTCTGCATCAGAAAAGGATTTTAGTCTGTTATTAATGCCAAGATGCAGTCAGTGCCTGAACTGGCCTCTGGTTTTCCATGTTTTGCTGACACAGAGCTCTTGCCTGGGTTGGGACTGTGAACTGAAACACCAGCATCAAACCACGCACACACTGCTGATGAAATGTGGCATTGTTGGTTTCACATTCACTTAAAAAAAGGTTTTTCCCTTTCCAACAAGAGGAAGGTGTCTGCCAACAAGTCCTCCACCTCCTTTTCTCAGGAAGACTTTGAAGTCCTGGCAGCACTGGAATGTCTGCAAGTGCAGCTGCTCTGAGTACTGGTCCTGTGCTGGAGGCCTGAGCAGGGCAGGGTTTCATTTCAGGCAGGTGCTTGTTTTGTCTGAGAGCTTGCACTAACCAGGGAAACCCCATCTCATTAACCCCACTAATAGAACTGAGTCTGCTCTGTTTTTATCCTCTCACAGTGAAGAACAGCATCTCACCCTCTGATAGCAAGCACTGAATTTTATAATTAATTAAATTTGCAAAGTTTACATAAATGTGCCATAAAATCCTTTGTAGATCTTTTAACAATGCCCTTCTCTGAAACCATAAGCATGTTTTATAGAATCAGCCAATCCCACTGGACTCTTCAGCTCTCCAGATCTTTCTCTTGGGTCTCCTGACAGCAGCTCCTTGGATTTCAGGTTTTTGCATTGACTTTGCCTCTGTATTTCAAAGAAACAGAGATCCATGCTCAGAATGCAGAGGAAAGATTTGAAGGTCTTGAAGAGAAGCAGGAAGAAGCTCTGCAGGGAGCCAAGAACTAGAGTGAGAGCTGAAGAAAAGCTGAGGAAGGCATCCAAGAAGCAACAAACAAGGAAAGGCAAAGTCAGGACAATCAATATTCTGAACCTTTTTCCAGATTTGGAGACTGAAGCAATCTTTGAGGACACCTCACTCATCTAACCCTAATGCAGAACCCTCCCCTGCTGGAGGTTTTGTCAGTCTGGGGTTTTGTCTCACCTCTGTCAGTGGTCAAGCAAAGAGGCTTTTAATGTGATTCTAGATCAGGGCAGAAGAAGCTGCTGAACATGCTCTGGTTTTGAGAGAAACTAATTTTTATTTTGACATGTAACATAGGGTCTATATCTAGGAGATCACTGTAATTGGCATCATGTTATTTGTGAGACAGTATACTCCCTGTGACAGTCAAGAAGATCTCTTTGGGATCACTGATATTGATTAGAAAGAAATTATGTTCCAGAGGCCACAGATCTTTTGTGTTTATAGCATGGGACACTCTTGCTTTCTCTAGGAGGTATTTGAACACTGCTTACCTACTGTTCTTGCCCATATGGTGTGGCAGTGAGTTCCTTAGGTCACAAGCTTATTAGGCATGAAAGCATTTCCTTGTGTTCTTTCTCAACTAGATCCACAAGATTTAAATGGGGAGAAGGAGAAAGAATGGTAATTAAAATTTCTTCCCTTAGTCCTTCAGTGTATATTGTCCCTCTGACTTCAGATGGGAGGAGGGGCTAACTTGTTTATTAAGGATGGGCATATTTGTTTGTTAAGGATGGGCAATACCTTGGGCAAATTTAACTCTGTGGTATTTTTAATGGCTTTGGCTTGCTGTTTTTTCCTTCTGAAAAATTTCCAAGAAAATATCTCAGAAGTCGTGGCCTGCTCAAGTCCCAAAGCTTCTACCTGTGGCCAGCCCAAGAGATCCAGAAAAAGCAAACACTGAAGAAGAGCAATGGCTGAGTAGTGTCTCAGTGCCCCTTCCCAGTAGCATTTCACCCCAGTCTGCTGCTGTTACTCCTTACCTGCTACCCTGACATGTCTCTGCCATTTCAGCATTCATGCTGTTCTTCTTCCTGCCTCTACCACTTCCACAAGTGTCTTGCTTGTCCTCTGCCTCGTCCCACAGTTCTAACATATGTACAGTTTGTCATCCTTGTAAAACAATTGCTACTTAACTTTCTATTCAACACACCTCTCTTGCCTGTGCCCTTGCTGTTTGCACTCATCAATTTCTTCTTGCTGCTTTATTTCCTTCTGTCTCATCCCTGATGGATCATTCAAGCAAGTTGTTTGCACCTCTTCCCTCTCATATCAAGAGGTTTTTTAACCTCAGTGCCAGCATGGCCTGGTTATGTATCTGATAGTGGGCACCCTCTTCATCCTCTGAGCTTCAGATGATTCAGCTACCAGCTGTCTGACTGATTAGGAGGAAAATGTACAAGAATCAGGATGATTCTGCAATTTGACCCATTCTCAGCTTGGAAGAGCAGGCAGTGAAACTGTTAGGAATCACATCAGCTCAGACAACACCTGCCCACTCCCTCAGAGTAAATTCTCTCTTAGAAACTTCTTCTATCACTAATCCTTAAGAACATTTTTAAACTAGATTTTCCTTCTGCAAGGCTTTTGAGCATAGTATATCCTGGTGGTAAAATGACAAGTTTCTGCTGGCTCTGTTGGAACAAGGCATGCTTTTTGGAACTGAGGATGCTCTTAGCTATCATTTGCCTTTCTGTAAGAAAGTTACATGTTTGAAAGACCCATGCCTGGCTCCTGCAGATACAAGTGCAAACAGGGTGTGCCCTGCCCTAGAGCTGCCTCCTGACAGTAGGTTCTTGGGCTAAGTGTTGTTCCTTTGAGACTGTATCTGTGAAGCTGTTGGTCCTTCCTGTGCCAATAATCTTGGTGGGAATGGATCATTTTACACAGAGTTAGAAATGCAGCCCAAGAAGTGTTCAGAGAAAGGATCAGCTGCAGCTCACTCTGTAGTATTATGTGCTTTTGCCCTTATGCCCTTGAGGTTGGGAAAGAAGGGGCCTAGTCCAGCAGCATGAGAAATAACCAGAACCAGCTTTAGAGGAGTAACTGCACAGCTCATGTTCCCCAGTGGAAGATGACAGAGCAGTTGAACTTCCCAGAGCTAATTTTGCATGAGCAGATAACTCCTGAGATCTATCACAGCCAAACCAGGAGTCACAGTGATCCTGATGCCCCCTCCCCTGGGAGGGTTACAGTGGCAAACTATGTAAGTGGGAGGTTACACCTGGAGGTCAGGTGCTTGTGAGGTCACTGCCAATTTCAGAGGTGCATTTTTCCCAGTTCCCAGCCACTTGTAAGAGGGCTGGTTGGCCAGGTGTCCTTGCTGTAAAAATGCTGGCAAACATTTGTAGACTGTGGAGCAGTCATGGGAGCAGTTAAGAGTTACCAGCAGGCAAAGAGCTGTGAATAAATGAAAATTCAAGAGTGAGTGACTGGCTGAGTATCCCCTGCTAGGCATGGGCATCATGACCAACAATGTGGGAGCAATTAAGAGAAAGGCAACAAAGTGCCCTCTATCTTGACCTGTACAGGACACCAACAGCAGAACAGTGGTGCTGGGAACGGCTGTGCAGGAACACGTGCTTTGAAGCAAGGGGAGATGCTGTAGGTCAAGTAGGGCAGGAGCAGAGCTGACATACACATAAAGGGCACTGGGATCACAGAAAATCTGAGTGTAGGGATATTTCCTTTGACAGTGCTCCAGATTTTTGCCAAGGAAAAGGACTGCAGTACCTGTAGGTTCCTGGCCATTTCAAACAGCTGTAGGCAGGAAAGATACATAGGAGTTTTGTGGCTTCTAGGATTTTTGAGAACTCTCTCTGTTCGTTCTCCGTGTGTGAAAATTACCAAGGCAGCTGCAGGCGGGCAACGGTGTTATCGTTCCCGAGGCTCTCAGCCATTGGTGCTGGATTCCCCTTGTCAGCCCAGTGGTTTAAACAGGTCACCTCACCCTAACGTTTTTAACAATAACGAGCTCAGACGTTGTCCTGCCTCACCACCCTGTGGAAGGGAGCAGCAGCACAGCCTTTCCTCTGCACAGCAGATGTGCCCGGCAGGGAAGCACCAAGCTTTAAAAGCTGTCCTCTCCCCTTCTTCCTTTTCCTCCTACTTCAGAACTAGGGCTAAACGCCTTAGTTGTGGGGATGTATATGGGTAGTTACTGAAATCCCATATCCAGGACACCACAAGGACCTTTCCCTCCTTGCAGGACCACCGGGATGGCAGCACCCATGCTGTTCCCCCACGGATTGTCGTACTTCCACTCCCACCTGTCTGGCTGTTTGGTTTGTGGATAGGGGACATGTAAGGACATAGGGGAGGGTTTTTCCTTCCTTCCATGGGGCAAGAGGGATCAGACCCTGGGAGCCAGGCTGTAATGTGTCAAGGTGCATCTGGTTCTGTAGAGGGGAAGGGATTACACCCCACTTCCCTCAGCCCCCTGCTCACACACTTGCCAGGCCTACTCCTTGCACTCCACATTTTTTCCTTTCCAGAACAAGTAGAGGCTTTTTCCATGTACAATCCACTTTATATTGCAGGCCTGGGCTGCTTTCCCTTCTGCCTCCAGGTCAGAACCTGATGGTGGGACAGCCTTCTTGCTCCTTTCTGAGCAGGAGCAAGGTGGGAACAATTTCTCTCAGAGCATAGGTGAGTCCTTCGTGTCTTTTGGATTTTCTGGGAGCTTTGTGGTGCCTGTAAGGAGGCTGCTCACAGCTGGTGGGCTGTGGGTAGCTGGAGAGACCAGGTTCATGGCATCCAGAGGCAAGGGCAAGATGAAAGCAGCAGGTTTCTCTGTGGTAAGAGAGTGCAGTGCATGGAGATAACGGAGCTGAGCAGCAGCTGGAGCACTGGACAGGATCTCAGCTGCCATCCGCAGGGACTCAGAAGCAGCCTTTTCCCCCTCTGCAGCGATCACCTACCAAACAGGGGAAGAAGGAAGGTTCTGTGAGGCTGGGAGTGAGGGGGCACAGACTGTTATAGAGGCAGGTTGCCACGATGAAATTTTCAGGGTCAGTGTGATTATAACATTCCTGTTCCTTGAAGATCACAGCATGTACTAACCCCTTGGCATTGCCAGAAGTCTGGAAGCTCATGTCTGGCATGTTTTTACCAGGCCCATCGGAGCTCACAGCTGAGCTCCCCTTGTTAGACTCAGCTCTCCTCTCTCAGAAATTAAAGGAAACATCTCAACCCAGAGCTGTGTGCCTGTGTGGTGTGTCCCAGGGACCTCAAACCAGAGGTGGGAAAGGGAGGAGGAATGCTTTGGAAGGAGATGAGAAGGGTTCAGATGTTGGCATACCCGCACTTTGGCCTGTCTCTGGGCTTCTGCTTCCACAGCCAGGGACTGACGGAGTTCAGCAGGCAGCTGCACGTTGTTGCTGTGGTAGTAAAGACAGGCATTAGCTGGGTTCTTGGCACTCCTGCCAACACTGGACAGTCAGTCTGAGGCTTGGGATAGGCTCAGTTGGTCTCTGCAGAGCAGCTCATTCATATTCCTTGCCCCGGGTGACCCTTTGTGTGTCTCACTTTAGCCTTCTACCTCCATTCCCAACCTTCTCTTTCAGCCTGGTTTTCTAGTGACCAGACATGATCACCCACCAGCAGGGAGACCTCTTTGTGTCTCTGAGGCTCATAGTTTAACCTCACTCTTCGTGAGGCAGCAGAGACTCCACTAGGAGACAGCTCTCAAGACAGGCACAGGAATGTTCTGTTCACAGATTTATTCATTCACTGCTTGGCTCTCTCTTCCATGTCCCTCTGTATAATCAGTGAGTCCCACCTTTCTGCACAGACTTCAGTGATGAGCCCATCCCTGCCAGTGCTGAGACCCCAGGGCCTTTGATCTAGAGTGTGATATGGAGAGTTCAGTGACTTGCTGTGCCTTTTGGGCTACCAGAATTGGGTGCAAACTCTGCCTGAAGCAGCAGCGAAATGGTGATGAGATCCCAGCTAAGGATCCTGCTCTGGCTGTCAGGGCAGGAGAAAAGACAGTCTTACACTGGAAATTTTACATGAGGCAGAGGCTGAAAAGGGCAGGGAAAAAAAATAGGAAAGTGAGAGGTGAGACTCTACCTTGTGCAGAACACCTGCAAGGAGAGAGCCAGAAGCAAAGCAGGAAGAGGAGCAGACAACAACGAGCAGCACAGGACAGATACTTGCAAAGGGAGAGAGAATTCTCTTCTACCAGCATTTCCTACCCACATTTCTATTCTCTCCACTTTGATCCCCCAGCAGCCTGTGACCGCATCCAAAGCCACCTATGAAAATGAATATTTTTAGAGCATGAGGAGAACAGCAGCCCTGGCCTAGGCCCCTTACAGGGAGCAAGACAGGGCAGGGACTTTAATTGCAGGACTGTAAGGCAGATTTATCAGGTTCAGTGTGCTATTGGGCAAGGCCCCTCAGAAATAAAATGACTGCCCTCACTTCCCATTTGTGTTAACCCCAGGGGTTTAGGGTGATTTAACTAGAGTCCACACTTGATTCCAAGTGTGGAAGCCTTCTTCAAACCAGTGTCTGTGACTCTGAGGGACTGGTCATCTGAACATCTTCTGGAGCTTCAATTCACCCCTTGCTTTGCTGTCTCCCTCCCCACAGAAGCACCTTTATCTCCTGGCTGATGTTCTTCCTCTCCAGCAGAAGCTCAGAGAAGGCTTGGTGTGCCAGGAGGCGCTTCGTGGTGGTCTGCACCAGCAGCTGGATGGCACTGGAGATGCTGGTCAGGGTGGTGAGGAGAAGAGAGGCATTTTCCAACCGGTAGTAGCAGACAGCATCTATCTCTAAAGTAACCATGTCTTTGGTCACCACCTAAGTAGAAGACATTAGGGGAGATGGAGCTGGTTCTGGCAACTCTAAGGTAGCACAGAAAAGCACACAACTGAGAGAATGGTGAAGACTGGCTGAATGGTTAAGTCTTTGTAGCTTCCACCTCTGCTACTGACTGATCTTGGGCAAACTAGATGTTACTTTCAGATTTTTTTTCAACTTTTCTTTTCAAGGATGAAGGCTGGAAGCATAAGATTTAACATTAAAAAGATCCAAAAATTAATATAGAGAGGGGGGTGTCAGCCATACCTGATGGAAGGGGATCTCCAGGGTTTTGAGGCGGAGGTCTATCTTGTGATAGGTGTCCAAACAGGGAAGGAAAAAGAAAAGGCCTGTGGGAGGAAGAGAAAGACAGCAGGTTCATCATCAGAACTACAAAAATTACCTCTTCTGTTTTGGGAGAACAGGAAAGAGTTCAGCATGCAGAACTACAAAAGAACAGCAATACATAGGCTCAAACTCTCAGGCTGCTTCTGTGATGGAAAAGCCATCAGGAACTACTGGCCCTTAAAAGGAAGGGAACAAAAACCATCAAATCTCCTGTCTGGCCATGTCTGCTTGGAGGGCACCAGCATGTGAGCTTTGGTAAAGCATGCAGAAGAGGAGCAGCGTGGCTGGGGGAGCTCAGTAAACACCTTACCGGGTCCTTTGGCTCTGCCAGGAAGGAGATGCCCGAGTCGGAAAACAATGGCTCTCTCATACTCCCGCACTACCTGCAGAGGGAAACAAATCTAGGCCAGAGAGGAAGAGGTAGGACTGGGAAAAGCAACCTCACCAGCACAGGAGGAAGTTTATTCTGGAAAAGCCCCGCAAAAGGGAGATTTCAGCAGGTTGTGGTATCACCTGTCACTGAGTCACTGAGTCTGGCCCAGAACTGCTGGCCAGCCTTGTATATGAGCAGCCCTGTGACAGACAGAGATGTGGTGAGAGCAGCCCATGTTAGATCCACCCAGAGTTTCCCAAGATGATCCAGCATTTTGCTTCCTTATAGCCTGCCCAAACTTAAATGAGCTGAGTTAAAATGTTCCACGTTGCTTGTTTCCCTCCAAGGCAAATGTGCTCATCCTAAGAGCTGAGCTGTAATAGACATTCTTATTGATAACAAGACAAATGTGAAATTTCCTGAGAAGTGGGAATCAAAATGCCTAAAAGGGCCTACTTGTAGCCATGCTGAATAAAAAATGAGAGGAAGAGGAAAAATCTGTTATTAACTGAGAGATCAATCTCAAAATTTTGAATTTAAAGCCTATTTACCCTGCTGCTGTAATGCAGCCATGTCTGAGCTAGGTAGGCTGAGGGATGTGTCTGAAAGTGAACAGACTTGCAATTGGTTTTTAAAAAGAGGAACCTTCATTCCTTCCTGCTGGTATTTCAGCAGGAGTATTTGATAGGCAATGGTTGGATCCCTGTTCTGTAGCAACATGTGATAAAGAACAAATCAAAATTAATGATGAGTTGAAGAGGTATGAATAGGGGCCTTATACCAAAAAAACCTTTATGCTTATGTCCAACACATGCTGAATCAGTGTGTGACATCCAGATCAGACACCAAATCCTAAAAGGCCCCATGGCTATTCTCACCTTCATGCAGAACCAGACAGAAATGGGGAAGGTCATTATGATGATCAGGAAAGACAAGATGGTCAAAAGCCACTCACAGACACCCAGACCAGGAGACTTTACACCTAGGGAGAAACCCAACAGCACTGTGTTAGAAGAGGACTGCTCCTGAAATACTGATAGCCTGACAAGTGCCTGCACACATCAGCTTCACTGTTGTCCTTTGCTGGACTCATTGTAAATGAACCACTTGGCTCTCTCTGGAGGTGAGTTAAGGAACACTCTCTGCTCCAGATTGACAGGAGTAGCAAGGATGGATGGATAGACTTTGTCTCTGCTTTACTGACAAAAATTGAGCCATGCTTCTCCATGACTGGAGAGCAGACTTTATCTTGAAGAATTGGGGCTATAAAGCAGGGTTGAAAGGCTTGGAATGGGCAGCTTTGCTGAGCTAGCATCCCTGAAGTTTATCTGGAAAGATGAGCTAAAGACAAAGATTGTAAATAAGAGAGAGCTTTAAACATGCACAGCCTGAAGTGCCCTTCTCTACCAGAGTATTTCAGGTTGTTTTGGAATAGGATTTTAGTTGCATCCCAAATCCTTAGTGCAGTGGGATGAACCTTCTGGTGCCAGTAAAATCTTCCTGTGTTCTAAGAAGTCACCCCAAGGTGCTGGAAGATGACTGGTGTGGTCAGCCCAGATTATTATTACTTTCTACATCTCCCCAAATCGAGTGTGGGTCACCTTGCTCTGGCTGCCCTTTGTTGTGCTCCTGTCTGAGGGAAAAATCAGAAGGTATGGCATGAAAATAGATGGAGCCAGAGAGTGGATCAGGATTTCCAACTGTGAAGTTAGCACCCTTCCCATTTTTAATCTTTTCCAACCCTTCCATCCCTGCTCCTCTGCCTTTAAAATATTTTGCAGAACCACCAGGTCCTGAGGGAGCTTCAGATCCCAAGAACCTGTGTAGTCACTAGAGCTCCTAAGCACTGCCCAAGAGCTGTAATTCCTGTAATGAAGGCAGAAGGACGATGCTGTGAAAATCTTCTTCCCAGGGAGTCAGGAGCAAGTCTGAACCTTTGTGTCACTCTGGGGCAGCAGAGGTGCTAGCATGGAAGGGCACAAGTGGTGCTGGCTCTTGTAATAGACATCTGCTGTGCCTGTGCTGATGCTGGGTCCAAACAGGCCCAGCTGTATTGCCAGAAGGATCACGATGCTCCCTTCTATTGTAACAGGCTGGAAATGTGCATAACGAACACGTGGAAAGGAGCTGCTGTTGAAGGTTATCCAGCAGGTGAGTGGCAAGTGTGCACCTCAAGGTCAGTTCTTCCCTGCAGCGAGGTTCTTTGGGCTATGAACTGGCAGTAAGGCCAATGCCATCCACCTAAAGGAGGCCAAGCAAGAAAAGGAAGAAACCAGAGCATGAACAGAACTGGGGAGTAGCAATCTGAAGCATGAAGGATGCTGGGAATATAACTGCTTGTATCCAGGTTCACTGCTTTGCTGGATGGTGCTAATAAGCCTGCAGAAGCTGGTTGGGAGGCTAGCTGGAGTTTCCCATATCCTATCCTGAGGATAACCATGCCTGTGCAAGGTGTGTGTGATGACACCCACCAGAACAGAGTCACAATGTGACTCACGCAGCACCAAAGAGCCCACAGTTTTCCAACCCCTTCCCTCCTTTAAGCCATACCTTCCTCTTGCTGCTCACTGTCCAGCAATGCCATTGCCTCCATTTCTTCATCAGACACCACATCATCCACGTCCACCACCGTGGAGGTGTGCACCCTACCGTCACTCCCCGCGGTGCTCTTGGTCTCCTTGGCTTTCTCCTGCTTTACATCTCCCTTTCCTTTGCCAGCTTCTCTGCTGCTCTCTCTCTTCTCTCGTTTGCTCTGCGCAGCCGGGGACTCTCTGCGTCTTCTATGAGACTCCCTGGAAGAGCTCCGAGACCTCTTCTCCATCCTCATCTGTGGCGAGGAGCACGCAGCTGCCTGGGGACTAGAATGAGTAAGTGCTCAAATTTATTGCTGCAGGCAGGAAAAGCAGGCAGGGGAGGAGAGAAGGGGAGGTGTCACATCAAGGAGGCTTGTTTCAAGTTCATCACAGGCTTGTCAGGCATAATGGACAGTGAAGTGAGCAAGCTGTTTCCAGCTGCTCTGCTCTCATCATGCACTGCTGTGGAGATGGGAAGGAAAGTTAGATTTGGACAGGGTGGACTCCTGGAGGATATTCTATTTGCATCTTTCTGCTTTTGGAAATGAAATACAATCAGAAGCGCTCCGGTGATTTTTAGTAGATAGTTTCTGCAAAGCTGTTGAAAATCAACCTAAAAGTAACTGTCAGGCATGTGGCTCCAAAGATATCAAAAGGTGAGAGTGGCCCAGAATAGACAACACTGTGAAAAACCTTTGCTGATGAGGCCAGTGGCTTACTTGGGAGTGGTCAGAGGGGGTGTTGTAGTGAACGTCTGGGTGAGTATCATCTCACACTGCTCTGCTCTCCAGAAGCCCTTTGGCTGGCACTGTGAAGGCACATTGGCAGCAACCCCCCTCTCTCAAGGATCACATTTTAGCAAGGAGGGAAAATAACTACCTCAGGTCCCAGCTTTCCTGAATGGGTGTTAATATGAGAGCCATCACAGAGTTAGAGCTGTTGAATCTAAATTTCCAAAAGAGTTTGTGCCTAAATGCCTCCCTAGTTTTCCACAGCAGGAGGATGGTAGAGTAAACATAGAAGCATTCTCTTTTCATGCTGCTCAGCCTGTGTTGACATCTGCAGAAACCTGTGGAAGAAACACTTTTAAAGTCACCAACTGTATTAAAGAAATCAGCACCTGGCTAGAAATTACACTACAGAAAGACACACCTGGGACATAAAGCAGGGCAGGGCTGAGCTCAGGGATTCCAGTCCCTGGTGTGGAGGAGTGGCTGGAGGGAGCTGGGAAGACAGCTGGGGAGGTGCTGATCTTGTTTTTTCACAGATTCCTGTTTTACTGGAGACTTGTGCTCCACCTGGAGTTAGGATATTGCAGGCAGGGAGGGCAGGAGCAGCAGCTGCCTGCTTTCTCTGCTGTGCTGCATGCTGTGTCAGCAGGTCAGCAGGGAAATGATGGATGGAAAGGGCTAAAGGCAGAGAAAAGCTGGGTGTGAATGGGGTGTAATTAATAAATTTATACCGTGTATATACTTTGGAAGTGCTCCAGAACCCTTTTCCGCTTTGTGTTTATCACTTGGCCAGCATGGGACTGGCAGAGATGGTCTCCAGGTGCTGAAAAGGCAGGTGGTGTTCTAAGCAGCAACAGCAAAAGGCAGCTCAGGTCTGGTTTTGGATTCCACTTGGTGTCCTGTCAAAAGCACCATGGCATGTTTAACCAGCAACATGCTGGTTTTGTCTGATGTTTTCTTCAGCCAGTGGGTCCTGACTCTACCATGCTTGGCAGATGTTTCGTTGCTATCTTTTGAAATGAGATTTTTTGAGAGCACATGCTGATGGGTATCCCAAAATTCACAGGTTCAGCTACTGTTTTAGTCTGAAAAGTATTCCTGTGTGGAAATCAGCTATGCAGTTGAGGGGGTTTCTCAGATATCTGTGAGCCCTCAGGAAATAGCCATTGCCCCCCTCTTTAACTACAGTCTGTGACCTCTGGAAAGTCAATGTCTCCTCTGTGGATTTTCCTCTCAGATGAGACTGAAAAAAATACAGGACTCCTCTTAATAACCACATCTGGTTTTAAATATTGTTACATTGAAGGAACTGGTCCTGTTCTGTGTGTGGCTCTTTCCTAATGTGCTTTTTGTGTCTCTGCTATGGATTTTCCTCTTAGATGGGACAAAAAAATATAAAGACTCCTTACAAGACTCTTACAAAATACAAGACCCTTCTTAATAACATTTAGGACATGGAGGTTCTGGAGCAAATCCAGAGAAGGGCAATGGAGGTGGGGCAGGGTCTGGAGCACAAGTCTGATGAGGAGGAGCTGAGGGAGCTGTGGGGAGCTCAGTTTGGAGACAAGGAGGCTCAGGGGAGACCTTATTACTCTCTACAACCACAATCATGGCAGGGTGTAGCCAGGTGGGAGTCAGGCTTTTCACCCAGGCAACCAGAGATAGGACAAGGGGACATAGTCTCCAGCTGCACCAGGAGAGGTTTGAGTTGGACTAGGGAGAAATTTCTTCACAGCAAGGAATGGTTAGACATTGGAACAGGCTGCCCAGGGACGTGGGGACATCACCACCCCTGAAGGTGTTTAACACAAAGACTGGACATAACACTCGGTGCTCTGGTCTGGCTGACGTCGTGGAGTTGGGTCTTGGGTTGAACTCGATCATCTCAGAGATCTTCTCCAATCGTTTTTGGGTGGTTTTTTTGTTGTGTTTTGTTTTTGTTGGTTTCTTTTGTTTGTTTGGTTGGTTGGTTTGGTTTTGGGGGGGGTTGTGGTTTTTTTGGTTTTTTGGGGGTTTTTTTTGGTTGGTTGGATTTTNGGGGAGCATCTCCCGGCCGGTCCCCTCCAGCCCCGAGGCAGAGGAAAGCCCATCCCAGCTCAGTGCTGAGGGCGGTGTTGACCGCTCCCCCTCAGGCGCAGCAATGGCGGCCCTGGCCGGGGTGAGAGGGGCGAGGGGCGGCCCTACCCCGCCCTCGCGCCCCGGAAAGGCGGGAAAGGCGCCGCGCAGGCGCGCGGGGAGGCCGGAGCGATGGCGCCGTGCGTGTGGGAACGGGGGGTGTTCCGGCATGGGGCTGAGGGGAACGGGGATGTCTGTGGGGGACTGAGACCCTGCGAGGCTGAGGGGCAAACCCCCGCGTTGGGGGTCACAGGAGTTTTTGCGAGGAGCACCGGCGCCGGCGGTGGGTGGGGTGTCTTCGGGCAGCAGCGTGGACGTGCAGGCTGTCTGGACTGACAGAGGTTTAAGGGTGCATTAAACTCTAGGGGTGCTGGTGTTCGTGAACCTGCTGCCCGCTCCCCCTGCCAGCTTTCAGCTGCTAAGCGGGAAAAAGTTAAAATTCTGTGTGATTATGAGCAGCTATGGTACAAGTTGTCATCTGCTTTTGTTCCCCTTTAGTACAGAGGCGTCGAAGCAGGCGCAGCTGATGGAGGTGCTGAAGAAGGAGGTGAGGGCCATGCTGATAGCTGCCAAAGCGGGCTTGACTCCAGAGCAGCTGGAGGAGCAGTACATGGCCATGGTCTGCAAACCTCTCCCTCTGCGCAACCTGGGCTTCCAGTCCACCTTGGAGCTGGTGACACAGATGCCTGAAGTTGTCCAGATTTGTTCTTCTAAGAATGGCACTTTAATCCTCAAAGGTGAGGTTTTGTTTCCAAATGGGTGGAGGAGTTGTTTGGAACCTCATACTGGAATGAAGTGATGTTCAGATGTGCAGAACTGTGTGTCACATATCTGTTAATCTATTTCTCATATGAGACTGGTTAATGTTTTGTCTTTGATACTGCTTCTTGTATTTTGATCTGTCTTTTAACACTTTTGTGCTCTTCCCTCTTAAAAAAAAGTCACCCATGCTTCTAGTTATTTTTGTACACTTTTTCACTCTGCACTTGGTTTAGAAACTGACATAACATTTCTTTATGTGTACACTAGAACTGCTAAGTATCACTTTTCATGTAAATGCAGACTACAGCAGGAGCCAAAACCAGGGATGGGGCCTCTTGAGAGAAGCTGTGAAGGTTTCTGCACCTGACCCCATAGGAAGAGTAGCCTGTATCAAAGAATCTTTTTGATTTTCTTTTTCTTTGGGGAAGAGTTGTGACAACAAATGGCAGTTGCAAAGAGTTGATTGGGGAGGGTGAAATGGTTGCGGGTTTTTTGAGTGCTACAGTAATACAAGAGAAGGTTGTTGAGAAGCTTGGAAAAGACCTGGGCTGTTCTCCAGGGAGGCCTTTCCTGGGCAGGGGGTGCTCTGTAGTGAGAGTTTACTGTGATTCTGCTTTCCCAGCAAAACTCTCATCAGCTTGGTTTTTGTTTGTGATCCTGCATCCAAGAATTTTACCTGCCTTCCTGCCTGGTCTGAATTTCTTGGGATGGGGGTGCAAACTGGTTGCTGGCTTTCAAAAAATAGTTCAATCCAGTTTGCAAAGGGCAAGGTTGTTGGAAATCAGCCATGGTTTAGTGTGATTGCTTTTGAAGGAGACAGCTGCTTCTGGAAGGGGTGTGGAGAAGAGGAAAGGAGGAACAAGGAGGAACTTTGCCAGTGTAGAGCTTTTAATGGTTCATTGTTCTGGTTGTCTGTTTCTTTCTGTTGCAGCCATTGCAGATGACTCCACCAAAGGGATTGCCAAGCTGGTTGCCAGCCAGAAAGTAAAGACACGTAAGGCATCAAAGAAAACTGCTACAAAGGCAAATGCTACTAAGAGCTCTAAGAATCCACAGAGTTTCCAGACTCTGAGTGCTGCGACTCCTGTCCTGCCAGCAATGGTGAAGGCTGAGCTGCAGGACCTGCTGAGCTCCTCACCGCTTCTGCTGGCGGACTTGGACAAGGCTTTCCTCAGGCGCTTTGGCCGGGTGTTCCAGTACAGGCAGTACGGATTTTTGTCCGTGTTTGAAGTCCTCAGGAGCATGTCTGATTCCATTGCTGTTGAGCAAACAAAGGCAGGTTCCTTGCTGGTCCTGAGGAAGTACTTGGCAAGCAACATAGAACAGCAAGAGGTGCCTCAAGGTGAGGCTGAGGAGGAAGAGGTGTCTCAGGGTGAGGCTGAGGAAGAACAGGTGCCTCAAAGTGAAGCTGAGGAGGAAGAGGTGCCTCAAGGTGAGGCTCAGGAAGAAAAGGTGCCTCAAGGTGAGGCTCAGGAAGAAAAGGTGCCTCAAGGTGAGGCTCAGGAAGAAAAGGTGCCTCAAGGTGAGGCTCGGGAAGAAGAGATGCTGCAAGGTGAGGTGGTGTGTTTAACTGAAATCACATAGCTCTTAGAAGCTCTGTGGCCAAGCAACTGCCTTTCAAGTTTCTGTTGCTGCATTTCCAGTTGCTGCAGAAGTCCTGATTCCCGTGGGCTTTGGCACAGAAGGACTGTTGAGTGCTGCAGAAGCAGCTGTCACGAGGCAGTTGTCTTGGTAGCAGAGAATTTAATGGGAAGGTTTTTGCCACTGTTTTGTGGTGTGAGGTGAAAGGGCTGATTAGCCCCTTCAGAGTACAGACTTGCTGAATGCGTTTGTAGGACTGGAATTTCTAGTCATTCCAGGTAATAGGTGAAAAAACTGGAAGGATCTTCTCAATGTCTGCTCTGTAGGCTGGTAAAGCTTTTGCCATACGCTTTTTGAGACTGAAGATTTAACACTGGCCTGAAAGGCATGGCTATAGCGTTCCACAAAAGAGACAGGACTGCAGATGCCCTCATCATTCCCATAAAACTTATGGGAGAGGATGGATAATCACATACAGTTCCTGCCAAATTCACAGCTTTTCCAGGGAAAATACATTTTAACATTATTCTAGCAATGGATCTTAACCTTCAGCTTGCTTACAAGAGCAAGTGATTCTTGTTTTGTTTTAACTTACTGACGGTGAATCCTCATTAATGTGGTGGCTGTGAATGCTACAAGTGTTGAGGAAAACAGCACCAATGCTTTCAGACTTCCATTTTTTTATGTTTTCCTTTCCTCCTTAATATGCAACACTATATCAGTCCAACGAAGAATAACAGGCAAATTACTGTTTTTGCAGCAGCATCTGCAGCTGAGATGCCTTCTTTGCGACCCACCTGTGAGACAAAGAGTTTCTACCAGGCAGCACTTCTGATGGATTCAGAACCAGTGCAAACACAAGCAGTAGATTTGGGTGATCACCTCAGACATGTAAGTGGCTGGACAAATGATCTGTAGATTTTTCATGTCGATTTCAAGGGGTGATACTCTTTTTACTATCTTTGTTTCTGTTGAGTTTGCATTGTTAAGGCACCGCTGCTTCCAAACATTTTTGTACCTGTTTTAGATGTCCCTGGAGGCAAGCAGATGCATAGTGGCCTTGTGGATAGCTTTGTGTGGCATCCAAAGTCAGTCCTTTTTTGGTCTTGAGGTCTATCAGATCATCCCAGACCAGTTAAGTGTTATCTTGCTCATTTACAAGAGTGGTGATACCTTTTTGTAGAGTTACTTGTAACTGGACTTTGATAACTTTGTTGTGAGACCGTTTGTGTGAAATTTCCCCTGCTGCTGTTGACAGGGCTTCAGTGTCAACCAGTTGGACAGAGCTGGGGAATGTTCCTCAGTGACCTTGATTCCTGCAGTCTCAAGTCTGTTATTTGGTAGGAGATTATCATTATTTTGTTTTGTTTAGCAGTGTGGTTTTAGAAGGGGATGGAGAATAGCAGTGCAGAGGCTTTGAACTGCCAAATCTTGTTGGCAGAATTTGTTTGTCCTTCCTTCATTTTTTTCTGTTGAGCACCTTTAAGGCCTTCTTTTTCTCAGGAAAATCCTCCTGCTTAGAGTTGTTTCCTCTGCCAAGGTTGTCTAGTGACTCTGCCCAGCTGTACAAATGGAGCTTAGAGGCAGGGAAAGAATCTCAAGGGTTCTTCCTGACTTTGGTGTTTTGTGTACTAATGAGCTTGGAAGCCTGGAACTATGAGTTGGACTTTGTGTAGCACTTGGTAAAACATACCCTTGAGAGATTTTTGGCAGCCTGTTCTGATCCTTTAAAGAAATTGTAGTTTGTTGTGATGAGGTCCACAGGGAATTTCCCTGGGTCAAAGCACAGGTCTGATTGTGTGAAGGCAATGAAATAGGGGATATGGTCTAGGTAGCCCCAGATTTTTGTTCCTAGGTATTGCAGAGGGAACCCATTTAAAGATCCTGGCAAGACAAGACTTGGAAGATGTTTGTACAACTCCTGTTTGCCATGAAACGCCAAGTTTGCTGTTTTGTTTCTAAAGAGCTCTAAAGAGGAGGAAAGCAGTTTGGAATGTGTTTGTTTGGGTGTGCAATGGACATTTGTTCATCAGGATGCTGCAAGGTAGAGGGGAAAGATGCAACCTGATCCCTGCCCTGCTGCCAGGTATCCTGGAAGTGTTTTCAGGGTCAGATGGGGCACAAGGACTGAGTCCACCTGCTCAGTTCCAAGAAGGATAAAGAATTCAGAGCTGCTGCTCTCAGGAGCTTTTTCTTGCTGCCATGACAGAAGGAAAAGTGTCACCCACACCACTCTTGGCAAGTGCCAGTCCAGCTTGGGGCAAGGAGTCAGCCTCTCTTGCAAGTCATACCTCTTTAAAAGCCTGATTTTACACTGTGTACACTTACTTTATCTTTTTATAGCTTTGTTGCATTTTGTGAGCTTCAAGTACACATCCCCTACATCTTTCAAAGAAATGTCTGTTGTCACTGACAATATGTGAGCTAGCATATAAAGCTCATGAGTGCCCTTAACAATCTGATCTGAAGAGCTTTATCAGAGCAAAATTGTCCTTTAGAAATGTCACCATTCACAGGGCCTACATAGAGGAAATTTGTGGAATTTGTAAGGGGTTTTTAGAGGTGATGCTGCTGCTCAGGCCAGAATTCCCTCAGTTGCTCCTAGACTCAAAAGTGTTAACTCACTGTTTAACTCAAATGTTTTAGTCAAAATTTCTAGCTCCAAAAAATCAAAGGGCATTAGGCTTTACTCAGTCTGCAGAAGGAGAGACCAGGGAAGTGGTCACAGCACCAAGCCTGCCAAAATTCAAGAAGCATTTGGACAGTGCTCTCAGACATGTGGTGGGATTCTTGGGATGGTCCTTTGCATCTCTAGGAGCTGGACTTTGATGATCCTTGTGAGTGCCTTCTAACTCAGAATATTCTATGATTCTATGATCTGCACCTTTACAAAGTGATTAAGAGAGCCACTATTGCAAAACCCCATTGTTTGCAGTTAAATTCAGAAATAAACAACAGGGAGTGTGCTGGAATATGAATTGCCCACACCTTGCCTGATGTATGATGCAGTGGTAATTTGTACTGTGCTCACAATGAATAAAATTAAAGTGTTTTTGACTTTCATCATTGGAGGAGTGCTGTCTGCTGGTGCAAAGAAAAGCTCTTGAGGCAGTGAAAGTAGCTGATGTTGGATTAAGGCTCCCATCCATACTACTTCAAGTGAAATAATGTTTACAGCAGTTAGAATAACGAAAAGTTGAAAAGCTGTGGGAACAGCTCACTTGTACAAATTTGTCTAAAGTGAGAAAATAACAGAAATTGTAGATTTTGACTGGTTTTGTCTTTGGGAAGTAGCTCTAGTGTGAAAGTGGGATGCATTCATGTCTTCTGTCACTTCAGAATCATTTTCAGATAGTTTTGCTGGTTCAGTCATGTGCTTTTTCATGGTCATGGAATATAGAAATAATACCTTTTCAGTAAAATCCAGCAAAGAGGTGGGTTGGGTTTGGGGTTTGATCTTGTTTTGCTTTTCAGGCAATAGTCATTCACTATTTTAGTCTAAATATGTGACCTGACTTCAGTTCCTCTCCTTTATTCCTTGCAGGAATATGAGCAAGGTATTTTTGTTGCACCCCTCTTAACACTGGAGGGAAGAAAGAAAGAGAGTGTGAAAATGATTTTTTCTATCACAGGGAAAGCTTTCATTTAAGTTTGCCCAATTTGTTGTGATTCTCTTATATTCAGTAATTCACAAGTCCCCAGGAAAGCAGGACTATTCTTTAAATTAATGGAGAGGCCAATTATGTGTGTTCAGTGCATGATGAGACATCTGAGTGCCACCTCCCACTTATCCCCTTGCAGCATGAAGGTTTTGAGCAGTTTCCACGGAGTCCAGAGATCCCTCCAGATGCTGTTCAGGACAGAAGCCTTTGCAGTTTGCCACCTCTGAAGAGAAGGTGCTTGGTGGGAGTGATTGTGGAGTTCATCGTCTCTCCTAGCCAGTTCTACATCCACATCTGCAGCACGGAAGCATCCTATAAACTGCAGGATCTGATGTTTGAGATGAGGTGGGAGCATGCTATGGCAGTGCAGTGGGTGTTTGTGCTGAGGGAGCAGAGCACCCAGCTCTTGGTGATGGTCACTGCTGGTTTCATGACTTGGTACAGAGATGCTGGTGCTGTCCTGAAACACTGCTCCAAATGTCCATTCCTTTTAACTAACAAGCAATAAGTGTGGTCACCAGCAGTTCCTGTGGTTTGTCTGTGTCCTAGCACTTCTGAACTTTGTAAGCCTGGAAGGGTTATGGAAAGGAGCTTGGAGGGTTCCTGTGTCTTGTCTGTGCAGCTGTTGCTAATGTGCTCAGTTAAGGCTTTTACTTCCACCTCCAACACTGCACCTGGTTCATGAGAAATGCTGATATGTCAAGGTAATGGTAAAAAAGTAATGATTAGGATGACTGTGTTTAGCCTCTGATTAATCCCCATTAATTAACTTTTTGTTGGACCCCAAGAGTATCATTCAAATGTTAAAAGTTTGGGGTTGCAATTTGATTCCCATTTCAGTTTAAAGTGTGGCAGAACAGAGATATAAAGGGTCCATTAAAACAACTCCCAAAAATTCATGTCATGGGGACTTTAAAAAGTCAGGATTCTTTTGATGCCCCATATATTTCTCCTTGTTCATCTCCTGCATCCTCCTAAGCCTGGTTTCTCACTGTGATCTTTTACAGACATGTTTACTCACATAAAGTTGCTTCTGATAAATACATCATGCCTGAGTCTGCGGTGCGGCCTGGGCAGCTCTGCTGTGTCATGGTCTCCAAGTGGTGGTACCGTGTGATCATCCACCGTGTGATCAATGACCAGGAGGTAGAGGTGTTCTACGCAGACTATGGACACCTCCAAATTGTCCAGAAGTCTTGGCTGAGATTCCTCAAGTAAGTGAGTTACCCATAGGCAGCAGAATCGCAGAACAGCTGAGGTTGGATTAGGCTTCTGGAGGTCATCTTGTCCAAGCTCCCTGCTGAAGTGGGGCTGTCTGGAACAGGCTGCCTAGGACCATGCTGAGATGGTTTTTGAATGTTTCCGAGGATGAAGGTTCCATGACCTCTCTGGGCAACCCATTCCAGTGCTTGGTCACTCTCCTGGTAAAAATTACACTTTCCAGCTGGTCCACACTGTGCTGGTGCGTGGTGTTGTTCTTCCCCAAGTGCAGGATTTTGTTGCAAACTTTGTGAGGTTCCTGTCTGTACATTTCTCTATCTTATCAAGATCTGTCTGGATAGCAACGTGACCCTCTGTGGCATCAGCCACTCCTGCCAGTTTTGTGTCATCAGCAGACAGAGGCTAGACTCTCCCCCATCCCCCAGGTCGATAATGAAGACATTGAGCAATACTGGGACAAAGAACTGGCCCCTGGGGTACACTGCTAAATCCTTTGCTGTGTCTGCCTTCACTCTTCAGTCTGTCCTCTTGCTGCTGTCTGTCACCTCGGGACAAGCTCCCTAATGCTCCTTCCTGGGTTGCATGAATAGATACACACATTCTCCTGAAGGCACATCCCCCAGGTAGCACTTGTTTGCAATGTCAGAGGTACTTTTTCTCTGCAATTCAGCACATTTTCCATATTTGTGTCTTGCCCGTAGTTTGCCTCCCCTTGTGCCTGGCTGTTTGCATTCTTTGGTTCAAAAGTCATGGTTTCTGTCTGTAACTTTGTCTCCACAAGGGGTTTTGATGGGACGGTGCTTGGGCCAGGGAATGCATAAGGGACCAGTTGTTGTTGCTGGTTTTGCTGTGACTGTTCTCTGCATATGGAGTGTTTTCTGAAGTTGCTGTTTGGTTTTAGTCATGAGTGCACAATCTAATGTATGCTTCTGCATTCCTAAACTGGTAGCAAAACCCAGAAGAGGGGGAAGTTCTGCTCTTCTGCTGGTTTATCCCTGCTTTTGCTGTAATGGTTTTGCTTTGTATTTTAGGTGGCACTACTTGAAGCTCCCTGCTCAGGCCATCCCATGTTCCTTGGCATGGGTAAAACCCGTGGAGGTAGGTGTCCACATGCAGTTTTGTTTATTGACGTATGTAGAGGAGTTATCAAGTAGAGGTTGTCTATTTCTCCTGCCAAGGGCAAACATTTGGATGAAGTCCTGTTGATATTTACAGCAGCATTAGTGCTGTTACATTCAGCAGAGTATGCTGGGTGAGTGTCTGTTCTACAAGCAATCACCCCTTCAGTGCTTTCCTTGCCATCAGAGCATTCTTGCTTCTATTCTTGCTGAAACAGATGTCTCCTGTTAAGCAGCACAGCAAACTCGTTCCTCTCCCTGCCAGTAGTCCCCCAAGGTCCTTCTGAAGCCTTGGTAGCTCCAACCCTCTGTTTTAAAAACTTATTTTGTAACAGAGCTTTAAGTGAGTTGGTTTGATGGCAGTTAGCACAGCCAGAATTATAAGAATTTCCCATCCTGTGATGGGAAACTTCTTGGTCAAGAAACCTGAGAAGTACAATCTCTGAAGCAAAGCATGTGAGCAGAGTTGCTGCCTGTGTGTCTTTAAAGCTGTTGCTTTTAAAAAGTTATTTCCCCTGGGTTTTGAGGGTTAATCACAGTTTTCCTTGTGGTGAGGTTTAGCAGCATCTTACTAACTTTTGATACTTTTAATGTTTCTAAAGTCTTGTGATTCCGGGAATTAGAAAAGAAAACCCAACAAACAACTGTATTTTAGGCAATTGGGATAAAATCACTGGTGAATGCCATGGAACTATGTTTGGAAGTAGGTATTTAGGGTGAAAGGGCATTCCCAGTGCAATGAGAATTGCAGGCTTTGGGGTAGTTTGGTTCAGTTTCATGCCAGGAAACTTGTCTGCCTGACTTTCTTGTCAGTATTTGTCACTAGCCTGGCCTAGCTCAGTTGGCTTTTGACAAGTGCCCACCACCAGGAAAAGTCTCAGGTGGTGGATATTGGGCTGTTTATGGTAACTTTACATTGTTTCCTCTTCAGGGTACATGGTCCAGTGCAGCAATTCTCCTGTTCAAGCATCTCTGTCGCTTCAAGGAACTTGTGGGCATCGTGGATGAATACGTGGATGGTGTTCTGTACCTCTTCCTGTGTGACACATCCACCAAGGAGGATGTCTACTTCCACTCTGTCTTGAGGGATATGGGATATGCTGATGTCTGTGGAGAGAACATCCCTTCTCAGGTCAGGAGGGAGGCGAGTGCTGCTGAAAGGAAGGGGAAGGGAAGGATCCCTGCTTGGGTGCCTGTAAATGGGAAGATTCTTACCTTGAAGCAAGTGGTTTTGTGAAGAGCAAAACTGGTACTCCCTGCTGTCCTGTAGCTTTTCATTTTGTGACTGCATCCCAGAGTGTCTAACGCTGTGGAGATCTTGCTTTTTGGTTAAGGTGGAGCCTGATGGTACAGCAGAGATGTTCTATTTAGTAGAACAAACTGTTTTCAGCCTGTTTTCTAGCAATGGATTAAAAGTTGATATGGAAATGGTTTTGGTTTACAAACTGTCATATTTTGCCAGTGAAATGTGCAGTGCAGGATGGCATAACCGTGGTAATTGCCTATTGTCACACCAGTTGTAAGCCAGATCACTTGTGCTCTAGGCTTACCTGTGGCATTGTTTGCATGTCTCAGCTCAGTTCCAATAAGAACTGTGTGGATTATGCAAACCCTTGGAAAGATACTGTCATGATTTTATATTTCAGCAGAAAGCTGAGTTTTTCAGCCTGGAGTGCTTCTATCTGTTTTATTCGGCAGATGCAGAATGCATGTTCTGGCAGGATTAGATCCTGTGACGGTATTTTTGCATGTGTAGGCCCAATTTTGGGGGAGAGGGGCATTGCTGAGAAATTTTGCTGCTGGCAAAAGAGGAGTTGATTTTCATAATAAGGCCATTTCTGCAAGAATTTGGAGCTAACTCTTGGGTGTTGTGCACTTTTGTCCATTTACTGACCTGTTAGAGATTTGCTGCATCCTTTTATTCTCTGTGGTAGTTACCATGTAGAGGTTTTTTACTGTTCTGGCATGGGTTTTATTTGTTCTAGGAATTTGAGGAACTGAATCCTTCAGCCTTGTATGTTCAGCCCAGTGGGAAGCAGGGGAATGCTGTAGTGGTGGAGCCAGACCTTCGCTTGCAGCAGGAATCTCAAGATGCAGACAGTGAAACAGCAACCTTGAGGCTGAATGGGGCTGAGCTGTGACCAGGTGAGAGTTTGGCACAGCTGACACTCCATGAAATCAGCTCCAGGGTTCAGCAGATGTGTCTTGTTTTAGTCCCGTGGAAGTTTTGTGTAGAGTTGTCTTTCTGCTTTTATAAAAAGCAAGCAGAAACATAATATGAAAAATATTATTTATGTGGACCATAAATACCTTTCTAGCTGCCTGTCCTTTGGTCCCTTTGCAGACTTCAGGGAGTCTGTGTGCTCTCTCTAACCTTCCCTGTATGCACCGTAATTTTTCAGTTTGAGAGTGGACTCTGAGAACCCAGAGCAGTGCCAGATTCTTGTGATCATTTTGACTTGGCATTTCTATGGTTTTGCACCCCTGGGAGCCAGGAAGTGTGTGTTTTCCTCTTAGCTCTCTGGGGTTTGGCAAAGGATGTGTAATAATTCAGGGTAGTAGTCTGTAAACTCAGGGAAAGACCACAAGTGCTAGTGGTGAATATTTGCAGTAAAGGGTCTTGTTCATCCTAAACTGACCTGAAAGGAAGTGATTTGCAGTCCTGGTTGTTGCTGAGGATAAGGTTCTGTACAACTGCAGGTTTGTTAAAAAAGTAACTCTTAAGGGTGAATGTAAAGCATATGTGTGTGCTTTGCACCTAGGTTTTCAGAGCATGTTCAAAGAGAAGCCCTTGGCTATTTAACAGTTTGATCAACTGCTGAACAGAGAGGTTAAGCAGGGAGTAAACCCCAGGTCTTGAGTGCAGTCTAGGGTAGTACCATTAGAAACACCAGGAGCACTTGTCTGCAGGTGTTTCTCTCCCCTTTTCTGTGTCATTTAAATTGTAGTATTTTCATGAGACATTTTACTACAGGGGCCAAAACACCTTTCAAGCCAATGTTGAAGCGTTCAGCAGTGGGCCTGCTCTGGGGCTGTTTCTGACACTGCTCTGAAAGAAGAATAAAAGCAAGTCTGATGCTAGTAACTTGTAAAGTAGTCATTTTCTCTAGGTTTTTTTCTAGCCAACTTAGGTTTCTGTGCTAGAGAAACTCTTTGTAAGCTGTGTGTCTTGGATATTAATGTCCTTGCTCTGTCAAGGACATTTATCAAATGAACTGAAAGACACAAACTACCATCTTATTGTATGTGTTTGGAAGAAGGTAATGTGGGGAAGACTGCAAATCTTGAGTTTGTATTTCAAGTGCAGGAATCTGGAGAGTTCCTTACCTAGCTGACTAAAGCAAGATTCATAAATGTCAGACACAGGTGGTGATTTGAAGACCTAGAGGAATGTAAATGCATCCTGTCCCTCAGTAAGAATTGTGTGGGTGGCAAGAAGAAATAAAAATCATCTTGTAGCCTTGTCCTAGCACTCATATTTTTTTCCTGCATGTTAAGCAGAGGTTTTCAGTGGGCTGCTGGTATCCAGCTGAGTAGTTGGCTAATTAGGCTCTAGTGATGCCTGTCTTGGCATCCTGTCAGCACTGAATTCCTGCTGCCCAGCCATCCTTGCTGCTGCAGGAGTGCCTCACAGTTCCCTTGTGCCCTGACAGCTGAAGCAGCCTAGAGAGCAAGTACCCAGTTTTTGAGCAGCTGTGGTTGAATTGCTGCTTGTCTGTCATTTCACTAGTTTTCTCCTTCATACTGAGTTAAAAAATACAAACATCAGCTCTCGTCTGTGGCTGAGACATGAGTGAGCATCTCTGAAATGTAAATTTAATTTGAATTCTTAAGCAAAAATGCAGAGGGGCTTCCTCTGACTCATCTCCTGCCTCCTTGCAGAAACTCCCTCTGTCATTACCATCACTGGTTTTGCGTGGGGCTGCTGAGAGATAAGACAGCTGTTAATTCTTTGCTAAGATAGGATGCCTTGTGTCTTGTAATAATCCATGGCTCCTTCCAGCTTGCTGTGGAGGAAAAGCTGCCCTTTGGCCAGGAGGACTGAGGGATTATTGTTGTGTAGTCTTGTTGTTCTGGTTTTTTAATTAGCCATTTGCTGACCTTCCACTTCTTTGTAAATTTTGAGAGATAATTAAGATCAGGGCAGCTAATGAGCTGAGTGTGCTCTAATTGCACCCTCTCGATTTTTTTACATACATTTGCGGACACCTCATTCTCTTGGAGAGTCCTCAGTGCCTGCTGTCTTAGTCAAGTCAGTGGAAGACCTTTACACCTCCTTTCTTTACTCCAGGCAACCAGCAGAAATGAGACAAGATGACCCAGAGCAGATAGAAAGTTTTTCCAGCAGGGTCCAACTTTTTGAAGCTGTCCATCCCACTGTTAGACTCATGGCAGCACCATTCATGCTGTGCCCCCTTGACAGTATGAACAGATTCATCAGTCAAAATGGACTGTCAGAAAGTTGAGCAGTCTGTTACTGTGCTGTGAGTTTTGCAGCCCCTCTTGGGTATCCTAAGGCCAGTGCTGCTGGAACAGATGGAAATGTTGGTGCTTCTGTGGGCTGGAGGTGCCACAATAATAAATAGCTGGATGCAGTGTATCAGGTTGACCTTTGTGCAGCAAAATGGATTTCTAGTTGTTTAATGGGAACAAAATGAATTGAGGGTTAGTTCTCTCATTGTTGGGTTTTGTTCTCTTTTCTAGGCTTTCTGCTACTTGCATGCAGAAGTATTTGTTTCTCCACTCCAGTGTTCATTTCATACTGAGTCTCCCAGTCTCTCAACCATAAGCAACTAAAGCATTTTGTAAACCCTGTGAGTTCCCTGTGTAGGTGCTTGTCTTCCATCTTCCAAATGATGGAAGAATTTACAACACCCATACAAGAGTTGCTCAATTTACAAGGTGGATTAAGTGACTTGCCAAAGGCAGTGGCTGTTTATGCCTTGGAACTTTCTAGAGATCCCTAGACAAAGCCTACTGAATTCACATCTGATTTCCCACCTCTGGGGAAGTGGAGGTGGAGCAGCAGGAGGAGAGGGAGGGGGTCCTTGCATTATACCATGTCAGACTCATCAAACAGGTGTGCAGTAGCAAGTCTTCTTTCCATGACCTGGTGAGTCCAGGCAGAAGGGATTTCAGTCTAAACTGGAGCTCTTGGATTTGCTTCTGTAGCTTTGATCTTTCTTTTCTGTGTTCCTTTATGCAGATGAAGAAAACATGAAGACCAACACCTTCCCAGGAGCCTCATGGTTGGCCTCTGCCATGCTCTGGGCTCTGTGATGAAGGGCCACCTCAGGAACTGTGTGTCCCTCCTGCCCTGCTCTCTGCAGTGTTGACAGCTGCATGATTGGCCACTTCCCATGCCTGCTTCCAGGGGCTGCCCAGCCTGAGAAGGAAGGTGTGATAGGAGGGGAGAAGCTGGAGCTGCTGCCAAGGAAGGCTGTCTAGAGCAGCACAGGCTCTCTGTATGACAATGCTGTCGGGTTTTTTTTTGTTCAGAAACGTTTAATCCCTTGAAAAAACCTGGAGTGTCATACTCAGGTGTGCCCAGCATGTGTGATAAATGTTAGTTTTACTTTCAGGAGAGTAGTTTGGTTTTGTTGTACCCGTGGTGTACTGAGTTACTCTTAATTATAATGGTTCAGGAGAACATCCAAGTGTCACACTGTGTTATGTATCCTTTAAGTTTAAGAGAGGGAAACTGGCTTCCCATCCTTCCTTCCTTCGGTGCGTGAGCTGTTTTGACATTGTGTGGGGATGTGGTTTTGGTTTTTAATACAGTGGCTGCTCTACACACTCCTTGCTGTGGGGAGAGCTGAAGAAACCTCCTTCCCCAAGAAGAAGAATGCTGCGATTTGTTGGATGTTGTGTGTACAATGTGTCAGGAATCTCATCTTAAAGATATGGAATAAAATCTGTAAGGAATCCAGTGAGAGAGAGCCTGAAGCTTGATCGTGTTTGTGTAGCTCCTTGCCTGTGGCAAGTGATCCTAATGGGTGTTAATGCAGAGAAAAGCTGTGAAAACAAAAGTGCCCTGGTTAGGAATGCTGGCATCCAGCTACTTTTCTAGTACTTGAAGTGTTCCTCACATCTTCAGGGGCTTCAAGGGCCATTCTGTGCCCACCTGCTACCATGCCAGAGGTATCTTCCTCTGCAAACCAAGAAAAGCTGAGTTATACTAGCAGTAATACTGGAATGGGTAAAAGCCCAGCATAAGACATTTGTGGATTCCACTAGTTGATCTTTAAAGCTCTCTTCCAACCCAAACCATTGTATTATTCTTTCACTTTCACTTTTTTTTTTCTTTTTTTTTTTTCCAGCATTTAAGGGTGGTCTGGGATGTGAAACAGCTAAAAACCAAAAAATCTGTGGCTGGTTAGAAAGCTGCTGCTGGGAAAGCTAATGAAGGAGGTGGAAGGAGAATTCTGAGGAGCAGGGGCTGTCCAACCCTGTGGGGAGCTTCAGAGGTTTCCTGACTTCTCTGGTGCCATGTTTGGGTTGGGGCACTCACTGCACATTTTTGTCATTCATCACTGGGCTTGCTCAGAGCTCACCCTCTGCTGCAGAACCCCCTTTTGGTTTCTGGGAAGTGACAGCTAGGGCCACAGTGGGGTGTCCTGAGAAGACCCCCAGATCTCTTTTTACTCGGGCTGCCCTGGCAGTGCCAAGTGCCTCCTGCAAACTGACATCAGCAAACTGGGGTGGTGAGTTTTGTTTCCCATGGAAAAGGGCCGGGGTTTGTGAGCAGGGGCCTGTGGCCCTGAGTGAGTTGCCACCTCCTAAAAATCCAAATGGTGCAGGATGTCTCCCAGACCCAACCTGCCACCTCCCTGTGATGCCTTGTTAAGGCTGATCTAGAACAGAGACTAGATGGAGCTAAAGAATAAAGTAGGGATTTATTAAGAGGCCTCAATGGATCCACCTTGGGCAGCACAACCCAAATGGCCACAAAAAATGCACAACTGGTAATGGGTTCTCTCACTTTTATAAGTTTTGGTCTATTAGCATATTGGAGCTAATAGTCCAATTACAGCTTTAGCCCATGCAGTCCCATCCTTCTTGTTTTTCTCTCTTCAGTCCACTGTTATGTTCTTGAGCCTGAGATCTGGATTGGCTGTCCTTGGGTCCCCAGCTAGAGAAGGAATTGTTTTGCCTCCCTACTCTGTGCAGAGAGCTCACCATCCCCTAATATAAAGCCCAGACCCACACACTAAAGCAGCACAGAATCTAAAAAATATAAAAGCTAAAACCAGAGGCATCACCTGGGCTGCAGCAGGGGCCTGAACTTGGAAGAGCTGTCAGTGTGTCTCTGCTGCTGCTGCTGGGTCACTGCTAGGTGGCAGCCGAGGCCAGTGCTCAGCAGCTCAGCTCCTGCAGCCTCGAACTCCTCCGGGGGCCTGGGAGGGTGTGGCAGGTGAGCAGCTGAAGCACATCCTGCTCAGTGGGCAGGTTCCTGTGCCCAGCAGGAGCTGCCTGTGTCCCGCTCCCTGCCTGGGGTGCAGCCGGCCCCCAGGCTGCCTGGGCATGTAACTGGGAGCTCTGGGGATGGGTCCCACTGCTGTTTCAGGAAATTGAGAATGGGGAGATGCTACGGGGTCTGGAAGGTGCTGTATGGATACTGGGAGCTTACCTGCGTGCAGAAAGGCAGCAGCAAATTTGTGGGAGGGAGCCAGCAAGTGTCAAACATTATCCCTGTGATTTGGGAACTCCCAAACCTGCCAGTTTGAGTATGGAGGGAGCATATTCTGGGCACATCACTCTTTTTGCACCCTGGGTACCTGTCCAAGGTGGGCTATAGGGCCTTGCTGCTATTCCATGTACCTTTCCTCATGCTGATCAGGATTTCTATTTTCTTTGAGGCTTTGCCATTCACACGTTGTCTGCTAGTGCTTGGTTAGTTTTCCATTCACTTTCAATCAAGATAAAAGGTGAAGATCTGAACCTTAACCCTGAGCCTGGACACCCCCCCCCCCCCCC